>JASKOS020000025.1:600000-990000 GCA_030770465.2 Perdita meconis
ATTGACAGTAAGGCAATATCTAATGGTGCGTTTACACTGTCACTAATGTTCGCGAGCATCGGCGAATCCCTGATGCTCTCGAGCATGAGGCTAAACTAGCTGGCTGCTCTCGAGCATCTCAGCTTCTCTTCGTTTAAATTGCTTGGGAAAAGAAGGAAAGAACATTGACCAGCGTGAGGAATGCAGGGGGCGCATCCACAGCCTGCACGTATCGTTCGCTCGATTCGTGCTGTTCGTCCCGTTCGTAGCATCGAAAATCTCTGTTCGAGGTTTTAGCCTCGGAGGCTAAACTCACGAGCGAAAAGGTCGCGAACAGGCCATCTGGTTTATGTCACCAGCCCCTGGGCGATAGACCCGTAGCCCCCCCCCTGGTGCAGGTCTGAAATGCTGGTGAATGACAAAAAATAAGTAGCTTTCGGTCAGCTCTGGGCCACGAAAATATGTAAATGAATAAACGTATGTACTTAGCTTATTTTCGAAACAAGTGAATCATCAGTGGTTGTTGTCAAAGGTGGGCAAGTTTCATTCTAAATAACGAATGAAAAATGACCAAGAAATCTCCAAGATTTCTTCATAACTAACTTGTATTCGGCGCGAATTTATTCGTAATTTTGCTCGAATAAAAATTTATTCATTATTCGAGGAAATTGTGCATTCAATACGAATAATAATAATATTGCAATTTATAATAATAATATTGAAATTTTAAGTTTAATAAGTTTAAATTGCGCAAATTTTAATTTTTTTAAGTGCATCAAAGTAATTTACCGCTTAATGTGACAAAAAATTTTTGCTGAATTATTTATAAATAGGTTATCCCATGCGAAATTTGACACTTTTTGGAGTAATATCTTCAATTTAGCTGGAATTTGGATCTCTTGCAGTTTTTATGAATATATAAACATATGACGAAAGTTTTTGTACAATTTTTTAAATTGTTAATTTCACAGCTTTTTGAAATTTAGTGGTCCCTTTTCTTCCATCAATTTTGACTCTAGAACCAGCAGACCGATAAAAATGTACTCTTGGGTGCTTATGCATAGTAGAGACATAGCCGATAAAGATTATTTCTGTTGAAGAACAAAATTCTTTAACCATTCCTTTTACAATTGTTGCTAACAAATGCAGGTTTTTCATAGCAGAGCAGTATTTAAAAATTAAAAAAAAAATTAAGGATGTAGTTCCCTTTGTCCTCTTTACGAACGAACTTAAATTAATCGAATAAATTAATTGAATTGAACGTAGCGTCTGTAATATTCGTTAACTGAATAATTGTAACACTTGCTCGTAGCACACAATCTTTATTTGGTTGTCTCTCGCCGGGGCTCACGTGCGACTGACTCGCTCGACCCCTCCAGTCACGTGACCACCCCGCCATCGATCTGGCAATCGATCCGGTAATCGATAGCTCGCGCATATACTACAGCGTCGAAATCTGACTTTACCGCGGCTGAGCGTGGTATGGTTCCAGCGGCGCACAGGACTTTCAGCAGGAACATAGCAAGGTTACCACATTCCACCATCTTCTTTTCCTCGACTCTCTTGCGTTCAGCTGGTCGAAACTATAACTCCTATGTCTTGTAAAGACATCAACAGATAGAAGGCGTGGAAAAGAATTGTGAACACGAAGTGTCATTCGTAGCCTTACTAGGAAAATAAAGCATTCTAGAGGACGACAGCCAATAAAGTGAAAGCACAAAAAATACGTGGCAAGGGTCCTTCGAAGGCCGAACGTCGTCCGGGTGGGACCCTTCTGGTACCGACGAATAAGCGAGACGCTCACACTGCTTGCGAGCACCACGATACAGTGTGAACGGGATTTCCGTCATTTGTGGCGTCCGGGGTGCTCGAGCTGTTCGTTCGCCCGTGCTCGCCTATAGTGTAAACGCTAGTGATGTAACGAATATTCGTATTCGCATTCGCATTCACGAATATTCGCATATTTCTTGACATTCGCATTCGCAAAATTCATGCGAATATTTTGCGATATGAACGTCAGAAAAAGTAAATAATATTTGGTAAATAAAACAATGAAATATCAATTTCTTATCATTTTTATTAGAAAACTTTTTCTTTGTAACTTAACCTGACCTTGTAATCATATCTGTAAAAATTAACCTTCACTTTAATTAGTATTGCCTTATCTACATTCTATAATGTTAGGTAATAAAGCTTTAGACTTAGTTTTATAATAAATAATCAACTTCTCATTAGAAATTAGAAAACAAAAAATATATAGTGTGTGTATGTAAACAAACAAAAACGCATTCTTCTCTTAAACTTTTATCAGTCTTATTTTTACATAAAGATTTTAAAATAATATAATCATCTTTTAACAACCAATTAATAATCAAAGTTCAGTAGAGGAATATTAAACTTCAAAAATAAAAGCTTCGAAGCCTTTTCTCCTTCAAGTCTATTTCGATGCGGTGTATAAATAAGCCCACCACCACTAAACATTCGCTCACTCGAGACACTCGTTGGTGGTGTGACTAAATAATGCCTCGCTATAGGAAAAAGAAACCCGTACTTCTGCTTGTTCACTTTCCACCATGTTAGAGGGTCGACGTCATTTGCCACGCGTTTTTCCGCTAAATATTCTGTAATAAATTTTCGGATTAAGAAATGAGCAGGATTTTGGTAACTGTAACTATTGAGAGGAATGTCATCTTCTCCTTCACTGTCACTCGAATCCATTAGTAAAGTCATCTTGTCCCTCAAAGATACACTTTTGTTTACGGAATCTTTATTATTATTTGCATCCAATCTAGCACGCTTCGCATTCGAACAACATGAGCTTGAAGGTGCGTCTGTTTGACTGTCTTCAAGCAAATCCAAAATATGCTGTATGATACGCTCTTTAGTCAACGTATTTTTAAAAAACTTGACTTTATATCTTGGATCAATGAAGGTTGCCGTGACAAACAATATTTCATTTTCTAAAACTGAAAATTTTCTGATGAGCTCCCCCTTCAAAACGGCTGTTGTGTCACCAATGTGTTCATCAGACGAATCAAGATCATTAAGAATACTTTCCGAAGTGGCGATTAAGAGAATCACTGATGATATAGAAGCATTGACCGCACTTAATTCTTTGGTTGTTTCTTCAAATGGTCTTAGTAAACCGATAAGTTTTTCAATGATCATCCACTCTTCGGAAGTCAGTTGGGGAATTTTATTATTTGTGGACGCGTAAAGACATAGAGATTCTTTAAGCTGCAAAATTCGTTCTAACATATAAAAGGTGCTGTTCCATCTAATAGTACACTCTTGTATAATCTTAAGGGGTGTTTGATTAAGCCTCTTCTGTAAAGTTCTAAGCTCGTCTTGAGCAGTGTTCGAATGGTGAAAATGTGTTGCCATCTTTTTGCATTTATTTATTGCAGCCACGACAGTTTCTTGAGCTTTCAGCCCTTCTTTTAACACGTTTTGAATCTTGTGTGAAGCACAGTCGGTGTGTTGAACGTTTAATAAGGAAACACCTTTTTTCATGTTTGTGCCTGCATCCCGAACTACACATTTCACCTTTTCTTTAGGTATTTCCCATGACGACAAGATTCCTGCAAGTTTATGAGCAATATTTTCTCCGGTATGGCCGCTGTCATTGAACACATCTGCCTTTAACACTATCATTTTTCTTTCGAATTCTTCTGTAATCCCATGACAAGTTAAACTCAGCAGCGAAACCCCAGAACAAGAATCGGACCAGATGTCACTAGTAAATACCATTTTTTTCAAAAGACTGCAGCAATTCAAGGATTTTCTGGCTCACTTTGCCATATAATTCATCGCAGATAAAAGAAGTGAAATACTGACGAGACTTTAAATTATAGGATGGACATAGGTGCTTCAGAAGTCTTACGAATCCAACAGATTCCACGAAACTAAATGGCAAGTCTCCAAACGTAATCATTTCACTTATTGATTTATCAACTGCCAAGGACCTCACAGATTTATTATCCCACTGTTTCCTTTTTTCGACACATTCTTGAAGCGACATCTGTTTATTGTCAGATTTAGTGCTTTTGTGGGAAGTTGATGCAACTGCAAGACTAATAATTGCATCCTGTTTTCCTTTTTCGCATTTTTCTAATTCAGAAAACTCGGTTTTATGCATTGACTTCAAATGACTTCTCATAGCCGTTGTAGTTCTTCCTTTTCTAGAGTATTCATTGTTACAGAGCTTGCATCTAGCTCGTTCAGCATCGCAAAGCGTAAAATAAGTCCATATTTCACTAGAAACTGATTTACTCATGTTAAGATGATGTTAACAAATCACTAATCACACTCTAACCTCAAAATTACTTGTTTCGACTATGACAAATATGTGCGTGCGATTCGCGCGCGAGTCAGCTGTCAAATTTGAGCCAAATTAGATAAATGGCGCCAGATTTAAAAACTGAATATTCGCATTCACATTCGCATTCGCGAATGCTTAAAAATTGATATTCGTTACATCACTAGTAAACGCACCATAAGGCTTGTTGCACAGTCGAGCGCAGCCATTCGCGTGACCCGTCCGCATCCGCATCACATAATTCCACAGAAATAAATGCAACATTTGACAGTCGAACGGATTCCGTCGCGGAGTAAACATATCATAGATATAGGTACAGAATTATTAATATAAGAAATACATTCCAGACATAATTTACGGGATCTTTCACCTGAAGATTATAAAAATCTTACAGTAGCAATACAATAAATATTTACTGTATTCGTTAACACTTACCTTAAAGCCATAGTAAAACATTCAGTCGAAAATATTGGAATTCTACTGAAATTAGAAACTCGTGACTTCGTTTCAGTTTTTCCGATTAGTTCGTTGAAGGATCGACTGGACATTCGAAATAGTTAACAAATTTTTGTCCATCTTCACGTAAATCAATATAAACTGTCATAAAAGCTCCCTTTGAACTTCCGTGAGCAACAAGTGCATGTTATAGTATTACTATAATTATAAAATAGACTTCTGAAATGTACGACGACTCAAGCAAACATGCGTTAAAATCGCAGACGATCCGTTTGACTGTGACAGGAACACCGAATCCTCTGCACTCCGAGTGCGGACGCTTGGTTCGACTGTGCAACGGTCCTAAATGACATGTTTCCAAACTGATGGATTGAATGTGGTGGACCAATAAATTCACTGGCAGAGTCACCAGATTTAGCACTATTAGATTACTTTTTATAGGGATACATAAAAGAAATGGTTTATAAATATATATGTGCCGTTATACCAAAAGGTACAGTTGCTCTTGCAGTCAATAGTTCATTTCACAACGAACTGCGACAATGCTTAAGGTTGACATTTTGAGCATCAAATGTAAAAGACGCAGGTAAGGTAACAGAGCATTGATTTTCGTCAGTTTTATAAATTTCTCTTCTTTGCGACCTTGAGTTGCCTCAAGATCATTTCAAAGACATATGTTGAAGTTGCTTTTTCGGTACTTTCACAATATACAAACACAAATATTGCGTTCCACTTAAAAACCTTAAGATAACCTTGATATAACCTTGAAAACTTGAAGGTTAACAATTTGTTTCACAGTGACATTCTACATAAAAAATGGTGCTAAAGTCTCATTATATTCTGGTCCTATAATTTACCGTTCAAGCATTATATTGTAGGCGATTGGCACCTGAGTTTGTGTTTGCGTATCGGTTATAACGTTTAGGAGAATCAGAGTTGTCGGTCGGCCCTGGATAGCTTAATTGGTTAAAGCAGTCGCCCGGAAAGTGAAAGATCCGGATTCGAAGTCCCGTCCAGGCAATTCGATCGGTTCAACTCTTTTTCTCCTACAATATCAACCGGCTCTTGTCGTGGGACACCCTGTATATAGAGCCCTCAAAAAATACGCGTTTAGATCACAAAGTTAAATCTTATTCGTAAACGAAACCAGTAGCTTTGTACATAAGTATCTGAATTCTGTACTCAACCACATTTATTGTTAGTTGTGTGCGAATACAAGTCTCTTGTTGTAGTCCGTGCAAGTCCCGAGGTATATTTATTACAATATACTCGCTGTTTTTCGTTCGCATGGTTTCCAAAATTTTGTGTCAAAAAGGGTTAAGAAAATCTGATGTTCGTTGGTTTCGTCAAGCTCCTAGAAGAAGCAAGATCCAGCACGAGCCGTGGTCGACATCAGTTGTTTATCAGATCAACGAATAAGTTTGGTCAATCGCTCACATATTCAGTCGTAGGACGGAACATTGCTTCCACACTGACTATTTTCATAATAAAAGAAATTAAAAAAGCAAGATGTTTCAGTATTTCTCAACGAAAATGGAACACTCGATATTTAAAATGATTTATTCCATCATTATTTCAAATTGTTATTTTTTATCTTCATTTCAAGTCAAATTTATCCAGATTTAATATAAACTTGATACCAAATAAAACGTATTGCACACTTAATTAAAATGAATAGATGTATGAAGATAATAAAGGATATCGAATTTGCTTTAGACCATACTCAACTATATTTTGGTTCCGTTAGATAAATCGAAGATCAAATTTCAGCTCGTGGATAATACACTTCTCGTACATCTAGTATCAACTCCACACCTCATTACCTAATTATTAAATGGCTACGGGAGCAAACTAATATTGAAGTTGTGTTACGGTTTCGGCATTGCAACAGAGTTTGCTGTTGTACACAACTGAGGATTTACTAATACGAACACGTTTGAAACTTTTAAGTGATACGGTTCGCAATAAGAAATCATGTACAAAAATACAATATACAGGGTGGGGCAATAACTATTAGCACCTCAGATATCTCGGAAACTATAAGTTTCACAGAAATATTTGCTGAAATAAAATTGCACAGTACGAAGGAAGCCATCCAGTGGCGATAATAGTTTTTTTGCAGGTGGAGGTACTTCGGACATTTGAAGGTCACCTCCATTTTTTTAAATGGATCGGTATATGTTTGCTTCCGTATCATGATACAGGATCTTAAAACGAGTTCAACGACCTATTACATAAGGTCATTGAAGGTCACAGAAAGTAGAGAAAGGCGATAATACTTACGGTTTTAGTAGTAAATGAAACATACGTACTGTAAACAGTAGAAGAAGGCGTAATGCTTACCGTTTACTTCACTAAGAATAAACATTGCTTGAAGGACACTTTAATAAGTTTGCAGGATAAGAAAAACATGATAAGATTAGTATCGATAAATCGGTCAATCCGGCACGATGTATCCGTTTGAAGAGCAAGTCGATATGTTTCTTATTTATGGCGAATGCCAACAAAATTTTATGTTAATTTGCATGACATGCATTTATGAGCAGCGGAAAATCCACATTGGCTGCAACAGGTTGAACATCAAAAACAATGGTCTGTGAATGTATGGTGCGGTATCATAGGTGATAAAATTATTGGTCCTTATTTTGTCCATGGAAATTTGAATGGCAACATCTATGTTAATTTTATTAAGGATACATTGGGTCTTTTGCTAGAAGAGTTACCTTTACTTACACGACAAACCATGTGGTATCAACATAATGGATGCCCAGCACATTATTCATTGATTGCGCGAAGGGAACTCGATGTTAAATTTCAAAATCGTTGGATTGAACGCAGCGGTCCAATATCGTGGCCAGCTCGTTCACCAGACTTAACACCTCTAGATTTCTTTCTGTGGAGAACACTGAAAGGGAAAGTGTACAAAGAAGTACCAACTACACCTTACGACATGCAACAGCGAATTATTGCAGCCTGTGCGTCAATAAGTTCTGACATTGGTGCATTGACAGTGATGGTCATCATTTCGAACACCTAGTATAAACGTATGTTCCATTTACTACTAGGGGTGTGCGGTCTGTCTCGTGTATCGGACGTCCGAGTGATCGGGTCGAGTCGGAAAAATCGGGCGGACTCGGGCGGATACCCGAGCATATGAATGTTCGGGTAGTCCGATGTAGTCAGGTAGCCCGATTCATTCGGACGTGCCGACGAAGTCGGGTAGCCCGATTCATTCGGACGGTTCGACAAAGTCGGGTTGATTCGGGCTGTCGGTCGGCTTGACACTTTCAAGCAGCTTGACGCTTCGGCTCGGATCGGAAGAAGTCGGGTGGTATCAACTACGCTCATAAAGCATACACATATGTATACATATACAGGGTGTAACAAAAATGTTGCAGTTCCTTGAAAGGGGTGATTCCTGAGACGATTTCAAACAACTTTTTCCTTAGCGAAAATGTTAGGTGGAGCTTTGTTAACGAGTTATTAACGAAAAACATTGACCAATCAGAGCGCGAGTTTACCGGTGAAGCGGCCGCGGTAGCGAAGTCTACAACGCTAGGCGCTGCGCTTGTGCTTCGAACAAACAAGTCGATACGCATCGATGAACATAACATTATTATAAGAAATTAAAACGGCATAACAAATAAAGTCAAGTCCTTTACCATTTTTTGTTTATCATTGAAAGTGATTAATTATTTTAAATCGGGGGAAATCACGTGTAGCGTAAAAAGGCAAATACACAGTTTGTTTGTTAAGGTGAATCGAAAATAATAATTATTTGAAGCGAAAGAATAAGGAATACGTAAATTTCTTTTTCAAATAACGTATAAAGAAAAAGGCAAAATAATAAAAAATGGATGAAAAGTGATCCTAGTTCGTTACTGAGATAAAAGTTTGTAGTTCAACAACGGTCAGCAGTGTTTTTATAATGAATAAGTGTGCTTAAAAATCCCGAAGAAAAGTTTGCATATGGAACGTGGGAGAATTGTTGGGGAAAAGAAGTCCGCGTTAAAGTAAAAAAATAATAATCAAAAATGAAAATCACTTTTTTTTGTAGTTCTTTTACGGATTAGAACGACTTATACGTCGAATTTTCATACAATCTTTACGAAATAAGTATTTTGTGGGATTTCCAAAGATTCTATGCACAGAAAATAATGGGTAAAATGGGGAAAATAAGGTTTAAAAAATTAAATAAACCCATTCAACTGAAACTACGCTACGTATCTTATATTTCGAAATGCTCGCATTATTTCCAACAGTGTCGGTGGCTCAGCGGTAAAGTGAGAGACTGGTGGCGACGCGAGGAGAGTCAGTTCCATCAGAGTGATTGTGCGTTTGTTAATTAAAAATATAGTGGTTTTGTTGCTCTGCGGCGGCTGAGTTATACTTTCACAGTGTCTTAAGTGACTATTCTTTGAGAGGGAGTGTTATCTTCAGCTTTTGAAGCCTCTGTGGTCGCCCTCCGGGGTTTTATTAAAATGAAGCCGCGGCCTCATGGTAGTAAGAGGGACGCTTGCGAGTCCGACAAAGAAAATGCCCCACCGGATTCTATGACTATGACTAAAAAGCAGCGAAGCGCTAAATTGCACTCGCTGCAATTAGACAGGCAGTATCAGGAGTTTTTAAAGAATTATGATTGTCGCGGTAATAGATCGAATATTACCCCTAACCTCAAAATGGCAAGGGCCACCTCAAGCGCGGGAGCTGGCGCATCGAAGGAGAAAACTTCTTTACCAACGGAGCTAGGATCAGGAGATCCTTGCATAAGCGATGATGTGGAACCACAAACTGCTGTACTGACTGAGGAATGGACAAGCCCCAAGAAAGTATCCAAAACGAAAGATCAAGCTCAGGAAGCAGAAAATGATTTTTCTTCATCTAACATTTTTGAGGCATTAATGCAAGATGAAGACATGGATCTCGCTGAGGCTGATATGTTGATCAGGCTGTTGAGGAGGAGTCATCGAATAGAAAGGTTAAACCTCCGCCTATTTTTACCACAGGCTCAAACTTTAAATCGATTATTTCAGTAGCTACCTCTATAAGGCTAACGAAAAAAGACTTCATGATAAAGGAAGTAGATGTGTCTAATCATACCATATACTTATTCGCTCAAAATCATCACGAACTTATGGTGAAGAAATTAAAGGAGAACAGTATTTCCTTCTACTCATACACTCCTAACAATAAAAAGCCAAAATCGATCATTTTAAAGGGTATCAGGGGTGGCTTCAGCCCTGAGGAAATCAAGACTGAATTGTTGGAAATATGTGCTGATAAAGTGGAAATTATAAAAATTGCAAAATTTTGCTATAATAAGAATTCGCCAGATAATTTTCACTATATATTGCAAATAGCCCATGATAGCTCTCCGGCAGTCTTATTCAAAATAAAATCGTTGGCGTATCAAAGGGTCATGTGGGAATTCTTGAAGAAACCTCTGATCTTTCAATGTAGAAGATGCCAAAGATTGGGCCACGCAAGTTCCAACTGCTCAATGGAATATCGCTGTGTTAAATGTTCCCTATCGCATAATCCTGGGGAATGCAATATCGACCATAATGCTCCTAAAAATGCACTTAAATGCGCTAACTGTGGTATAGTGGGTCATCCTGCTTCTTATAAAGGATGTCCTTATATAAAGTTTGCACTTGATAAAAAGAAGAAGTTAAATAAGGAAATAATCGATGAGAAATTGAATGAAGTTAGAAAACTATCTTCGACTGTTAGGAGGAATCTCTCATATGCACAAGCTACTCAAGACAATAGAACGCAGACTAAGAATAGACAGGAAATAGCCGATCCAGAGATCTCATCCAGAAGAGTGTTTCCCTCTAGTCAAATCCCAAAGGATACCAGGACAAAAAACAGCCATAATTCTGCGATGCCAGTTGATTGGATTTCTAATTTGAAGAATGACCTTTCGGAAATGATCACCAGACAGTTTCAATCTTTGGCAGCCCAAATTTCTACCAACACTGAGAAGATTGAGTACCTGATGAATTTTTTCTTTACGACTCATAATGGATAACATACCATCTTTGATCTCTCTATCCTCTTTAAGATTAGCGGCTGTGAATGTCAACGCTATAGTCTCCAATGCTAGACGTCATGATTTGTTGCAATTTATCAACGAACATAATTTTGATTTATTGCTACTATCTGAGACTAAATTAAATGCTAAGAATATCATCTCGTTTATTGAATACAATGTAATCAGAACAGATAGACCTAACGCTATTCAAGGCGGAGGGACAGCCATTTTAGTTAAAAAAGTTTACAATATGAGGTTATCAAATCTCCATCATCTGCTGGCAATGAGATTATAGAGTTTACAATAATTAAGCTGAAAGCGCGGAATAATTCTAATCTTTTTGTAATTAGCATTTATGCGGTGAACGATAATCGTAATCTGTTTATTGACGAGTTAAATGCTTTATTTGAGGATCTGAGGCTTCATAATAGTAATAATTACTTTATTATTGCAGGCGATATGAACGCGAGACATCGTCATTGGGGTGATAAAGTTTGCAATCAGCGGGGCAGATATCTAAGGCAATGGGAGTCTATTAATGGTATAAAATTTAAGTCAAAATTCTACTATCCAGAAATACCAACGTTCAAGTCAGCACAATCATTCTTGGATGTCTGCCTTGCTGATTCTAGACTAATATTAGTTAATGGAGTAAATGATCGCCTAACCACTCTCCCATATGATAGTGATCACCTGGCTATCTCGTTCAAGTTCGATTTGCCAAGCGAATTTGATATGGTCATCACCCCAACACCGGATTCTTCGGTATTAAACTTGAGAGCAATTAATTGGGAAAAGTTCTCTGAATGCCTAGAGAATATTTACTCTGATAATTTGCCGGATGACAGAAACCTATCTATTGATGAGGTAGACAGGGGTATCAACTCCATGTCAGTGGCTATCATGAAGGCCCTGAGGTTGACTGGGCCTGTGGGACCTTTGGTGAATAGTACCGATAAGTATATAAATGCAAAAATTCTCAAGCTTCAAAAGGTTAAAAATAAGTTGGTCTCTCTATCGCACGATATTTATAGGATCGATCCTACCGGTAGATTTCCGGTGTCTAAAGAAATCAGGCTGGCAATTAAGGACGTATCATATGGCCTTAATAATGAATTTAAAAAATCTGCCAAACATTTTTGGAATAAACAAATCAAAAATATTGATTATCATAAACCAGAGGCATTTTTTCCAAATATTAATAGAATTTTCCGCGCTAAACCATTACAGGTTATTAATAGCTTATGTATAGATAATAGCAAAACTAATCTACTTGAGAGAAGTAAATGTGATTTGAATAACTCAATTTCTAATAATAACATACTTAGTTTTTACAATCAGGATGACATATTGAATTTGATGGGAGCTCACTTTGAAGAGGTTAACTCCCCGTCAAATTTAAATTCTAACACTAGACTAAAGGGGATGGTTGATGAAGTAGCAAATAGTATTAGGAACACGCACTCTACTCGTAGAGCCTCACATTTAACTATAAATTCTTTTTCTCCTTGAATAAATCGTCGTCCCCAACCCCGGACGAGTTACAAATTTCACCGTTCTGCTATATGTCACAAATACAAAAAATCCTACACAAGTTACCGAATAAATATTCGGCGGGTCTTGATAATATCCCTACTATTATCCTCAAGCATCTTCCTGCATCAATAGTATTTAATCTTACTATAATTTTTAATAATGCTATAAATCTTTCATATTTCCCTGTAGCTTGGAAAAAAGCTAAGGTAATCCCAATCCTAAAGAAAGGGAAGGACCCTAATAATCTTGCTAGCTACCGTCCCATCAGTCTGACTTCTACTTTGAGTAAGGTTTTCGAAGCTATCATTAATAATATGATTGGTGCCCATTGCGCCTTGAAGAAAATTATTCCGGATTGCCAGTTTGGGTTTAGACATCGGCTGTCAACGGTGAACGCGCTTCATAGATACACTAATGATGTTAATTTAGCTGTAGAAAATAGCCAGCTTGTTGGTGCCGCTTTAATTGACCTTGAGAAAGCGTTTGATTCGGTCTGGCATAACGGATTGTTATACAAACTAGATAAAAAAGATTTTCCTCCATGGCTTATTTGGATTATCTGGGATATGATCAAAGACAAGAGCTTTGTCATATCTAACGGCTTGAAGATGTCCTCAGAACTGTTCTACATAACCGAAGGTCTACAACAGGGTACGGTCAACTCCCCGATTCTATTATTTAATATATTCACCAGTGATCTCCTCAACTTGTTTAATTTTAACAAAACGAAAGAAGTGTCTGCGATTGCGTTTGCGGATGATTTAATTGTTTACGTCATGGGAAATCGTGTAAGCACTGTTAGAGACAATTTAGAAGAACTTGTGGACAAAATTAATCTGTACTACACGCAGTGGAATCTCAAAATTAATCCAAGTAAATGTGAAACCATCCTGTTCCGGAAACCCTTGCACTACTTAAGTTCTAAGACCAAATCGGGTAGTAACCGCTTTCAAATTTCCATATTCCGACCGGGCACAAATGAGAAAGTAGATATACCTCATAAGAAAATCGTAAAATATTTAGGCCTTAATATTGATTATTTATTGAGAGGTAACCAGCACATTGATATTCAGTTAGAAAAAGCGTATAAAGCGTTTCAGGCCAATAGCAGACTTTTTCACTGTAAGTTCCTGTCAGGCAGATGCAGAGTGATTTTACAGTTACCGAAAAAAGTATCCATACACCGCAATACGTTCAGTTTAAACATGGACAACTTTGATTATAGAAGACTTGTTAGCTATGAAAGGTACATAAATAGTTAGGAAATTAACTCAGCTTTCAGATAGTATGAATTTTATTATGATTTAAAGAAAAATATAATAGACAAATTTCAAATGCCGAATAAAGTAAGAAAATCAGCGTGAAAAAGTATTCATACAGTGGCATCTAGGGACGAAATATACCAATCAAAACCAGAATGTTGAGGGAATCCCGGTTTTCTTTTGTTTCATAGTATTGCGTCGGTCCTTAGAGTGTTTTATAAAAACAATCATACTTCTTTACCACAATGAGTGCCAAAAGCAAAGAAACTACAGTAGAGGAAAGAAAAATTGTAATTAAGTTATGGAAAAGTGGAAAATCACTTCGCGAAATTGGTGAAGCAGTAAATAGAAGCCATGCCAGTGTTCAGTATATCGTGAATAAATATAGAAATACAGGTTTCATTGAAAATATGCGTCGTTCTGGCAGACCCAGTAAATTAACTGACAGGGATGTCCGATTTATTACAAAGAAAATAAAAGAAAACCCATTTGAAAGTGCATCTAAGATCGCAGCAGAATTAGAGGTAAGGACTGGTAACAAAGTTTGTTCAAAAACAATATCAAACAAGCTTAAAGAATCAGAGTATTTCGCACGAGTAGCGAGAAAAAACCCTATGTCAATAAAGTGAACAGAGAAAAAAGACTTAATTTCACAAAAAATTATATAAATAAATCACTGGACTTTTGGAAATGTGTGATTTGCTCAGACGAGAGCAAATTTAATATTTGGAGTTCAGATGGACGAAAATTAGTGTATAGAAAAAAAGGAATGTTTTTGGATCCCAAAAATATTAAACCGACAGTTAAACATGGTGGAGGCGGCCTTATGGTATAGGGTTGTATGGCCGCAAATGGACTTGGAAACTTGCATCTCATTGATGGAATAGTAGATCAACATAAATATTAGATATTTTAAAATCAAATCTGAGAGACAGTGCCCAGAAATTAAGTCTTTCCGACAATTACTGGTTTGAGCAAGATAACGCTCCCCTACACAAAACCCGTTTAATTAGAGAATGGCTTTTATACAATACGCCTCACGTTTTGGAAACTCCTCCACAATCACCAGACGTAAACCCAATCAAGCACATATGGCAAGAATTGAAACATCGTTTGCAAAAATATCAAATTTCAAATAAAAATGATTTGAAAAACGCTTTACAAGAAGAGTGGCAAAAAATGGAGCGAACGTAACAAATAATTTAATCGAATCTATGCCCAGGCGACTGCAAGCAATTATTGATAATAACGGATATCCTACAAAATATTAATTATTATAAATATTACTGATTTATACAAAAAACATTCTGTATGAATACTTTTTTCACGCTGATTTCTTTACTCTATTCGGCATTTAAGATTTGTCTATTGTATTTTTATTTAAATCATAATAAAATTCATACTATCTGAAAGCTGAGTTCATTTCGTAACTGTTTATGTACCTTTCATAGCTAACTAGTCTTCTAAAATCGAAGTTGTCCATGTTCAAACTGAACGTATTGCGGTGTATGGATACTTTTTTCGGTAACTGTATATATGTTGGTCATAAGATCGATTCTCACATATGCAGCTCCCATTTGGTGGAACATCAATCACTCCACGATGGAGAAGCTCAGAGTGTTTGAACACAAATGCTTACGAGCTTGTCTTTCCTTATATCGTACAGCGCATAGCGATTGGCAGCCTTATGTATCGAATCAAATACTATATAATTTAGCCTGTATCCCTAGAATAGATAATTTTATACTTTTGATATCCAGGAACTACTTCAGTGGGCTTCCGCTGATTGCGAATGCCTATTTTAAGCGATTTATAGTACAATCCCCAATGGCAGATCGTAGACATCTGAAAACTGGATATATCGTTCCACATACCTTTATATATTGCGATAAAATGGGATTGTTACAGGACAGCTCAAATGTTCCCATAATCTATCATTTGAGGCGTAACAAAGCTAATAAGAGGATAGCACTTGATCACACTTCAAGATACACTTCTCCGTAGAATTTTTTATATTCAACCAAGTTAGCAGATTTGGACTACTACAATTTCAAGAGGCTTAATTTTAAGAAATTTTGGTGGCTGGAAGCCTCAGACCCTCATCTTATGGAGCTTAAGGATAGAAAGGAGTTGTATGATAGGGAGCAACGGCAATTGCGTATCGCGCGATAATCGCATACTGGCTTTCTGCCTATCAAGAGAGATATTTCTATCAATACACTGTTGGAGAAGTACTCCATTGTACATAAATTAGTCACTAAGTAGTTGTAAGTTAGACCAGGTTGACCAGGCGGAACATAGCGAGTTCAGAAAGAACAGGATTTATGATACGGACGTCAATTTCGTGTTATTTTTAGGATTCCTTTACTTTACACATCTGCTTGGCAGTTAGTTTGCCAGTTTATTACTTATTACTTTTTCGAAATTTACTATTTTGCCTACTGGCGGTTGTTATGTCGTAAAGAGGAGAGGGTTGCCACTTCTTCATTGGAAAATTGAGCCATATTTCTCGATCTTTTCGATGCGGACACTTTTGACGATGCGCTATTACTAAATGAAGAATTCTCCTCAGCGCAGGTAAAACGTTCTCGCTAACCCACCGCAACGTGCGGCAAGGCCAAGCGCCGTCCGCCGGCCGTGCACGGCTATGTGTATATCAAAGAGGATTAGATAGAGTGGAAGGTTCTGTAACCTCCTTTTAGAACGCCATCTGATGAGTCGCAACTGAAATAATTTACAGAAATGACAAGTCCTATTTCCTTTCTTGAATTTTTGTTATGCGTGCTGACGCCACCCACGCCAAGCCAAGCTACACCACACCATTTTTCATTTATTGAGGATAAAGATTGCTTGAGTTGGATTTGATTTTGCGTATTGCATTAATATATTTAGTAAAACAATGCCCGTAAAGTGTTGCGTTTGCAATAAAGATAGGAAGGAGAATAATTTGAGTTTATTTGGGATTCCAAAGGAGCCACATATGTAAGTATAAAATTGATTTAAGAAGTATACTATTTCAACCATTCCATTTACACACGTGGTTTATATTATTATTAATATATCGTGATATAATATTTTTACAAATATTCATCCGAATTCGCTGCCATTGGGAGGCGCGCTTCATCAGGAATGCTATTACAAAAAAATGTGATACTAATAAATACAAAAAATTTTTATAATAAAATCGTGTGATGCGTTGAGATGTGTGTGATACGTATGAGTGTGTGTATGTGTATGAGATATTTTGTTTATTATGTGTACTATATACATTTAAAAATAAATGTAAATATATCTTCTATTTGTATTTTATTTTCTTCCTAATAATCTCTATCATGTATGTATGTTAATTGATATTTCAAGTTTTTAAGTTTTATAGTCTAGAATGAAATTGCAAGTTCAAAACCTGAACTTGGAATTATATAAAAAATAAAAATTTAGTCATAGAGTTTACTGTGAATCGAACCGTGAATTTAGGGGTGTGGAGGGGGGTTGTCTTCGGGCTGCGGGGCAAGGGGATGGATGAATAGTTCGGTTTTGACTCGTTTGGAGCGCTGCGAAACGAGGTTACACTCTTTTACATAGGGCTCTTATGGGAGCTTCCACTCTATCTAATCCTCTTTGGTGTATATGAGCCTTGAATCGGACCACCCGTCTTTTCGGAACGTCCGAATGAATCGAGCTACCCGACTTTGTCGGACTACCCGTGCACTGATATGTCACGGATACCCGCCCGAGTCCACCCGACTTTTGCCGGCTCAACCCGAGTCCGCCCGACTTTTTCCGGCCCGACCCGAGTCCGAAATTTCGGGTACCCGCACACCCCTATTTACTACCAAAACCGTAAGTATTATCGCCTTTCTCTACTTTCTATGACCTTCAATGACCTTATGTAATAGGTCGTTGAACTCGTTTTAAGATCCTCTATCATGATACGGAAGCAAAAACATGCCGATCCATTTAAAAAAATGGAGGTGACCTTCAAATGTCCGAAGTACCTCCACCTGCAAAAAAACTATTATCGCCACCGGATGGCCCCCTTCATACTGTGCAATTTTATTTCAGCAAATATTTCTGTGAAACTTATAGTTTCCGATATATCTGAGGTGGTAATAGTTATTACCCCACCCTGTATTATACTTTTAGCATTTCGTACGTAAATTTTTCACACCTGAATGCTCGAATCTTTGGAGACAATCTGCAGATCCGATGCGCCTTGATGTTGTGCCGAGCGGTTGGGACCTTTTGGCTCACGGTTTATGACTGCCATAAAATATGAACTTACTCTTATTTTGTAGCATATCATTGTAAGAATAACGGCAATGGATTCCTTACGTTTTTCCAATTGAAATGATACCAAATATCATATATTGGACTATTTTTAACGAATACTGTTTAGAACTGTGTAAATTGTATCTCCACGTATCTACGTTATAAATAATCCAAATTTCATCGTGCTTGGTGCCATTTTAATAAAAAAAGTACAAGGAATTGATTAATAGTACTTTCATCGAAATCCGATGAGAAATCTGTTGCATCTGATTTTTTCGATCGTTTTTCTGTTGACCATTTTTCCTATTGTCTTCCTTTTCTCGAACATGGGGTCCCATGCCTAGGTCAAGGGATTGCATACCAAATTAGGGTTCCCTAAACTTCTGAACAAAGTTCTCCGCTCCCTGGCGGAGAATTTGAGGGAGCAATTATTCGTGGAATACTGCACTTTGAAATTGGAAAGTGCGAAATGAAAAATTGGATAATTTAAATTTTAATGTTTTAAGATTTTAAGTTCGACTTTTTCGAGTTAAAATTTAAAATCCTTTATTAAAAAAAGAGTGCGAAAAGATTCCGAAAAAGACTCGAAAATGTGAAAAAATAATTTTGTAATAGGAATGAACTATTTTATTTTGTCTACAAAGTTTCAAGATTTTCTGAATTTTTCAACTTCAGTGTTACCGGCTTTCCAGAAGCACGGCCGAAAGGCATCGAAAAGTAAAATGTGCTTTCGGTCGCAGCAAACGGAGCAGTGAAAGCGTAGGACACCGTAGGATTGCTGAAGAAAAGAGTCGGAGCATAGGCACAAGCAAGACAGACTGAGTCCCAATGTGACTCCAGGTATTTTTCATTAGAAGACTTAGCGGCCGCTCGGTTCTCGTGGGGCCCTTATTCTCTCTCACTCACTTCTCATCCTTTCTCTCACAGCTACCAGAAGCACTTTGTGCCCTCTGGTAGCGTCTACAGAACCGTTACTTCTAGCAGTAGCCTACAGGGGGCAGATGCATATATAGTGTCACTGTGTAGTGCCTATCCGTGAGGTGCACCTGAGCGCAGGTTCCCACTTGAGTGGATGACCCTGTATAACTGTATATGCTACTAGCCATAGACAAGTCACAAACCAAAAGAGAAGTCTTTTAAAAATATAATTAGTAAAAATAAGCCAAGTTAGAAATACGGAAAAAGATATTTGTATATATTTATGTACATTTGTGTGTATATGTGTATATAAATATATATTATGATATATAGTATTATTTATTAATACACAAATATACAGAAATATACATAACCTTTTTTATTATTTCTAACTTGGCCTATTTCTACTAATTATATTTTTAAAGGACTTCGCTTTTGGTTTGAGATTTATTTATGGCTAGTAGCAGAAACTTAAAATATAATGTTTATGATAATTTGATATAGTTTTGGCAGATCTATTAAGAATAAAGAGTAAATATATTTGATGATATAATAAAATAAAATGAGGACTTTTATTTGGTACTACTATTTGATTCAAGTATCCTATTATCCTACAGTTCGAAGCAAATGGCTCGAATCTTCATTGCACTTAATATAAAGTAATGCAGTTTTCTTATCTCCCTCTCTTCTTCGGACGTAATGAATTGACTAGTTCCCTTTTCTTTGTAGTCCTCTGGCCTAAGTTCATTGTATATTGAGCACGTTTTTATTACACGCGTAATTGTTTCTAGTTCATTCTTATTGCATAATTTACAGTCTCCTTCTTCTTCTTGTATTTTTGCTCTCCCTTCTCTATTTCTGGTCCTCCAGTGGAATCTTCTTGCCTGTCTTAATTGTCCTTTTTCAGTTTTAATGGAATATTTGCTATTTTGGGTTATAGGTTGATACTGGTATTCTCTTGATGTCCTCTTTCCATAGATGTTCTCTTATCTTCTCTAAATTGACTTCCAGATTTGTGTCTAGTCGTCCTCTTTTTATGTTTTCTATCAATTCCTTGTAGTCATATTTTTCTAGGTATCTTCTCACCATTGAGAACTTGGTCCTTTTTGTGTTCGGGCTTTGAGAATCCATTTCTACTAATTTTCTGTAGCATTTTACTGAAAACCTCTGCTCTCTTATTTCCATGATTCTGCTCCAATATCCCAATATCCCTTTCATTGTTTCGAATTCTAAGCTTATTCTGCAGTACCTTTGGCATTCGTAATATATTTTGGTGGTCTTCTCCTAAGGGTTCTTTCGTACGCAAAAGGACTGAGCGTAAAGTAGATCTATGTTGTTATTGATCCTACACATCGAAACTTTATACATTCATTATAAAAACATTGACAACTTTACAAAACACATCTTTCATGATATCAAATACGTAGAAACAAAATTATTACACAAGTCACAATTGACTTAGAATGTACGTAATTCAATTGTAAAATTTTAAATGTTGCTGCGACGTTATATAGATGGCAGCACTAGTTTAACCACTCAAGATGGCTGCAAGTTAAATTCCCCTCCCCACTCACACCAGCACCCCTCTTTCCCATAGATCTACTTTACGCTCAGTTCTTTAGGTCCGTGCTTCACACCTGTCACTTCAATTCGTTTATTTTTTCGTATCTTCTTTGTTTTCCACTTTATTTTTTACAGTAGCCCCTTTTTTTATATTTTTAACACTTTTTTACACTTTCTTGTGAGTTTTAATCAGTCCCTACGTTTGACAATTACGTTCTTACAGCGCCCGCTCAGAATCTTATCCATTTTATATTAACTATAAATTATAGCTTAAAATACTTTGCAATATTTAAGTTATTATAACATGTTTAAGGTTTAATAAAAAATAGCCTTTTTCAATTACTATTTATTTATTTATGTATATATCTACCCGTCTACCCGTCTATCTGTCTATCTGTCTATCCGTCAATCCGTGTATCTATCTATCTATTTATGTATCCATCTATCTATCTATCTATCTATCTATCTATCTATCTACCTATTTATGTATTTATTTATTTATTTATCTACATAATTAAAACTACAATTAGACTCTTGTAGGCAGCAGTGCGGTGTGTATATTATGCGTAAAATAGATTTAGGAGTTACACAAGTCCACCATTTTACTTAATTTTATTAAGATCATAATTATGTGGTTAATGCAATTATATGTGGGGCATTCCACGCCAAATCAGACAGTTTTGGAACTTTGATTTTTTGATTTGTCTAAAATTTTTTTATATCATTCTACCCACTAAATGAAATTTTTATGCATTTTTTTTAAATTTTTTTATCGAACCGTTTTCGAGATATCGATTCTCTCGGTTTTTTCTTTTAATAGATGTAACTTGGCCAAAAATAGACGAATTCGAGTGCTTCTTTTTTCATTCTGATAGATTTTTCGCGCACTTTCTGAAGAAAAATATAAAAAAAATTTTACTCGTTTTTTCGGTATGGTTTTTCAATTTTTAGGTTAAATTATTTTTTTCAAAAATGTTTATCCGTTTTGATTTTTTTGAAAAATTTATATGTTAAAGATCTGCTTTTTCAACAATTTCTGTGAAAGTTTCATAATGGGATTCCGATTCTTTATATTTTTTTCATAATTTTGAAAATTCACAAAAAAATTTTTTTTCATGATTTATTGGAAATTCGCGTATATTTTTATGATATTACATGTAATAAAATTTTTGTAAAAGATATTTAATGTTATTAAGTAATTTCTTTCGTCATTATAAATTAAGTACATGGATATTTCTTACCAGCAATCGTGAAATACATTTATATTACTATATGTGTCATTTATTTTTGTTTTCTCTTGTCTTACAATGAAAATCTGATTGAAAGTTCTTCAATTAAACTGTGATGAAAAGTAAAAGTGACACATAAACTGCAATTTCGATAATTACACCGACCGCTCAAAATTTGTCAACTGCACTATTTATAAATAGTCAGTGGGTTGCAAATTAAATTGATTTTGCAAGGTTTGAGATACTAGTCTCAAATCTTTCAACTGTCGGTGATTCCTTAAATGAAAAGGATTGCAACACCGGTTAAACTGACTTTTTCTTTCCATTATTAAGTTATTTAATGAACACAGTAAATTTTGTTCACAATCACGATTTACACAATAAAATCAATACAAATGATATGTCACATGTATAATTTTACAGTAATATTGCACGTGCAAGTGTACACACATGTGACACGACTAGCGCCGAAAACGTAAGTGCTCGTGAAAAATGGCCATGAACTTGACCACCCCGAGGTATCGATTATTTTTTATCAATATCACTGCGCGCGCACATGGATCATGTGCAGTGTACAGTTGACAAATTTTGAGCGGTCGGTGTAATTATCGAAATTGCAGTTTATGTGTCACTTTTACTGTTCATCACAGTTTAATTGAAGAACTTTCAATCAGATTTTCACTGTAAGACAAGACAAAACGAAAATAAATGATACATATAGTAATATAGATGTATTTCACGATTGCTGGTAAGAAATATCCATGTACTTAATTTGTAATGACGAAAGAAATTACTTAATAACATTAAGTATCTTTTACAAAAATTTTATTACATGTAATATGTATTATAAAAATATACGCTCAATAAATCATGAAAAAAATGTTTTTTGTGAATTTTCAAAATTATGAAAAAAATATAAAGAATCGGACTCCCATTATGAAACTTTCACAGAAATTGTTGAAAAAGCAGATTTTTAACATATAAATTTTTCAAAAAAATCAAAACGGATAAACATTTTTGAAAAAAATAATTTAACCTAAAAATTGAAAAATCATACCGAAAAAACGAGTAAAATTTTTTTTATATTTTTATTCAGAAAGTGCGCGAAAAATCCATCAGAATGAAAAAAAAAGCACTCGAATTCGTCTATTTTTGGCCAAGTTACATCTATTAGAAGAAAAAACCGAGACAATCGATATCTCGAAAACGGTTCGATAAAAAAATTTAAAAAAAATGCATAAAAATTTCATTTAGTGGGTAGAATGAAATAAAAAAATTTTAGACAAATCAAAAAATCAAAGTTCCAAAACTGTCTGATTTGGCGTGGAATGGCCCATGTATTGACAGTAAATCTTACAACGAGCCTCCAGAGCTAATAGTACATGGTTCCCTATGGAAGACGCTAACGTATTCAGTTTGAAATGAGATGGAATTTCAGAGCGCTTAAAGATGTCTATAAGCACTTTGCGTGCAAGCAGTAAATCAGATATAATGCGTCTTCGTTCAAGAGGCCACAATTTTAATTGATTATGTAAAGAAGAGAAATTATAATCATATAACGACATTGGAATACCCCGTCTGTAGACAGTGAAATGCAAAAATCAGTGATATGTACTTTCTAACATATTACAAAGGTATTGCTGATATGGAGACCAGACAACTGGACAGTATGCTAGGTGAGGACATACATTTTAACAGGATATAATTCTTAATGTATATGTACTCTTCAAATATAAAAATAGAGTCTAAAATTTTAAATGCAATGTTTGTTACACTGATGATGATGTATTTAGTGATGGAGAGATTGGACGAAAATATAACGTCAAAGTCACTAATATAATTAACGGTAGTTGGAAGAAAGTTATTAATAGTGTCACATAATGTAATGCACATTTTACGTTAGAAATGAATAATAGGAAGTGTAGATAAATTGAGACATATTCAATTTCACACACACCATAATTCTAGATTTTTAAGATTCGGTTGTATGAGCAGTACTAAACATATAAGGGTTACCAATAGTACAACAGAACTTTAAATTATCGACAAATAATAAGAAATAAATGTCGTTACTGAATAACGGAAAAAGCGAAGGTCCAAGATGAGATCCCTGTCAAACGCCAGAATTGACATTAGTAATATTTAAAAAGCAATGATTAAATCTAACTGTTTGAGATCTGCCAGTGACGAAGCTACACAATCAACATAATATAACAATATTTTTGGTCTGAATAGGTAAGTACTTACCCGAAAACCCTGAATTTATTGCACTGTAACTAAGTCTGCTCAAACGTAGACTATTCTACTTGCATTGTCTCACAATCAGTACTGCAAGTTCAAACGATTCTACTTTCGGTCCAATCGAAAGCCGTTTCACATTGATACATGAAGAATGAGTAATTGCAAATACAAGTAAATCGCAATTGAAATATTTGCCACAGATTGCAATTAAATTAAAATATATTAACATATTATCTAGATATATTTGTTGAACTGTAAACTCTCTGTCCCTTCTGAAATAAGAATGACAAATACAGTGATTCATACATTTGTTGTTTAGGGGGATAGTTTTGTTTACGCGACAACAATTATGTAGAAGCTAAACTCAATTGAAAGAAAAAACTATTGCTGTAAGTTTCTCCGTTAATTAACATTTGAAATGTATGAGAACGAATCTGTGAGTCACTATTTATACTTAATCATCGAACAAATTAGGAATTCCATTATTAAAATTTGACGTACAATTATGGAATACATACATATAGGTATTAAACATGGCAAATTAATTAATTGCCACCTACTGGCGTCTAAAATGTGAAAAATGTGCGTCTAATGTGAAATGAGCTTTGATCATATTGAGGCCCGAATCCTTTGAGCTTACAATGAAAATGAAGTTGCACAATATCATTACCAATCTATTTCACTAATTGCAAGAGGCAAGGTGTGAACAAGCTTGTGAGTCACTGTTCATAACTATCCGTTAAACAAATCATAGATTCCATAGTTAAATATTGAATGTATCAAAACGTTGGAAGTGCGAAACATGACAAAGGCATCAATGGCCAGCTTCTGGCGTCTAAAATTATCCATAATTGATGCACACATGTAAAACGGACTTGCGCCAAGCCAGATTCAAAGTCGTTTGAGTTCATAGTGCTTCATGAAACCTTTCTTCCAACGAAAAGTGGTCTAAATGATCGCACACAAGGAGAAAGTTCCTAGCTTACGCTTTTACCGTCTGGCGGACAATTTACAACAAGCATTTTAAGAGGTAAAAAGCAGCAAAGTGAAATAATTTGGCTTTATGGTCGGCTATTAACTGTACCAGCGTCGTTTTTGGGACAATGCCGAAATAGCGGCGCGGCCTGCTCATTAGAGCCGTTATTGTTCGCCATTCGCTTTCATTATGGACTCGTTCCGTCTAAAATTTCACGGTTCCGTCTGCTGGCTGTCGGCCGGACGACAAAAGCGGAATTTTGACTCGAGCCGTGGACAGTGGCGTTAATTTGAATCGCGTCCGTGCTGGACGATTAACGGTGAGCCTGTACAATGTACAGAATCTTCGTAATTAAATTGTTTGCTGAGGAGCCGAGGGATGAGGGATGTTCCGCGTGATGGACTGGAAAGAATTTTCGGTCGTCCTAATCTCCTGGAATTACGCTTCCAGTGGGAACACCTTTACCCGGCACTCGGTGTAACTTGCTTCAATTAGATGGCACTAAGTATCTCTATTAATCTTGATGTGATGAGTGGATCGGTAATTGACGAACACGCTCATCCTGTTTCCACCACTAAATATCAGATCCATTCTGTACAAACTAAATATCGAAGCGTGTTTTGCAATATACAAGTTCCTTAAAAAATGCGATTTAAAAATATAGACACATAGACAGTTAGCAACTACCATTGTATGACACGTAATATGTAACTGCGTATATAATACATTGTTATATGTATATGTTTAACTGACAATAAGTGAAAATTGTAATATTTGATTATACCTCCTGTACAGCTTTACAACTTTCTTCTGAAGGTTTCACATGAGCTTAAACAAAAAAAAAAAAAAGGAAAATTCTCATATTCGAGTGGGAACAACTTTTTCCTTAGCGAAAATGTTCGCTGCGTCTTTATTAACGAGTTATTAACGAAAAACACCGACCAATACATAGACGCACGAATACAGTGGATGAATTTAAGCGCGGGCTCCAGCCATGAGTAGTATTGGCCTGCCATCGTCCGCGCCATCATTAATCCGCTGTACTCGCTCCCCGATTGGCTAATATTTTTCGTTAATAACTCATTAACAAAGTTGCAACGAACATTTTCGCTAAGGAAAAAGTTGTTTAGAATCATCCCAGCAATCCCACCTTTTCGGCTCTTACACTTTGTTTGGGACACCCTGTATAGGCATGCGGAGCCCCTAATTCTGTCTATCAAATCTCAATTCAGGGTCTTCACATATTACTTTAGATTTATTAGGTGTAGTAATAAGTTTTTACAGGTGTATTTAAAAATACACTGCTGTACAAGATTAAGGGTTCAATACAATTTTTTGAAAATTTTAGTCACTTTAAAGTGGCGGTGTCTCCACGAAAAATAAGTATAAAAAATATTTGAAACCGCCTTTAGTTAGCTTGAAGTTTCTAGTTTCTAAATCGATAACCTAATTAACTTTTCGTGCAGTATAGTGCCATTTTTTCAAGATAAAGCGCAACAAACGAATGTTAAAAACTCTTCGTCGACTTTGAAGTGATACATGCGCTGAAAGAAATTTTTTTTGTAAATATTAAAATATTAAATATACAATAGTATAAAATTCAGTTAATGAGCGTTACGTCTCAAAGTTGGAGAAGGCAGAGATATTTTACATCTATTGCTTTTTTTGCTCTTAAAGCATAAAGTTGTGCCTCATTGTTCAATAAAAATTCTGAAATACACACTTAAGTACTCAAGTAATTAATTAAGTGTAAAGAAGAATAGAACTAGAGTACACTAGGAAACTTGTAACAGAAAAGCTATTAATGCTACCGCCATGTGTTCTAATTACCCTACTACAAATAATCTCAGTCGTCTCAATAATCTCAATTATCAGTAATTGAATCAACCGCATAGAGACAGGATGCATACAGAACCACTACACAGTCAATGTTTTTAGTAGACAGCATTTGTGGTTGAGTGGTCAATAACTGCACCAATTCGCTGTTCATATCTGTGTTTATGTGTACTTGATGAACTCAGATGATCTCATTGACAAGTATACAGGGTGTTACAAGCATGTGGAACATTTCTTTTCTTCTTTCACAAATCTTTTGGTATCTTCATATCCGAATTCCGAATCTCAAGTTGATCTATTAATTGACATTTCATACATTGATGATTTATTTTGACACTTATTTCATGTATACTTCGATTCTATAATATTTAATTTTGTGATTATTCAGTTTTGTTTCCCAATCAATTTTACACTACTTTAGAAAGTTGAAGTAAATGAAAATTTTAATTACTCATTGTAATTTAAATCACTTTACCTAAATTTTGCATTATAAACAATTCTTATAAATTTCCAATTATGAAATTGTATTTTTAATCCTTAAAGATTCTAATACGCAGCTGTTAGAAATAGAAGTTTGTTAAACTATTCACTGTGCATTTTTAAGTTTTTAAACTTCATATAAACACATAAAAAAGAACCAAATATTTTAATGCCTTATTCTTTAATTTTTTTAAGGACAGAGCAATATTGTAAAGTGTCTAAACAATTTTTCAATCAAATTGTTCATACAATTAGCTCCCCACTAAATTCATGCGGTTTTTATTCTCATAAAAAAAAAAATTTTAAATCTACTAATGACTTACAGTATGGAAGAGTGTTTGATTTTGATGGAGAGCGTTAAAAAATGGAAGCTAAAAATACCAAAATATAGTAAAAATAATTCTGTGGCTGCAAGGAAAAACGCCGCAAGTCGACGCAAAATTGAGATTGTGCCTTAACTCAAGTCTAGAAAATAGAATTTATATTACTATGCTATGAAATATCTATGAAATGAATTTTTCTTTCCAAAACGAGGTTTTAATAAAATTCAAAAACAAATACTGATGATAATAAGAGTAGTGAGTCCTGCGCTATTGACGACTCGGAGTTTCCCTAAGATGAAATCGCCGGTGCGCCTTTCTTCTTCCGCCCGAGTTCTCTTGCATCAGTGCAATATCGCGTTAACTTTGTATACGACACACCACATCCAGTACTTCTCCCATAAAGAAAAGTCTTTTTAGTTTGAAAACTTCAAACTTCTTCTACTTTATAACCATAGAATTATTAGCGAAAATTTTTCTGTTTATAAGAAATTACACGAATTTATTAAACAATCTAATTAATGTAATAGATATGGGGAAGGAGATAACAATCCCAAAAATTCACAAAGAACATATCTTCCTTGTTTTCAAATAATGTACTGAATATGTAACATAATTTCTTGTGATTTGCTGTCTCCTATAAAGACAGCAATATTGTATAACAAGTGTTTCTCGGATGAGAAAGAAATTAAATGTGAAATAAAAACGAGTTATTATTATTGGTCTGAGGAATTCCATGAGTAGAAATATCCACAGTTTTAACACTTTATCCATCGAAAATGAAGCGAAGGTGTTTCCTACAATTTTATGGAGTTGCTTTCAAAACATTTCCCTTCATAAAACAAGAATTTCATAAAAATATCAGTAGTCACTTAGCAACTTCCTTGCATTAAGGCAGGGCTGACGAACTTCTTTACCGTCGAAGAGCCACAGCGCCCCCACTACCAGTTAAGTGGGGATGTTTGCGTGTTGGGGAGTGTGGGGCTGAGAGCCACATTGGCTCGCGAGCTGCCTGTTCGTCACCCCTGCATTAAGGTATGCATCCATCTATTGCATATCACATAATACCTATAATAGAGTGCTGCATATCTCTTCAATTTCTGTATTAAAGAAATTTGATCAAAAATACTATTCCAATTATTCATAGTCTTATCTTCATAATACTATTAATAGTTTATCTATACTTCAAGTATAACGACATTAAATGAAATAAAAAAAGTGCAATCAGAAGGCCAAAAAGAACTAAAGAGAACCTAGACCACAAAGTGTTTACCAGATAAAATGGACTAAGAATCACGATTTAACAATTGAAAGAACAACGCTAAAACTGGGGTTGTTAAAAATATTCGAATGTTCTAGCAGGGAAAAATTCCGAGTAGAGAGTTACATCAAGAGGTACATCAAGTAAATTTTAATACCGTTAGAAATCTTAAACACTGTTAAAAGGATCTATCGAATATTAGCTGCTAATGGCTTATACAACAACTACAAATAGCCTAAAAATATTCTATGTTAAATACTACGATACCATTAAAAAATCTTTAAATCTGGAACTTGAAGTTTTTAAAAATTGTTGAAAAATTGAAACATGGGATGCATAGAAAACCTAGAAGAACAAATTTAAAAACTAACTACACTTTAAGTTCTTAACCTTAACTTTTCAAATCTTCAATTTGAACTCTGAAAAGTCTTGAAATCTCCTACTTTTCAACCTAAAAAGATTCAATGTTCGATACTATAATGAAAGAAATTATCGTTACATTGGTTGGCGCAGAGATTTTGATCTTGCCGAGTAGTTAAGATCGTTTTAGCCTATTTTCTTCTATTGCACAAGCCATTAGCAGCTAGTATTCTACAAATTATTTTGACAGTGTTTAAGGTTTCTAACAATATCAATGTTTACTTGATATCGCAATCCCCTACTCGAAATGTTTCCTTGTAAGTATTCGAATATTCGAATGTTCGAATACTAGTAGAATTCTAATTTGATATTCGAATAATTCAAATGTTCGAACACTATTCAAACAATTAGGAGTATTTGAATCTTTGAACATTATTCGAATAGTTAGAAGTATGCAATAATGTACTGTTAGCACGAACAATGTTCGAACGTTCGAATACTTTTAATTATTCGAATAATTCAATTCAATTATTCGAATTATTCAAAGCATTTGAATTGTCGAATATTTACAGCTTTAGTTTAGACCAATTCCGTTTAATCTTCGTAAAATGTCAATATTAAACTGTGAAGTTGAAGTTGAAGTCATGTTCAAACCTCAAAGACACGCGAGTATTGGTTTCAGTCAAGGTTTCGTGAGTGTAGATCCAAAATTAAATCAAGAAACCTGAGGTAGGCTAAGCAGATCGAGTTTCGCCTTAACATTTGAGCACTGGCCTCGGATAAGTCATCAATTACGGTGCTTGCCGTTTCCACGCGCTAATTCCCGCTAAAGTGAATATTAATTAGCCCAGTGGAAGATCAGGGCTGATTTCCGCCTAGAGTTAATATCGACTGTGGCCTGCCTCGACTCGATTACGGACACGCGTTCATGAATAAGTGATCGAGCCCCTGTAACACTGACCCTTCCTCGGGGAAAAATACTCGGTGAACTGTTGATTCGTGTTTCTTCTATTAAAGCTCTGTCTTAGTTATACCGAACTGGGAACTTTTGATACAGCGACTAAAATATTACTGAGATGAACCTTCGCACACTGAGACGAGTATATGGGGCTATTGAGGAAAAGTGTCATAATTTCTGAACTAATCTACCTCTACCCAAGGATCCATCATATTTTTCGAAAGAGGATAAAAAGATGCATTGAACGACAAAAAAAGTAAAATTTCATTAAAAAAAGAAAAAATAAAAAGGTCGTAATTTTTTATTAAATTAAAATTATACTCATAGTTCGAACTGCAATCCGGAGTCACGTGCTTATTGACTAACTTTTATTTAAAAAAGTTTCTTACGATTTTGTTGGGAGTGTCTGAAACATTACAAGAACCATTTAGAACATATGCATTTTAGAACAAAGTATATTTTTGTTTCCTACATTAAATCAAATTAACTGATTCTTCTTAATGTTACTGGAAACCAGAGTAGAGCACGAATCAACTGTGAATTAAAATTGACTAATCATCTGATTAATCATTAATCATAATTTATAATCATTAGTTAAAAATTTTTTATTGGTTAGTCATGACTATATGACACTAATTACTTACAACTCTATTTAATCATTAAGCATTCGTTATTAGTTATGATTAATCATTAGTTATTGCATTTGATTAGTCATTAATTATTAGTGCGTTTCTCAACACATTATAAATATCACAACATATTTCAAGGTATCAAAATCGGAGTCCAAATATTTACCATTTTATATTAAAAGTTTGTAGAATATTAAAATATATTCTTTGTTATATTCCGTGGCTTTTTAGTATATCATTTTTAATTATTAGTCACATTTAAATTTTGATTACTCATTTAACCATTAGTTACGATTAGAGTTACTCACTATAGTCAGTATTTACTATTCATGTTAAATAAAAATTTAGTCATTAATCATTAGTCATAGTCAAATATTTACTTAATCATTAGTTGTTAGTCAGTAATCATAATAATGATTACAGTTTGCCCAACTCTGTTGGAAACATAGACATAGACAATGTAGAAGCGCTACTTTGATGCTGAGCGCATTAATAACGATTTCGACTACTTTCACCATTTTGAAAAATTTTGAGCTGTTAAATTTAAAGTGAATATGAAGTTTCAAATGCTTTCGATGAATGTACAAAAAATCACTAAGGTGATAAATATTTAACATAAAAAATTGGAATCAATAGTTAAGACTGTAAAAAAATTATTCTGAACCTCGAAAGATCTCATAATACTAAACACAACTTATAAAAAATAGTAAGCAAATAAACATTTAGTAAATGGAACAGGTTTAAAAAAATGTAGTGTCGTAAATTAAAACAACAAAGATGGAAAATTTAGAAGAGAAGAAGGCGGGAAGATGGACCGCGATTTTGGTTTCGAAGGAAACACATTAGGGGTCCGAGATAATGTATGTGTAATTGTTTAGCGTGAAAATTCAATTACTGTGTACCTATAATCATTGTTACGAAACATTGTCGAAACCATACTTTAAGAAATTATGTGGTAATGTGGACCGGAGGTGAAAAGATGAAAAACGCGCTTGAAATAGTTGGTTTTTTTAAACGAATTTTGTTATTTTAACATTACAATAAAGTAAAACCATTAAGAGATTTAAAAACATACCAATTTCAGAAAAGTTGAACGAAAATTAGAAAAAAAACGACAATAATACGGATACGAAAAATATCACCATTACATCCTATTCATAAGGAATGGATCGGTTTGGGATATTTCATACATTGAACTCAAAGAAAGAGTTAAAATAGACAAAATCAACATGTTACAGTCGCGGTTCATATTGCCACCTCTGAATATAGAGATTCAGTATAGTATTATTTAAATAATTGAACGAACTTGTGACGGAACGTCACCGAAACGGCCGCGCACCGGTTCAAGGCCGGCCGTCGACCCCACGCCGCGACGAACACCGGTCGTCTCCGCCAGGACGAATACGGCCGCGCCGATCTAGGCTAGACTCTCGCTAGATAAATTGTAAACGGCGAGGGTTAAACAGAGCGCGATCGGTGGTGGAAATCAGATTCGTACGACCGACCGTACCGTACAGATCGAAACGTCGGGAGTGGCTGGACGTTGCCCAGGCTCCGACCGATCAAAACTGCACACGAATCTCCGTCTAGAAGATAGAATGGCTGGACGTTGCCCAGGCTCTGCCTCCACCGACGAAGCTCCGACCGAAAAGACGGTGGAGTGGCTGGACGGTGCCCAGGCTCCACTGTTAGGGAGAACGGCTGGACGTTGCCCAGGTTCTTCCTTCCGATCGGTCCGTAGGGATCCGATAAGGTGACCGGACGTTGCCCGGGCCTTGTTGGGAAGTGGCTATCAGTGCGCAGAGTGGCTGGGCGTTGACCAGGCTCTGCGTAACAAACCGTGGAACGCCGATTCGACAGTCCTTAATCCGTGGACAATACGTTTCCACCACCGATCGACCGTTAATCTGCGACCCCCGCACGTCGCACCGCGCGCGCCCTAATTCTGAGACCCGCGAAATAGACGTCGTTCCGTTCCGACTGCACGTCGCACCGACCGCGTCCCAAGCGCCACGACACGCTGTACCGCCCGTACCGCACCCCGACCGGTCAACGGAACGAGACCGATCCGCGACCCCGCTTGCCGCACCGACGACGCGACCACCAACCGGGTGTTATTGTTTCCACCGACCGGGACTGGGTGATTCTGTCGCCAGTGGACTCAAAGGCAGTGCCGCCGCCTAAACATAGCGACAAAAAAAACCCGGTTTTTATACACTCGTCTGTCAATTAAGAGGCGATTTATTGTGTTTTCTTAGGCGTTCCAATTGTGAGACTCTCGTTTTCAGTACACACACGTACGCATACAGCCGTCTCTGCCAAGTAGTCATCCTCGTCGAGGCCTCAAGATTGATATCGATCTCTTGAAATCAGGGTTTTCGTGTTTATGTTTAAGCGGCGGCATCGCCTTTGAGTGCACTGGCGACAAAATCACCCTGTACACGATCTCATTTAGATTTAAAATCCTCGCGTTACTCTGTAATTAGATTTAAGAATAAATTATTATTGTTTATTTAAACTTCAACTGAACGGCTCGTCATTAACCCAGGAATCCTGGACTCCGCTGAGCACGGCAACCCCATCCCGAAGACGTAATTCCCCGCTTAACACACGGGAAAGTACCTCACAAACTTACCCAGTAAAGTTCAATTGGAATTGTATGAGCGCCTCCTCCGAAGAGATCAAATTGTAGTACCTCCACCTTAGGCCAAATACATCACTATACAGGGTGTCTCAAACTCGACGCGAGAGCCGGAAATGGGAAATTCCTGGGGTGATTCTAAACAAGTTTTTCCTTTGTAAAAATGTTATCTAAAGCTTTGTTAACGAGTTATTAACGAAAAACATCGGCCAATCAGAAAGCGAGTACAACGGATTAATGATGGCGCGGACGATGATGGGCCAATACTACTCAAAGCTAGGGCGCGCGCTGAAATTCATCCACTGTATTTGTGCTTCTATTGGTCGGTGTTTTTTGTTAATAACTCATTAACAAAGCTTCGGAGGATATTTTTGCAAAGGAAAAACTTGTTCAGAATCATCCCAGGAATCTTCCATTTCCGGCTCCCGCGTCGAGTTTGGGACACCCTGTATATGACCAATACGGCCGATATGGGACTTATCCGGCCCCAATCTTCATTATTTCAAAGTATTACCGAAATAAATTGGGTTTATCTAAAAAAAATAGATAATGGGCCTTTATAAAAAGGAAAGGGTGGGTTTGATCTCTTCGGAGGAGGCACTCATATAATTCTAATTGAATTTCACTAGGTAAGTTCGTTCAATTATCTAATTGTATTTCACGTCTCCTCCTCAAGATCGATTTCCAAATTATGGCGATTCCATAACAGTAGCTGGCAAATAAATTGGAATATTCTTGCATAAAGGATATAATTAATTCTCTTCATTCTCATACATATTAGTGAAATTCTGTAAAAAGGTAGTTTCACAGAAAGGTACAAAATACACAATAAAAATTGAATATACAGGGTGGGGCAATAACTATTAGCACCTTAGATATCTCGGAAACTATAAGTTTCACAGAAATATTTGCTGAAATAAAATTACACAGTACGAAGGGGACCATCCGGTGGCGATAATAGTTTTGTTGTAGGTGGAGGTACTTCGGACATTTGAAGGTTAACGTCATTTTTTTAAATGGATCGGTATGTTTTTGCTTCCGTATCATGATAGAGCAGGCTTGCAATTTATCTGAACTTCGCGGCCGATTCTCGCAGGCGACGCCTCCTTCCTCCGGCCGTGCGCCTCACTCCCCGCGGCAGCCATAGTTCTCGGCACACGTGCTGATCGCGCCTGAGGCCTTCCGAGCACTTTGGCGGCCGCGGGGAGTGAGGCGCGCGGCCGGAGGAAGGAGGGCGTCGCCTGCGAGAATCGGCCGCGAAGTTCAGTTAAATTGCAAGCCTGTGATAGAGGATCTTAAAACGAGTTCAACGACCTATTATATAAGGTCATTGAAGGTCATGGAAAGTAGAGAAAGCCGATAATACTTAAGGTTTTGGTAGTAAATGGCATTCACTTTTACGAACATTTAAACTACCGGTTTGCCTAAGTTTATCATACACATTTTTAAATGTTTGACGCGAAGGCTGAGACCGATGTGGATATCGTTCAGCATACAAGTTTTTCGCCCTTACAGAACTTTGTTGACATTCGCCATAAATGAGAAGCATATCGACTTGCTCTTCAAACGGATACATCGTGCCGGATTGACCGATTTATCGATACTAATCTTATCATGTTTATCTTATCCTGCAAACTTATTAAAGTGTCCTTAGTGTTTATTCTCAGTGAAGTAAACGGTAAGCATTACGCCTTCATCTACTGTTTACAATACGTATGTTTCATTTACTACCAAAACCGTAAGTATTATCGCCTTTCTCTACTTTCTATGACCTTCAATGACCTTATGTATACGTCGTTGAACTCGTTTTAAGATCCTGTATCATGATACGGAAGCAAAAACATACCGATCCATTTAAAAAAATGGAGGTGACCTTCAAATGTCCGAAGTACCTCAACCTACAAAAAGCTATTATCGCCACCCGATGGCCCCCTTTGTACTGTGCAATTTTATTTCAGCAAATACTTCTGTGAAACTTATAGTTTCCGAGATATTTGAGGTGCTAATAGTTATTGCCCCACCCTATATAATAGATAAAATACTATATTTAAAAGGTTCAACGTTAAATCTGGTACTGCATTAAAAGTTTTAAAGTTAAAAGCACAGAGCAATGAAAAACTGCATACTAAATGTTAAAAGATGTTCATTCTAATACAGTATTCATAAAGATTGCATAAATGTGTAATAACACTTCGGTAACATAAATCCTCGGAAAAGTGAATCTGTATATTTGTATGCTTGTGAGATTATCGTTATGTTTTATTCAAGCTTCTTATTGGCAATTACGATATTGTCCCAATAAGGTAATATAATTAAAATGACAACAATGCTTATCATCATAAGTTTTTCTAACAGTTAATCGTTACTGTTTATATGCGTATGTATATTTTTATCTTTTAAAAACGTATATGACGGCAATTAAATAAATAAAATGAAAGATCCATTACAGTATTTAACAAATTTCACAATTCCTTAACTTTTCGACATAAGTAGTTTTAAGTTAATTTTGTACAGTGCATTTCATTTTTTAATTGCTGTAAAATTTGATTTCAGGTAATTCCAGTGGCAGAACTTTCGAGCTTCATCTTTTTACGGTTTGATTTGATTTTGCAGACTTTATGTTATTTTTAAGCATGCATAGTACTTTTAAGCATGTAGTAACTACTGATATAAAAATCACAGATAATTGCGTATTTTGCATGTCATAAGATCCAGCAATAAGTTAGATGTGAGTTAGACGTCGTTTGTGGCTCTTTTAAGCATTTTAGTAACAATCACTGACTCGTAAATTAAACAAAAACTACATGTACAAAAATGAAAACATATTAATTTAATTTAAAAAATATAGCGAAAATTAAAACAGTACAACTTGAACAATACTTTGAATGTAATTATTTAAAAAATCATTACATTATACATAGTACTAGATTCGTTTGCACCATTTTTGCATTTAAAAGTCCCATTTTTGACCAGGTGATACAGCATTCGTTTTCAAAAGATAGTACTAATTTAATTATCTTTTTTACTTTCTCATTATAGTCATCATAGATTGCTTTCTTGTGCTTTTTCCTTCAGAATAAGTAAGCAAGTCAGTAGATGGTCAGCATAACTGATATTGACATTTGTGTTTAAGTTTTAGTAGTCTATCTAGTATCGCCACAAGATAGATGATATTGTAAAATACTTTTTCGTATACCAAAAACACTGTTATTGTAAATGTCAAATGTCTAACACAACAATATCTTTAATTGAATTAAAGATTTAATTTTATTTATTTATTTATTTATTTATTTATTTGCAGTAAACCTTTTCTGGTTTATATAGCATACAATAGCATAACAATGGTGGTGTACATTTACTTACAAGGGAAGATCCCGAATCCGGAAATTTAAAAAATTATGCAACTTCAGGTATATGTAGTGCATGTGTAGATATGTATTACGCAATTTTTTTTTGCTGCCCAAAGGGGTTGCAACTACCCTTCGAAAATTTGGCTATTTTTCGATTTTATTTTATAACTCGTGAACTATGCGAGATAGGAAAAATCTTTTGAGATAAAAGTTATTTCTTTCGATTATATCTACCAAATGATAAAATATTGACCAATTGTTTAAACAATTAGAAAAAAGTTATAAACAAAAATATTAATAACTTTTAATAAAATTAGTTTTTCACGTGAAAACTTAATCGGTGGTACAAATAATTATGAAAAAACATAATCCATATTTGTTTCATACGTATATGTATAACCTGTGTAGCATTGGGGAACTGTTCCTCGACAAATTCTGGATACCCTTGTATAATGGTACAAAAGTCGCACAAATTCTGGATACCATTGTATCTTATTAAACTGTATTATTGTATTATAGATGTATGAAGAGCAGTATTATTCTAAAATACATATATTAGGAAATACTACATTACGCAGTAGAAAAACAAACCAGGTAGAAATAAAGGAAAAGAAAGATTCTGTTATATTTAGCTTATTGTTATTAAAACTTTTTATATTTAATATAATTATCAAACGTTCCTCTTATTTTCGCACTACACAGATGAAATAATGTAGGCATTCAATAAACATTTTAAGGTAAGTATAGTTTAATAGCTTTGAAAGCACTTATAAATACAATATGAACTGTTAAGTGCTGTACGCGTGGGTAGGTTTCACTCTCGCATTCGATTCTCGAAAATAATAATTGATTGTGGCAGTTCGGACAGATTCTATAATTCGAATAGATGCACGCAAAAAATACAATATTAAAATACACGTAAGAATTACAGTAATATGGCAATTATTTCAATATTGAACTTTTACATTAATCCGATTCGGTGTGTTTTATATTAATAATTCTACAAGTGCGACATGATGGTTGGAATGACTGTGTGCTATAGATAATTTATTGTTAGTAACTATTTTATAAAAATTTTATAATGAAGGCCTACAGAATAACTATACCTACTAGAGCTGTTGATTCCTGAGATACACGGGTACCCGGGTACCCTTGAGATACCCGGGATGCGGGAAGTTTACCGTTCCCGTAAGACATTTCTTTCCCGGGTACCCGGGTAGCAGAAAATTACCCGAGATACATGAGACATTCAAGATTCAAGAGTGCCGTCCTATAATATCGAATGGAATATTTATATTTCAACTATGTTTGAGCGTTTTGATTGCATTCAAATTGCACAAATGATTTATAATACAGTTTAATAAGATACAATGGTATCCAGAATTTGTGCGACTTTTGCACAATTATACAAGGGTATTCAGCATTTGTCGAGGAACAGTTCATCAATGCTACACAGGTTATATACGTATGAAAAAAATATGGATTATGCTTCTTCATAATTATTTGTACCACCGATTAAGTTTTCACGTGAAAAACTAATTTTATTAAAATTTTGGTATTTACATTAAGGGCTTCTTCATCGATTTTGATGACCTTGAAATATGTTGTCAAGGTCATCATTCTGAACAAATTTTTACTATACATTTTACCGCCGCTCGGCTTTAGTTTCAGAGATATTCGCAAAAAAAGTTTCAATATTTAACCACGGTCACAACTTAAAACGACTTCAATCATTTGAGATCCCCTGTCCTGTCTGTTTATGTTTACTGTTGGAAATCGTACCAGTGTTTAAATGAGGAAGGATACAGACATTTAGCAATAAATCACAAAATGAACTTTGTTGATCCTGACAGCGGTGCCTATACGCAAAATATAGAGCGTATTTGGCGAGAAACAACGGCTAATATTGCAGAATTTTTATTCCACCAACGGCATTATTTTGACAATAGAATAACAGCATTTTTTGGAAGAATGGCCGAAATATGTCCTGTTATAAGATTAATAATAAAATATACACTACTTCAAGTAGAAACGTCTATTGTATTGGGGGATGGGCGGCAGCCCCAAGCCCCCTACCCGCTAAAAAATCTAACCCAGACCTATTCCGATCACTTTTTGAGATACTGATACTTTTTTGTGAATATCTCGGAAACTAAAGCCCAGCGGCGGTAACATGTATAGGAAAAAGTTGTTCGGAATGATGACCTTGACAACATATTTCAAGGTCATCGAAATCGGTGAAGAAGCCCCTAATGTAAATAATTACCGAAAAATAGCCAAATCTTCGAAGGGTAGTTTCAACCCCTTAGAGTGAATTTGGGCAGCAAAAAAAAATTGCGTAATACATACCTACACATGCTCTACATATACCCGAAGTTGCATAATTTTTGGAATTTCCGGGTTCGGGATCTTCCCTTGTTAGTGGTGTAGCAGTGTATGTAAACTGAAATTAATGTGACCATAGTGTAACCTTCCGGTGCCTCGTGGCAAACGGAAGTGCAGGTTGTCGGTAAAGGAGCAGCTCTTTACGACCAAGGTGGATTCTTGTGGCGTGCATTAAAGAGTTAAAATCTAAAAACTTTGATTTCTTTAAACTATTTATTAAAAATGTGTGAATAATGAAAAGCAACGTATAAATAGAAAGTTATAAATATTATAAAGCTGTATTAAAATATAATAAGAAATTAAGTAATTAATATTATACAACAATTATTAATTCACACTTTGCGGTGTAAAAATAATATGAAACGATATATGAATTGAATTTATAAGAGTCGCTTCTTGGCGCTTTAAGTGTAAGTGTTTGTAGGTTGTATGTGCTTCGTGTATTGGCAATTTCATTAATTCCGAGACGAACCCAGTCGCTACCGGAACGTTCTGTAAAAGTCACTACCTAGGCGGTCACATTGGCGTTCTCAGGTTAAGGGTGTCGGATACTGGATTACCGAGCTCTGGGGGCAGAAAGAAAAAGATCCAACAAAAAATGGACTACGATGTGATATATAGATACTTCATGGCAATGACCTATGGTCACGTGGTTAGAGGATAGTACCGTAGCAAATTTACCTAGAGGTCCGTGTCCACATAATAAAATATATACATACAACTTTTATTAATAAACAAGCAATTAACTTAGCAGAGTGTTCTCTATGATAACTGCAATAACAATCAATGCCTTGTAAACATTCAGAACTTAATAATAACGTTTAATATAAATATAGGAATATACCCAGGGTCCACGTAATTTACGTCGGCCCTGATTCAACCTATATATGGCAAGAGCGCGAGCAAGGTCAGCTATGTTTGTAAACAAACAGTTCGGATTTCAATACATTCAGCAGATGCAACTTTTTGCAGCGAAGAAACACTATTTGTTTATGATTTTTTTGTAGAATTTTTTTGTTCAATTCCGGAGGTCGCTACAGAGCCCTTTTTTGCAATTTGGCTTTCAAAACTTCGTAAAAAATAAATGTCAATGTTTTTATAGAAGAAATTTATTCCAGGACCTTTTTTCAAAAAAAGGGCTCTGTAGCGACCTCGGCCTTTTTCCCCTGAACAATAATATAATAATTATTATGCGTTTTGGTTCCTATTCTGTCCGAAATCCTGCATCAGCCGTCCCATAAGAAATACGTGGGGCCCTTTTAGTTCACTTTTCCACCCCTACACGCCGCTAATCCAGTATCCGACACCCTTAAGTATCTTGCAGTAAGCAGTCTATCTTGAGACAAACCCAGTCGCTACTGAAGCGGTCATGTTGGCGTTCTCAGGTTAGGTATCTTACACTTCGGCTGGAGAACTGACTTCCACTTAGGGTTAGGGTTGCGTACCTTCCGCTCGCCACCTAATGAGTCGATGTTTTCTCTGGTCGCTAGCTGTTCCGCATCAGTGGTTTGCGCTTGGGCAGTTTCGCATTCGATCGCTGTCTTTAATCGCGGAGGTACTTTACAATGCAAAAAAATATGGAAAAATAGGAAAGGATGGAAGAAACATGGCGTACAGAATAGGAAAAAAATAGGGTTAGAAAAGGATAGTGAGAAGGTAGAGAATTAAAGATCGAGTCAGGTCCTCCAATCGACACTCTTGTGATTTTTATGCACGAATTAGTTTGGTCACGTCACCTATTGGTGCGCTGATGTCGCTCCACGCACACATATATAGCGTGTCACTGACATTACACACAAGGAAAGTTAAAAAAGAACATGGCGTCCACGGAAATTATCCATGATGGCGTCGATGATAATCTCAACACAGAGTTTCACGAGCAGATGAGTTTAAAGTTACTGTCTCCAAATATCTATCAGAATAACTATATTTAATAATTATAAAATTGTAAATTTAAAATTAACATTATTTGCTCATATAGGGTGATTCTCTGGCCAGTGGACTGCTATGGACTCGAAGTAACTCGAAGTGCCCCATCCTAAACATAGCGACGAAAACGCAGGTTTGTTTGCATTCATCTGTAAATAAAGTAATAAACAATTTATTGTGTTTTCTTCGGCATTTCAATTGTGGTATTCTTGCTTTCAGGATATACTCATGCTGGAATAGCTGCATCTGCTGTGTAGCCATCCTCGCAGAGACCTCCAGAAGGATTCAGCTTCTTGAACGACATTGTTGTATGTATATCAAAGTTGGGGAAAAATGTAATCTGATTATGAATCATAAATCGTAATTAAAGTTTAGTCACTAATTACAGTTTCTGTAGTTGTTAGTTGTTATTGACTATAATTTGGGCAAATTTGACTCGGTAGTCAATAAAAATTAACAATTACAGAAACTGTAATTAATTACTAAACTTTAATTACGATTTATGATTTATCATCAGATTACATTTTTCCCAACTCTGATGCTTATGTATGTACAGGGATATCCGCTAAACTCGAAACCCGAGCTCGTTTGTACTTCTACGTCGAGAGTTTCGAAATACATGGATAACTCTATATGCATACTTATATTATGTATGTATATTTGTATTTCATTTTTCCACATTTGAAGACTTTGAACAATTATTTATAAAATCATTGCTTAGACTTAATATTAAAACAAAAACATTAAATAATTGTAGTATTGGTTTTAGAATGTAAAAAAAAAAACCAAGTAAAATTTCTTTTATGCATATTGTACATTATAATTATGAAATTGTAAAAAATGAAATTGCATCCCCCTAGCTGCAAGGTCCTTGAGTGCACCATCAAAGACTCAATCTGATCACTTAAGAGTAATTATTACGGTTTTTTAATCTGCGAATCAGAAAATTAATCTAATCTTAGAGTTTATATGGCATTTCAGTAAATTTGTGTTTTACCTTTAATTTTTTGTTCAAAAAGTGATCAGTAATTATGTTTTTGACGGTATTTATATTCATGTTTATTAATATGTGTGTGTTATCGTTGGATTGCGGATTTTATGCATTTATGGCAATACTGTAAACTGTAAAGGATATGCCAAATTATATAAAATATCAAAAGTATAAAATCAATTCAAATATTTAGAAAATTAAAAATACTATTATTCAAGTACCAATTCTTTATTTGTGATTGCAGAAATTGTATTTTGCATAAAAATCCACAGTCTACTTATCATTACTTATGTGTTGTTTCTATGATACACCAAACGGCGCGTAAACTGAAACAAAATTTTTGATGGAAAGAAATAATCTAAAAATCATATTATTGTTTCATAACTATAATAAATATAATTCAGTTATGGTTCATATTATATGGGTGATTTTCATCAAATAATGTTTAAGAAATTACTTCTTTTCTTCTAAAATTTTGTTTCTGTTCACCCCATTGTATGGTATATTTTATGTATTATTTATTATAATGTTTACTTTAAATTGAAATTGTAAGATATTACTAAAATATATTTCATTTTTATTGTAAATACTGTCTCTATTTTTCTCCTTTATTATTTTTATCACTGAAATCAATTTTCGAGTAAGTATATATACGGTATCACACGTATATAGGGCCATGTCTACGTGTGCGTGCATCTCACCGATAATAGGTATATGTGTGCGTGGAGCGACATCAGCGCACCAATAAGTGACGTGACCAAACTAATCCGCGCTTATTGCGAAATACGGTTCGATTGGAGGGCCTGGATCGAGTGCGCAAGTAGTCGATATGTGGGTCGATGGCAGAGTCGCAGGGGCGCCATTAAGGGTCGTTATGGCAGGGAGGAAACCGTGGGGTTTCCTACCATTGCCATGGGAGGTAGGATCTGGATGTCGAAAACACAGGGCCTCTTCTTGGGCGGTTGGTTTTGTGGCGCCGTCACAATGGAGCAAACAAAATTATTCAATTCTTTATATTTTAATGTTACAGTTGTTCAAAAAACTATGAATAATTTTTAGCGCTAGAATGTTTGATTCTTCCTTTGCGGAAGCCTAATTGTGAAACTGGTAAAATATTATGTGTTTCTAGTCATCATTCTAGTCTACTTTTAATAATTGTTTTAAAGACTTTACAAATGCAAGGTGTCGGAGAGATTGGTCTGACGCCGGATTTGTCTGCTTTGTCAATGAAAAACATTTGCACGTTGTACCAATCCTTTAAGTACTGGCCTTTTAGGTACATTTCATTAACTATATATCGAGCAAAATCAGTTTCATATTGTTTGGTAGTGTTTTCAGTAAAAGATAGTCGATGCCATCTACTCCCGGTGCAGATTTGTCAAATGTGGTAAATTCTGTGAAGTTGAAACATCAAACAAGTTAAAAAGATATACAGGGTGTAACAAAAATGTTGCACTTCCTTGTACGGGGTGATTCCTGAGGTTGTTTCAAACAACTTTTTCGTTAACGAAAATGTTAGATAGGGTTTTGTTAACGAGTTATTAACGAAAAACACGGACCAATAGGAGAGCGAGTACAGTGTACGAATTTCGGCGCGGGTTACAACCACACGTAGCATTGGTCTATCATTGTCCGCGCCAAGGTTTATCTACAGTACTCGCTCTCTGATTGGTAGGTGTTTTTCGTTAATAACTCGTTAACAAAGCCCCAGCTAACATTTTCGCTAAGGAAAAAGTTGTTTAAAATCACCTCAGGAATCGCCCCTTTTAAAGACGTGCAACATTTTTGTTACATCCTTTATATGTTATCACCATGGGCCTAAAGGACAGTGCATAAAGTGAACTTATAGGTGAGGGGGTGAAGTTTTTAGGGGAGCTATTCACCGCCATGATATAGGAGACTGGTGATGCCATCTGTGTCATCATATGATACTGTTTGAAGTTGCGTGTGATCATTATTTTGACAGCCGCTCAGCGGATAGATCCGAAGGCAATAAACATAACCCTTCATAACCATAATCGATGTAATCTTGTGCCGTATACTTACCTATAATTTTTTTCTTACACGTCAAATTACATTTATGAATATATATGTACTTTAAAACTAGGAATAGGTGTCCACACATACAATTCGTCAGTATTCCAAGGTAAAGTAACATAAATGATATTTTTTCCTAATTCCCATACTCGGCTATAGACAGCGCCATAAGTTTCCCATAACATGGCGGCTGAAGCAGATTCCCCCTTCCCTCTTTCGGCACAGACCCCGCACACAAAGGTTCTGTCCTTTAGGTCCATGGTTATTATAATAGATTTATTGAATTTTCGAAGCACATTTTTTTTCTTATGAAAATTCGTATCAGAAATCGTTCAATTTTCCGTTCATTTCGAGTATTCCCCTCATTTTCTGTAATCCTACCAAATGAGTGGATAGTCTAACATCAGAAACTAAAATTTATTTACAATCTACATAAGTTTACTTTTCGCTTGAACCACGGATATTGAATTTCAACAATATTTTTCCACATAGCGGCGGTTCAAAGTAAAGTAACATGGATTTTATTAAATTTTTACTCTTTGCATTCCCGAGAAAAATAAAAGAAGTCATCGAAAGTGAATGATCGTCGTCTAGACCATGGTGTATTATACACGTGTTGCAAGTTCTTCCAGAAATGTGTGATCATTAGATGGAAGATCTTCTAGCAACCGCTAGAGTGCGTTTGAGTAGAAACACCTGTAGGGAGCGCCCCTATTGGCTCAGCGCGCTCAAGTGGTGGGGAGAGTAAAATTCTGTGATCAACTGTAACGCTTTTCATTCGCACACATGCATTCCATACGCGGAGTTCTAACCATGCGTTCCTAGCGTCGACCAGAGGATCTTCCATCTATGGATTACAAAAAGTCAACCAGACAGAAGTGCTTTGTCGGAACACCTCTATAATGCACCGTGGTTCAGACGAAAACTACACGTCTTTTATACATATGTTCTAAGTTTAAAGGCGATCACGCTATTACTTGTTTTTAGGTCATAAAGCCCCTGCGATTTTACATACTACTATGTTTTCACAAATACAAATAAATCGGACAACGTCACTGACATGAAATCACAATGATCGCAGGCGATCGCAGTGACTTCGTATCACTCGTGTGCATCAGGGCTAAATCGTGGCAGATGTTTACGAAAATGCTTATGAAAATTCCCTGAGCCGCTCAGATGGCCTGTACTATTGTTCATTTAAACCTCTATAACTCATCTAATTTCGTAAAAAATGTTTTCATCAGAAAGCTTTAGATGAAACACTTATAAGACTATAAAGATCAAAATAAAATTAAAAAATCGATATTTTTATCTGTCTAAAGTAGAAATCCGCTTAAATAAACTATGTCAAGGATCGTGCCATTTATTTCTTAATTCATTAAATGACCTAAACATTAAATATACTGATTAGCACTCTCCACTTTAATAAAGACATAAAATAGAAGAGCCTATAAAGAAGATAATAATATACAGGGTGGGGCAATAACTATTAGCACCTCAGATATCTCGGAAAGTATAAGTTTCACAGAAATATTTGCTGAAATAAAATTACACAGTCCGAAGGGGGCCATCCGGTGGCGATAATAGTTTTTTGCGGGTGGAGGTACTTCGGACATTTGAAGGTCACCTCTATTTTTTTTAAATGGATCGGTATGTTTTTGCTTCCGTATCATGATAGAGGATCTTAAAACGAGTTCAACCACTGAAGGTCATAAGAAGTAGAGAGAGGCGATTCATTTACTACCAAAACCGTAAGTATTATCGCCTTTCTCTACTTTCTATGACCTTCAATGACCTTATGTAGTAGGTCGCTGAACTCGTTTTAAGATCCTCTATCATGATACGGAAGCAAAAACATACCGATCCATTTAAAAAAATGGAGGTGACCTTTAAATGTTCGAAGTACCTCCACCTGCAAAAAAACTATTATCGCCACCGGATGGCCCTCTTCGTACTGTGCAATTTTATTTCGTCAAATATTTCTGTGAAACTTATAGTTTCCGAGATATCCGAGGTTGCTAATAGTTATTGGCCCACCCTGTATATCTAACGGCTAATAAAGGTAACAATAAATTTTGGATCTCCATTAAATAAAAGCATACTTTGTTTAGAAGCATCCAAATAATCGTTGTACATGGGTTTAGTCGCACAAGAAGAGACAGACACTCCGTTAAATGAAGCTGTAAGAGGCTACAAGACTAAGTCGTTTATCAGCCCCCTAAATCCCATTTGAGGGATGTTCCTTCTTCTCCTTCTTCCCCCTTTCCTGATCAATTGCTATAGCATTTTGGAACTTGTCAGGCCTCGCAATCCGATGTCCTTGACTGTTATCGAGAGAGGACAAGAACAAGGAAAGCGTCTTTGAAGTTTCTTGGGCCTCCTTCAGTTACGATGTCATCCGCGATAACAGGGAACGAAGGTGGTGCTTCAGGAAGACCTTGGGGTGCCTTCTCAACGGAACGTATAGCTTGATCGATGAGAAATCTCGTTTGACCCTTACCGAAGATGCGCTAGATTAACGTAACAACCAATTTGCCGTACTTCAATTCCACCGACATAGAATGTAGTGTATAATTTTAAAACGTGAGATGCTGGTCTTTGGAGTGGTATTCATGTGGCTTGAAACAATAAGATCAATTTTTACAATCACTTTCGTTTCAAACGTTTGGATTATTCAAGTCGACTACTTGAACCTTCAAATAGGTATAACGCTTTGATTATTGAGGCAAGTTTTTCTGTGTTCCTTGGACCTTTCCTAAACTAATTGTGTTTTTCTATTTTCATTTTCTGGAGAACTGTTTTTACTTTATGAAAACTATAAGATTTCTGTTGACACTAAAGTTCATTATTTACATTTAAAATGACATGTTTGTAGTAAAAAATTTGATACAGGAAGTCTTAAAGATGACGAAAGCAAAGATTAAGTACACTTTGATTTAATTCAGCTGCTAAAATTAAGGCAAAGGTTTCAATTTCATTGGGAAACTTGAAATAGAACTAATTCCTTTGAAGTAAGTTATTCAAATAACTTAATGACTTTATGGTAATTGTATGAATCGATAGAAAAAGAGATTATTTTGACAAATTAAATGAAATTTATACAAAAAGAATTTATCGAATAAATCCAGAATTCAATATTTCATTTTACTTTTGAAAATTTATTTTGAATATCCAAAATTGATTACAATATTATCTACAGTTCATGGTTTATGTTAAAATAAATAAAACAAAAGATGGTTCTGAATCTTAAGAAGTAGAAAAAATACACCCAAGATTCGCCATTTCAATTGTAAAAATTTGATTGTAAGAAGTGTTCAATATTTGTTGCTTTCTTCATTTAGTGTGTATATACAGGGTGTAATGAATATACGTTGAAATATTGTAAGGGATGCTAAGTGATTTCAAATGAAACAGAAGTATTTTACAATACTAATGCCTTAAAGTTAGTGATATTGTCTTGAGGTGGATTGTAACTCTGTGACACATCGATGAAAAACATAAAAATAAAATAAAATACATAAAGGATGCCCTAGACACCACCATGTACTATGCACCCATTGGAAATTGATCTAAGCTTAACCAAATTTAAAAAAACAAACAACAACCCGGAATATGCAATAGCCACCCCCGACTCTACATTTAGAAAAAAGCTCGCAGACTACACTTCAATTTTCACATCCGACACCATAGCTATCATATTACACCCACTTTTACACCGATGGATCCAAATCAGTAACAGATACAGGATATGCAATAGCCTTCCCCGACTCTACATTTAGAGAAAAACTCGCAGACTCTACTCTTCAATTTTCACATCCGAAGCCATAGCTATCAACCACGTTTTCAAACAAGAACTCCGATTCATATGTTGCCATTTTCACGGACGCTAACAGTACCTTATCGGTAGTAACAGACATCCCAGCTCACAATGGTATCAACCTACAGACTCAAAAAATTAATTATAAAATCATTGACAGTGGCAATCAAATAAAACTATGGATCCCCGGACACGTAGGTATCTCAGGAAATGAGAAAACAGCCGCAGACCGAGCCGCAAAGGAAGCAACCATGGCACCGACTAACCACCAAATTGAGCCCTTCATGGATAACCTTATCAAACACTCCCACAATCTGCTAAAGCGCCAATGGGAAATATAGAAATTGAGAAACCTTAACGAGTATTTCTTCAAAATCCACGAAGTGTTCAATATCCAAGATAGAACAAGTTGCCATAATCCGCATCAAAATAGGACACTTCAACTTATCCTACTCCCACTTAATGTTCAAGGAAGCAGCTTCATCATGCGATGTTTGTAACACACCGATCACAACGAACCATCTAATATTAGACTGCCCAAAATATGAAACGCACCGCAAGAAACTGCAAACTGAAACCTTCCCTTGCCGAAAATCTCACTCTCAACAAAACACCGCACCTAGTCGATTTTATTAAAGACACAAAACTCATAAAAAAAATATAATGTAATACCAGTGACTGTACAATATCGCTAATAATCACGCAGTTGGTGTGACGTTAAACTAATAATAAAAAAAAATCCTACTAACAAAATTGACTCAAAATGTAATTATCCATCATCTGGGAAATTAACTCACCATCATCTGACATTAAAAACCAAACAACCACTATATACAAGCTGCACGACAGAATCTATCAAACATATAATGCATGATTGTCCTTTCACCAAAAGATTGAGAGGAAAAGAAAAACTCAAATGTTTAAAGGACAAAAAATTTATTAAAGAAATAATATCCTATCTAGAACAAAATAATATAATTAAGGATAAAATATTAAGAATTCATTGAGTTAAAATGTATTTTAAGTAGACTAAAAAAATTGCTCGTGTAATATTACGACACGCCTACATACAGCGAACGGCACGCGAACAAACACGTGCGAAAGAACGTGATCGCACCCGAACGCACCCGAACGCACCCGAACGCACGCGAACGAACACCAGACCCCCCCTACTTAGATCAAAGAAGCGAATCAGCGTCTTCTGTGTCGTTCGCGCTTGTTCGCCTTCCCAGCATTTGTTCTCGTGCGTTCGCTGTATGTAGACGTGCCTTTAGATGCAAAAGTGGTCGCTAATGGCATGTAAGCTGATTCGATAATAAATAACTAAATTGAAAAAAAAATTACTACCTTTGAATATTGTTTTTTCTCAACTTTAGAGTGTAATTCATTGCACGGGAATATTAATATGAATTCTATAATTATTTCAACAGTACATATAGCAACCACCATATTAAAAAATAATATAATTTTGTGATGTAAACCATTTTTGTCGCTTCAAAAATATTCAAATTCCTTAATGAAATATATTTTGCACCTTTAACTTTGAGATCATTTTCTATCCTTTAACCTAAGTTTTGACCAATAAAGGAGCTACGTGTGGAATATTTCTCCAAAATTATTTTTCACATAAATTCCGACATAGTCAAAAACTATTACTACGAAGTTATTCTCTTATCAAGCATCTCGTTACAACATATAGTCCTCCAATTTGGGGAATAGTATTGACAACTGCTAAATCCAAAGCTAGAAATTACAGCGCAATGATGATGATGCTTAAAAAAAGCATTATTCTTCTTGTCCCGAAAGAACAGACAATTTTTGTGTAATATGTTCGTTTGTATTTCACTGTCGTCGACGACTTCCGATTCCGCGTGGAGACTTTCGGGATGAAAAATCACAAGGGTGGGGAAAGCGTCGGAGCTTGCGCGAGAATATTTGTATCGTCTCCTCGGCCAAGAGAATTCGATATCTGAATTTCTAACAGCCTCCGAATCGACTTGGCAATCGTTTGAAATATGCACCGGGGTTAAGTTAGTTTGCTTCGAGTCCGGGAACTGCGCGAATTTTCATCATCGAATATTCGAAAATTCTAGCCCCTTGTGCTGGGGGATGAAGCTTCTAGTTCGCCGGAAGGTATATCGCAGGCGCGAGGAAATCGATAGGTTATGTAGGTAGGGAAGCAGTTGCAGAAGATATAGAAAAAGTTTTGAGAGTGTAAGAGTCTGAAAGGGTACACGATAATTTAGGAGGGAGCTGAAAGTGTTGGATGAAGGGTGTAGAAAGTTCCAGCAAATGTGTCTATGTACTAGGCAATCAATTCTTGCAAATGCTGTTTATTGTTATTTGTCTTTTTACTAACTTCGTACATTGGAGTAACGTAGCTGTTAAATTTCTCTTTTTTGCATTTCTTTCCACTTTATGTTCCATTTACGGTACTATTAGTCCAAATAGCTCTTGACAGTTACTAGAAAATCACCATAAGGAAAAGTGCTCATTTCCACTAATTATACATAAAAAATATATACATATGTACATAGACTACATACACTACAGAATATATTGTATATATTGTATTGTTACGCGCACAATTGGGTGTGCGCTGGTTCAAATAATCAAAAGAAAAGGAACAATCAAAAGAAAAGAAATACAAGGAATATAACATTTATTACGAATGAATAGATAACGGGTTATGACCGGATCTTCCTATACAGGAAGCAGTATCGGATAATGATCGATGTTTGGTTACGATCGGAATTTTGGTCACAAAACCTTGAGGCAACTCACCGTGACTCTCGCTGAGTGGTATGGTTGATTCTCCGCTCAAATCGCTCACACGCAGACTAATGATGGTTTACACACACACAGATACACACTAAAAGTAAACTACAATGGTATTCTAATACAACAATATAATATGGAAAGGAAAATAATTCGTTATAGGTTTTTCGTGCGGGTTTGAGTCTATTCGCGGGTTTAGACCGATCACGAATCTCTATCTCGGAGAATTCCGGCACGGACCTTCGTTACGCGCTTCGCGACTGTTCAACAAAAGGCAGTAATACTTCGCGCGAGGTGCATATATATTACAGTACAACTTTTGCAAAGTCACTTCGGTCTACTTTCGTAGTGTCCCCGTTGCGCGCGCTGCGTAAGCGTTTTCCAAAAGTTGTACCGACGCGGCGATTTTGTAACTTCCTACCTAATTGCGGGATATTTCGAAACATTAATTCCAAGGAGGTTCTTGACCGTCCCATTTATTGATAAAGATTTGAAGAATGTGCTACGGAACGTAACAGTATTTTATATATTTCAGTGGGAAAGGGGCATGTTTCCTCATCCCATTTTTCCCTAGGGTCAACAATCAACTGCACTGAACGCATATACAGTAGAGTGTTTGAATCAGTATGGATTTAGGGATACACACAGTTTGTCACGAAAGTTCGCATATAAACCAGAAACGAAAGTATTTCAGGAAATAAAACATTTCAAATAATAATATTGGTATTAAATTGTTTACCAGTTAAAATTCGGGATATTTTAGGGAAACTGTGCTAATCGTCAACCTAACACCTAGGAAAACGTTACTGCAAAAGAAGAACCAAGTGTTGTAGTCCAATCCAAGTACAAATATTTTGCATATGGACCATGCATAAATATAAACCACATTATCACAAAAAATAATTCTGTATTTCCTAACATTTGTTATATTACTTACACGATATCAGGAATTTATATTTTTGGTGTCCCTAGGTGCATGACTGTGAGATCTCAAAGACAGAAACCTACTTCAGCTAATGAAACTTTACACTCTAAAAATACACTTTTACAAAGGAGGAAGGCAAAACAAGGCCACATTTATAACACTATAGGCACCTAAACCTTTGGAAAGTAATACAGTGTGGCGGTCGGGATCAACCACCACCATCACCTTGCCGCCAGAGGGACTCCGAACTCCTTCCCTTCTCGCAAATGCTTAATCCGACGGGCGTTCGTATATACAGGGTGTCCCAAACTAAGTGCGGGACCCGGAAAGGTTGGATTCCTGGGGTGATTCTAAACAACATTTTCCTTTGCAAAAATGTCCTCCGAAGCTTTATTAACGAGTTATTAACGAAAAACCCCGACCAATCAGAGAGCGCGAATAGCGGGCGCTCGGCCGACCAACGACGGTGCACAAGCTACGCGTAGCGTCTACTACTCGCCGTGCTCGAGGCTTGTACAAGAAACTCAAGATCTTTATGTTATTGGCCAATTTCTCCTAAACTATTGGATGAAAAATTATGAAAAAAATCAGGGACACGTTCGTTATCACGACACATATTAGGCAATTTTTTCAGATTTATGAATTAATTAGCCAAGTTGCAATACATAAAAAGCGAAAGAAAAAAAATGTAAAAATGGTGCTTTTGTATTGTAGCAAAACTGGATCTATGATCATATTAATTCAGTACATAAATATCACTAATATCATTGTTATCAATTTTTTCACATTCTTTAACTTTAGACGTCATAATAAAAAAAGTAAAAAGCAATGTTTCCGTACTTCTACGGATTGTAAATTATTCTACTCTGTAACAAAACATTGGAACTTGTACAAAAATACTTACTACGTAAGGAATGTACGAAAATTAGATGTGTTACTTGCTGTAAAAAAGTACAGAAACACAGGTTATTATTTTTTCTAATTATGACGTACTAAAGTAAAATATATTTAAATAAACTGAGGTTAATAGTATGACCCCCTCATTTGATGGTACCTTTTATGAAATAGTGAGTAAATAAGCATGCAATTATTATCGATGAGACTCATCAATTCGGCGAGGAATTCACCTGCTGCTTGAACACCGGTCCCTCTGGGTCAGTGGCCGATCCCGGTCGTTGGGGGATGATGCAAAACGTAGGTCCTGCCGATCGCAGGTATACGCTGACACAGAAACACACCTTACGTTTACAACACTCCGCGGTCACAAACACTGATCACCTCATTGAAGGAGCATTTCGAAAAATTTTACTGTTCCGCAGTGTAGTAACAGTACGAAAATAAATGTAACAATGAAGAAAGTAGTGTTATGGCTTACACGAACATCAGAAGGTCACTACATGTTCAGTGTGATAAAAAGCAAGACTCGGTCGCAGGTCGCAGGATGCAGACATCAAAGTAATTAAAGGGATGAGAATACAATTGTTGTATTTTCCCCTCGGCACGGTGTTAGTCTTTGCGAGACGTCCGTTGACCAAATGTTTTACGGCAACAGACTTTCCCCAATTCGCTTTTTAATAACGGGGAATTCCATATTTCATCCGTCCGAATGCATCAAAAGGACTTCAACGGTAAGCTCCACGGGCCCTCGCCGTCTTCGGCCTCGAGTGCCGCATCTGCGAGACACTCTTAACCGCCTTCTCATACACCGTTTACTTGTACCCTAAATTTTTTCGCTACCTTTTCGACCTGAAGGAGACACTTTCACCTCTACCAAAAAAGGCTGGCCGAGGAAGACCCTCCCTCATTGTTGCCAATTAACAACTCAACTTCGAGAGTTTCGACGAAGCTACACCCTGAAAAGGCACGCTGGAGCGATCCGAGGGCAAACGGAAAGAGACTTCGGAAAAAATGGTTAGTATCGATCATGATTTCCGCCGCTGAGGGCTTCAAACTCTTCTTTTTCTTCGCTGCAGAGTGCTGAGATAACGCGGAATCCGCGGAATGGATGTATCACGAGAAGTACCCGCACCGACCGCCGCGAACCGCATTGAATTATTTTTAAACGTAGGAACGACCTCGTTCCAAAATGATTCAAGACCGTGGGGATTTTAATTCGGTGTGTTCCGCGGTTATAAGTGATTAGGAGCTCAAATGCTCCTTTAATGAAGTGATCAGTGTTGGTGACCGCGGAGTGTTGCAAACGTAAGGTGCATTTGTGTGGCACCGAATACCTGCGACCAGCAGGACCTACGGTTTGCATCATCCCCTAACGACCGGGATCAGCCACTGACCCAGAGGAACCGGTGTTCAAGCAGCAGGTGAATTCCTTTCCGAATGGGTGCGTCTCATCGATAATAATTGCGTACCTATTTACTCAATATTCCATAAAGGGTACAATCGAATGAGGGGGTCATACTATTAAACTCAATTTATTTAAACATATTTTGCTTTAGTACGTCATAATTAAAAAAAATAAAAATCGATGTTTCCGTACTTTTTACCGATTACAGCAAGTAACACGTCTAATTTTCGTACATTCCTTACGCAATAAGTATTTTTGTACAAGTTCCAATGTTTTGTTACAGAGTAGAATAATTTACAATCCGTAGGAAGTACGGAAACATTGCTTTTTACTTTTTTATAATGACGTCTAAGTTAAAGAATGTGAAAAAATTGAGAACAATGATTTTAGTGATATTTATGTACTGAATTAATATGATCATAGTTCCAGTTTTGCTACAATACAAAAGTACCATTTTTCAATTTTTTTCTTTCGTTTTTTATGTATTAGAACTTGGCTAATTAATTCATAAATCTGAAAAAATTCCATAATATGTATCGCGATAGCTTACGTGTCCCGCATTTTTTTCATAATTTTTTAACCAAATGTTTAAGAGAAATCGGCCAATAACCTTGTTTTCTCTCGTTTTTTATTTTTATAACGTTGCTAATAAATTTAAAAATCTGAAAAAATTGCCTAATATGTGTCGCGATAGTTAACGTGTCCCTGATTTTTTTCATAATTTTTCATCCAATAGTTTAAGAGGAATTGGCCAATAACGTAAAGATCTTGAATTTCTTGTACAAACCTCGAGCACGGCGAGTAATGGACGCTACGCGTAGCTTGAGCATCGTCGCTGATCGGTCGAGCGCTCGCTATTCGCGCTCTCTGATTGGTCGGGGTTTTTCGTTAATAAGTCGTTAACAAAGCTTCGGAGGACATTTTTGCAAAAGAAAATGTTGTTTAGAATCACCCCAGGAATCTACTCTTTCCGGCTCCCGCATTTAGTTTGGGACACCATGTATATAGCTTAGTTCCTATACTTTGTCTATCCCAGCGTCTAAGGCAGGCGTCCGCTGGTCATCCTTAATGATGAGTCCTCCAGCGGTTCCCTGGACGAAACGCTCTGCCTTCCGCACACTCTCTTCCATTCATTCTGATTAGCAAAACCAGTACGTCCAAAATAGTATGTGGAAGTAATATCGCTTAAATTATAAAATAATTATAAAATAATTAAAAATTAAAAATTAAAAATAATTATAAAAATATGATTATAAAAATAAAATAATAATTATTAAATAATTAAATATTAAATAATAACAATAAAACGCGAAAAATTTAGGTAAAGTATTAGGATGCGAATATTGCATGAAATATGTTTCTAATTATACTGTAACTTGCTTGTAAAACAAGTAGGGTAGTTTAAAATTGGAAATTTAAAGACCTGTAAGTGAAGATTGGACAAGTTAAAGTTGTAAATTCGAAAATACTGAAGATTTAAGTATTTCATACTACAAATTGGAAAATTAAAAGTGACACATTTAAAGATTTTCAGAGTTAAATGTGAAAATTTAGAGACTTCATGTTGAAGATACAAAAATTTCATGATGGATATTTTAATATTTCACTATGCAGATTCCAGTATCTTCAGAATCAAATTTTAGAGATTTGAGAAATTTGAGTTGGAAATATGACGAAACTGAAATACGAGATTTGAAGATATGAAATGGAAGACTTAGAGACTTAAAGTTGGAGATTTTAAGAATTAAAGTTAAAGATTCGAAAGCTTGTAAAGAAATTTTCAAATGTTAAAATTGAACATTTCAGGTTGTAGATTAAAAAATTTTCAGTTGCAGATTTAGACATTTTCAAAGTTTAACTAGAGAGTTTAAGAGTTGGAAGTTAAAGGTTGTAAAATTGAAACTGAGGAATCGAAAAGTTGAAGTAAGAGATTTGAAAAGTGGACGTAAGAAATTTGAAAATTTAAAATTTAATAAGTAAATACTTCAATTTGGGGGTTTGCAATTTAAAAAATTTAAGTAAGATATTAAGTGCTGTATGAAGATTCGAAAATTTGAAATATCACAATGAAAGATTTGTAGATTTGAGATTATGAATTAGAAAATGTTAAGAATTAAATCTGAAGATTCCACGATTTTAAATTGGAAATTTGACAAGTTGAAAGTGGAAAATCAGAAAGCTGAAATTAGATAAATGGTATGAGATATTTTACTAAGAACTAATATCTAGAATAATAAGGTAATGCTATGTCTATCACCGTATAATTTATGTTACGCAGATGGATGCTCAAAATCAATTTCCCCGAAACCGGAACTCTAAATAAAAAAGTGTTAGAGCCAATATGTTTCTTCTTTTTTCACGTAGAAGCACCAAAGATACGGTTGTAAGTACCACGATTTTCGCCCCATTGTTTCGTCGATTTTCTTTTAACCTTAGTTATCATACCGTGATAGCAAAAACAATGTATAATTCCATTTAAAAAACTTCGATGGCCTTGAAATACCTTGAGAAAATTGTTTGTCCATTATCGTATTATCCCCTCCAATTCAAATATTTTTTTCCTTTAACATTTTTTTCTAAAAAATAAGTGAAATACTTCAGATGCTTAAGGTAGGTGGGACACTCTCTATTTTTCGAGTGTGCTATCTTTTATTTCAATGTGGGTAAATATATATATATGTATACATACAGAGAACGATATATTATATACATATTCTGTTTACGTTGAAATTGGCTTGGTCTCCTTTGACACGGGCTTTGTATTGCTATTTGCAATGTATGTACATTGGACAATATTTGCCAGCATTTGTCGGTGCGAGCCAGCTATGGATGCATCTATAGACGCTTTAGGACAGTTCAGAGCTCAAAGATACGCGGACATACTGGTGTATTAAACCGACAACAAAACTATTTTGATAATTTTCAACCTTGCCTTATAAATTGCTCAGTTCAGCGAATTACAAAAGTATTGGAAATATAACTTTAACTTTTATTTTCTGTAGCTAAAGTAAAGTAATTACAATTCTTTAAAAAATATTCAAATGGAGTATATGGACGTCAGAAAATAAAAAACTTGTCATTTACTGCATACGGTTGTTTCAATATTGTAAGAAATATCAAATCGAGTCAAGTTTAAAGTTGCAAAAGTATTCGAATACTTTATAGTATAATAGTAACATTATATTATAATATACAGGAAATTGATCTTATTCTAACTTACTTTAGCTTATACCGAATGTCGAATGCTTTATAAACTTATGTCTAAAAAAGTAACAACAATTTTTTAAAAACAGTTTCACAATTGGTTCGCTATTTATTTTGTGTAAAAAGGTATTTTAAGCAATTTAATATGTTAAATTGTCCGTTAGACGGATCAAATTTCCATTTAGAAATATCGTTACATGTGAACTTTAACTGGATTTATTTTTGCTTTATAATTTGGAATGGATGATAAAATGATCTGAGGATGTATCGGAATTCTATTTTCCAAAGAATTAAATTGAATTTCGTTCTATAGGTATTAATATCTTCCGTAAAATATTATTCTGACTTTTAGGTATAAGTAATAAAGCGATGATATTAATCTGTGATTCGACCAACAATCTAGGATTAATTTATTTTTCAACCTGGGCACATGAATTTTCGAAACAACAATTTGGTTTTATAGAGCGATATATCGAGGGATTAAAGGAAACATACAACAACATGACATGTTGCATCGTATATCGTTGACCGGAATCAGTCAGGATCAGAAGAAAAGCCGTAGCCTGCGCGATTGGATATTATTTTTCGATTTCCGGAAGCGTATTGACCACCGATAACCAATTTCCAAGGAATAGACTATTTCATGATACTCGATAAAACTGCAACCCCCAAACATGAAACAAAACGTGATTTTATGGTACATTCGCAGTAAATCAACAGCCTGCAGACATTTGTACCAATTCATATCTTTAGAATAACAGAAAAAAATTTAAGCTTCAATAAAAATGTGTCTTATTTTCTAAATATTAAAAAACGTGTTCAATTTTTGTATTTCCTAGGTTTTTGTACTTATTCACATTCTTTTCCCTTTTCTTATAGTTAAAATTCTTATAAATATATAAATGTCCGCTGTCTACTAAGCAATTATAAAATCTATATTTACATTAAATTTAGTAACATTGTTTATTGCTTCGCTTTTAATTACTTAAGTAATCATGTTCCAAATTTTGTCTGTCTGCGGAGCTTATCGATGATTAGTATGTAATTACTCGTTATTTTTATTAACCTATCTATCAATTAAACATTCAGTTCATTTGAATCTATTTAAAAACATCAATGTCAAATGTGTAGATAATATACAGGGTGTTCGGCAACGTGTGTCAAAACTTTTAAGGGATGGTTCTACACGCCAAAATAAGACGAAAATCAAGAGTAACGAAATCGCGGTAGCAGCTTTGTTTTTTAGTTAAGGTAAATGTCCCAGTGGTTGGACATGTCCTAGTAATTGGACACTGTCATGAATTTTTATTAATATTAAAGTAAAAACAATATTGACGAAGTTGAGGAAATAAAATTATTATCCTAAATTATTTCTTATACTAAAAATCATTGCAACTGATTAGAAACACATGATATATATTTGAAAAAGAAATATTATTACCTAGCAATCATGAATTTAATGCATTATGAAGAGCCTACTAACCGTTCGACTAAGACTCGGAGCGTCTTTGTTAAGTTCACAATTAATACTTTGGTTATGCTTCTACATCAAGTAAAGGTTTTTTAGACTTATTAAAGTCTGTTTAATTGATAACCATATATTTTTAAGTCATTATATTTTTGTTTTGTTTCATTTGAAAACTAACGTGTCTATACACTAGTACATGAAATCGCCGCTAGCCTAGTTATTGGACAATCTGTCCAGTGACTAGAGCAAACATGTATCGGCTTGGCCCAGTGCTTAATTGTTTTTAGATACTTTATTCCTCAATTATTATCCTCAATTCGTCGACTTTATTTGTCAATTTTAGATTTTTTAAAAGAAATCTATATTTGTTGATAATATAACCTATACCTATTCATAATAAAAAATTTGATTTTTAATAAATCATGCCAAAGGAAAACAGAAACAGAAAGTCTTATACACCAAAAGACGTGGAGAGTGCTGTTGAAGCTGTTAAAAAAGGCATGTCGTTAAGAACTGCCAGTAAACAGAAAATTTTTAAATATATCAACATCGAAGGACAAAAAAAAATAAAATAATTGAAGAAACTTCTAATACATTGTAATTTTCATTTATTATAAATATATATTTTAATATCTATTCAATGAAATAATTAATGAGCTCGAAGTAAACAAAAATTGCCCTTTTTACTGTTACAATTGCGAATGTGTGCGTGCATAAGTAAGCGCGCTTAAATATTTTAGCTTATTCGGTTATTTACTAAGCTTTTATTTAAAAATTGTATTATTTTTGTATATATTGTCAAACTTTTTAAAGTTGTACAACATAAGAATTGTTAATTATTTTTATATCAATGATTTTTCTGAAATTTAATCTTCTGTCTAAGCACTGGGACATACCGTAAATTCTGTCCAATAACTGGGACAAATGAATGCTTTTATAAACAAAGATTTTTACATTTTTCTTTTATATAAACAATATTCTATAACCAAGTTTCTGAAAGAAGGAAACTCAATCTAGCGATTGAACAAACATTCATATTAATTTACATTGTTTTAAACTGTAGAAAATTTTAATAACAGGAACATTGTCTTAAAACTCCAACCTCTGGGACATTTACCTTATTGGCATTTTAAAAAGTGGGTGAAAAGCGCCTGAAACATGGCAATCCCCAATTCAAAACACGGGCCTTCTCACTCAAACTTACATTCATTTGGTCCTTTTTTAAAATAATCAATATATCGATCCGCGAAAGCAGCTGTGGTTTACGTTACACACACATCTTCGTTTCATACATAATGTCAAATTTTACGGAATATTTAGAGTGTAGAGCTGCCGTATGAAACGAAGATGTGTGTGTAACGTAAACCACAGCTAAACAGCTGTAATCCATATATCGCGGATCGATATATGGATTATTTTAAAAAAGGACCGAATGAATGTAAGTTTGAGTGAGAGAGCCCGCGTTTTGAATTAGGGATTGTCATGTTTCAGGCGCTTTTCACCCACTTTTAAAGCTGCTGATTTTCGTCTTATTTTAGCGTGTAGAACCATCCCTTAAAATTTCTGACACACATTGCCGAACACCCTGTATATGAGTATATCTTTTTCTAGTTAACAATTATTTCATATTCGAATGTATTCGTTTCATTCAATAATCAAATGTGCCTACATATGAAATTCTTTTCCCTCCATTGTTAAGTTTATTTTGTTAAAAAAAGTTTTATTTTCACATGAAAATAACTTGTATTCCAAGCCAATAAACAATAATATCAATTAATACATCATTTTATGAATATTCAAACGAACCAAAGTCAAAAGTGTTCTCTAACATTCTTCATAAGAAACAAAACTAAATTAAGAAGAAAACACCGAACAAAGGAAGTTTAATAGATCCACATTTTTCAATCTCTATAAACAAAATAAAGCACACGACGTCGCGCCACGCTTATTGCACAACCTCAGCACGTTTCCCCAAATTTCGGTAAAGGAACATATAGTCACTTTTTAAAACAGGAAGGGAAAGTCCATTATGTAGGTCAATAGGGAAAAATTTTAAGAATGTGTTATCTACAACTCGGGAAAGGATAGCACAATAATCATTTTTATTTTTTATTTTTAAATAATTAAATTAAATTCTAATAAACGAGATACTCGATATAATACAACCCTGTACTTGGTAGAACGTGTTGACCTTTTTTTTTTTTAGTGCTTAGAAAACATTTGTTATCAGAATTACTATTCTTTCATTTTATTCTCTTATAATGATAAATTCTGTTCTACATTTTTTATAGATTATTAGACAAATGACTAATTTTTAGAAGACTATGAAACGGGATTTAATTCACTTATTAATTAAGGGGTGTCATATTCATACGTCATGAAAAATAATGAAGTAAGTTGAAAACTTGGACGAAAATGATTATTCCAGATATTTCTACAGTCACATTATTTTGGATGTGAAATCAACTACCATTTCTTATTAATATGAACAAAAAATATACGCAAGATAAACTGGTAAATGAAATAAGTATTTTTGATACTTACTCTTTCTATAATGTCGTTAAGGAACTATGTAGTTTTTGATCACTTAAAGACCTTTCCCACATAATGTTGTAGTTTAACCTGATAAAATCCTAAACCATACTTTTTAAAAAGTTGGAAATAAGTATAATTTAATTATTTATTACAAGCTATGGAATAATAAAGTACATAACTGGGAACTTGCTTCTGATTATCCAAAATATAAGGGAACTAATTTTTGACCATCATGTAATGAACTAATTTTTGATCAGATATTTTTTGCATGAATGTTAAATAAACAATCATAAAAATACTCAAAATTTTAAAGCAATTTAATTTCTAGTAAATCCTTTTCAAAACTTAATGAGTCTTCTGGTTGTATTTTGCTATTACAGTCGAGAAGGATATATTACATCTATCATTAGCAGCACCCACTGTTAATTTATTATAATTTAAATTTTCAACAGCTTCTGTTAAATCTATTTCACTGTACTTTCTATAACAGCTCTTCTTTCTATTTGCTGCTTTCGCCTAACTATAACACTTGTACCAATTAGAAAGTAACAAAAATAAACAAAAGAAGCTTGGAGTAATAAAAAATAAACTTATGTATAATAATGTAAATTTAATATTGTTTTTTGTAATTTTGTGTTGTAACCTATTTTGTTATTTAGGTGATCAAAAAATTAGTTACACGAGAAAAAATTGGAACTAAATATTTGATCACCGATTTTTAAATAAAAATTCTATATATATATTGTTAAATTCTTGCACTACATTGTAAATAAACTATTTAATAAACAAAATATATAAGAATAAGCTTTACTAGTTGCTATAGTGTCTTAGTGTCTATTTAGTAATTATTTTAATTAAATTAATCAGCAAGAAATGGCGTTCAATAAAGGCTTTCTGCAACCAGACTATATTACTCACTTATTTTCACGATAATTTACCTAACCGTGACATTTTTGAATTGTCAGTCTGCACCCCAGAATTACTTCAAATTACTTTTTGTTGACATAAACTTAAAACAACGATTTACTAAATGAACTGATCAAAAATTATTGCCTCAACGGTTTTTCTTTTTTTTTTTTTTAATAACTCCTTCGTGCTTTACAATTTGTCCAGAAGGGACATTCGTCATTTTTCGTAACATTAAACACTCGTAACTCGTCAATTGAGGAACATAAATCGTAACTAGATAGCTTATTACTTATTAGTAATAAGTTATTACTGTTTTATTTACTCTACCTTCCACTATTTCTTTTTCTCTTAACGCGCTAACATTTATCCTATAACAGTTTTTCCGTAGTTTTAACGTGTTTATTTTTAAATTATAAAAGACTCCTGAATATTTCCACATTTTACAAATGCGCGATGGTCGTTTTCCTTTCCTTCATTCTGTAGGAATTCTATCTTTGCTATTATACTTATCTGCTTATTTTCACCAAACTATTTGAATACTGAAAATTCTGATTCCACTATGAGTTAAGATCAAAATCAAAATTTAACTAAAAACTAAACACAAAATAAAGAAAAAAAGAAGGAATAAAATACTTTTGAACAAAATACCGTGAGATCTTGGCGTTATCGGTTTCAGAAGAGCACAAAGCCTCTAAGGCGAGAGAAAAGACACGAACTTTGACGTTTTTGCAATAAACGCGTCCGACCCACCAAAGTCTTCCCCAGCTTTCCGTCTCTCGTTTTCGCCGGTATCACGGTTCAGAAACAGAATAAATTCCCAATATGACACAAGATTCTGAAGAAACAGTCTCCGAAAGCCCCCGAAAAATCCTTGCAAGCGGATGCGCCGCGTATGTGAATGGCGCAGAATGGTTCCGTGGCGAATCCGATGCGAATCGCGCGTGTGGCAAAATGCGGATTCGTGTCCGTCCCTCTTGAAACATGATTAACGGCTGGGAATCACGACGGTTGCCCGTGGAAAACATCGTCGAGGATTTTTCGGCGGCCAACGCAACGCGAGCAATACCGTCGGAACTTTTCGCTCGCGCGTCTCGTCGCTGCGATAATGCAGAGAAATGGGAACGAACGTACAAAAGAAGATGAAAATGTGGACGTTCTGTACGCGCGGAATTCCACTAGATGTGTTTTATATTCCGAGCAAGCTGTGTCTTTATGGGCAGATTAACGTTGAAAATGAGTGCTTGGCTTCTATGAAAAATGGACATGTAAAAATTCCTTCGATTCAAATTTGAAGCTGCGTTGCGGTCTAGTTTAATATTTATATTAAGTATTACGATCCGGACCAGGCCGGGCCATGTGAGCAAAGAAGAGGACAGATTTTCCCTCTTATATACAGGGTGTAACAAAAATGTTGCAGTTCCTTGAAAGGGGTAATTCCTAAACTGATTTCGAACAACTTTTTTCTTAGCGAAAATGTTAAGCAGGGCTTTGTTAATGAGTTATTAATGAAAAACACTGACCAATAGAAGCGCGAATACTGTGGATGAATTTCAGCGCGGACTCCAGCTGTGAGTAGCATTGGTCCATCGTCGTCCGCGTCATCATTAATCCACTGTACTTGCTCCCCGATTGGTCAGTATTTTTCGTTAATAACTCGTTAACAAAGCCCCACCTAACATTTCCGCTAAAGAAAAAGTTGTTTAGAATCACCCCAGGAATCACCTCTTTCAAAGAACTGCAACACTTTTTGTTACACCCTGTATGTCTGTCCAGTCCTTTATGCATGGATTATAAAAGTTTCGGGAATCTGCATTCTACTGTTGTTATGAAGCTGACAGAGTTATTTTTGTAAATAAGCGAACGATCCTAATATGTAAGTCACGCCGTTTAGAGTTTAAGCAGCGTTTCGACCATTTAGAACAGACCTGGCCAAAAAGTGACGACGAGCGACTTTCCGCTGCCCGTGCGTATAACCTCTTGGACGGTCCTGGTTTAGAATTTAAGTCGCGTTCCGGCCGTTTAAGATCGCGTTCCATCCAGACTTTAAGCCGTGTAAACTGTAGCTAAAATTAGGTCGCGTAATGAGTAAGGGTAGAAGCACGTAAAACGCTTGTTACTTGCGCTTTTTTTTGTCTTTGTTCAACCATCGCGCTGAGAAGATGGTTGAAGAAAGACAAAAAAAAGAGCTTGTTGTTTTTGTCTTTGTTTTTGTTCTTATCAGCGCGATGGTTGAACAAAGACAGAAACAAACGCTGGTGAACAAGCGCAAGCAAAAAGCGTTTTACGTGTTTCTACTCTAAGCCGCGTAGTAGCTTAAGCCGCAGAGTTATATGAGCCGCTAGCAGAGTTGGGCGTTATTCGAACGAATTTTCATTCGAATAAAATTTTGAATAAATTTTCGAGTAAATTCTCCTTCGAATGAATCTTCGAATAAAAATAACGAATAAAATAAAATTATTCGAGAATAACGAATGATTTTTTATTTGAATAAAAATTTAGTCGAATAAGAAAGTATTCGAATAATTCTCCGACTAAAGATCCTATCGCATTAACCCGGCGGCCCAGCGCTCGTCGACTCGTCGAGTGCCATTCGACACTGGACCCGCACCAATACTAAAGCAACGACATCCACGTTTCATTTAGAGTGAGTCCAGAAGCCCTGATATTATACGATACAGATAAAGATAGCGAACAATCCTGAGAGTCAACTACTATTAAACGTTAATATTCAATTTGTTTCATTCTAACCAAATCAATGAAAAAAGAAATAGGTCAGGAATATTAGACTAAAAATTGGGAAATATGAATAAAAAAAAGAAACTAAAAATCGGTGAATCCTTTCATGAATCGCTTGTTTTAGTGACGAGTAGTAAATATATCTATCTATCTATCTTTAATTTATAATATTGCAACATATTCTAACATTTTTATACTTTCTAAAATATTGTAAATTCATGTAATGTACTGCTTGAAATAATGCCGATATACAGGTGGACAGAGTTCGTATAATACTTTGTATATTGTAACGTGTGAGTGTGCGAGGCTATCCCTAAATCGACAGTTCTCACTTCTCACCCATCTGAACGCGAGCTTTTCAAGATCGAATGAACAGATGACGATCCCTTCTCGACTGCACTCCGGCCGGCGCTTAGTCTCTCACTTATTCGCCGTGGAGCTCTTTCGAATGACGAATAACGAATAATGGATACAGATTTATTCGTAATATAACTAACGAATAATGGATACACATTTATTCGTGACTAACGAATAATTTTTCTTCGAATAAAATCATTATTCGTTATTCACGAATAAATCTTGGGCATTTATTCGTTATTCATTATTCGTTATTCGAAATAAAATTTGCCCAACTCTGGCCGCTAGTCGGTCGTCCAAACGTCCTGTACCATCGGAACGAATAAATGGAATGTTTATGTTTAGATCCTAGTCGACGTATTTGTTCACTTGCGGTCTGTGACAACGGACTAAGTCGGCAATAAACTCCTTCTTCCCACTCCTACCGCTACAATAATATTGTTATTGTGACATAGATAAATGAAAAAAAACAACACCTTATAAACGCATTTAAAAAACATTTTTTATGTATGTGTACAACGCTTTCTAAACTTAATAAACAGGACTACATAAAGCACACTTTCATATATCAAAAGATTCTTATACCTAATTCAGTTACATGAATCGATCAGTAATGTTAATACACGAAAATTCAATTACGTTTCGGAGTATTGAAAAAATGCCTAACCAACAAACAGTTTTTATCAGCTTTTTTACCATGCTGTTCGAAACAATTGTTTGTATTACGGTATTGTCTAGACGTTCGCAGCATAAAATTTTTAGGACCTAATGTTTCCATTGTCACTATATATTACGTTAATTGATTAGTTATCGCAGGAAGCAAAATCAAATTTTTTCAATGAAAACTTTTTTGATCACTTAAAGTAACGAAAAAATATGGATTTCTTTACTCAAACTTTGAATGCCCGTCATTCTACTTCATTTTAACGTAATTTAAAATGTTTCGTAAAAGTTACGTTTAGGGAAGTCAGCCCCGATGACCTTGACCTTGACATATGTTTTTAAGGTAACCCCCCTGAGTGACCTTCAGATGGTTTTAGCCGTCACCCGTTTTTTGTTAAAAAGTTATTAACAATATAATTTTCGTACACCGGGGGCCGGGGCAGAACCCCCGGAGGGGGTGGGGGCGAGGCCCCCTCCCACTACTTGGAAACTAAGGGTTCAACTTTGAAAATACTATCTACGCTCGGTGGTCTGCCATGGAAAAGGGGGATGTTACATTTTTTACGCACGAAGCGCGCCACGGAAAAACAACTGATTTAAGTATATTGAAAGTACAGGATCATTCACTGAAGTAGGAACCCGCGCGCGCGTGCACCTCACGGATAGGCACTACTACAGTGACACTATATATGCATCTGCCCCCTATAGGCCACTGCTAGAAGTAACGATTCTATAGACACTACCAGAGGGCCCAACGTGCCTTTGGCAGCTGTGAGAGAGAAAGGATGAGAAATGAGTGAGAGAGAATGAAGGCCCCACGATGACCGTTCGACCGCTAAGTCCTCTAATGAAAAACACCTAGAGTCACATTGTAACTCAGAGTCTGTCTCGGTTTTGGCTATGCTCCGACTCTTTTCTTCGGCAATCCTACGGTGTCCTACGCTTTCGCTGGTCCGTTTGCTGCGACCGAAAGCGCATTTTACTTTTCGATGCCTTTCGGCCGTGCTTCTGGAAAGCCGATAGCACTGAAGTTAAAAAATTCATAACATCTTGAAACTTTGTGTACAAATAAAATAGTTCATTCCTATTATAAAATTATTTTTTCACTTTTTCGAGTTTGTTTTAGAATCTTTTCAGACTTTTTTTCTAATCAAGGATTTTAAGTTGTAACACGAAAATGTATTCAACGAATAACTGTCTCAAATTTTCCGCCGGGGAGTAACTATTCGTAGATAGACACTAATTTCGCATGCAATCCTGGGCATAGGACCCCATTTTCGAGAAAAGGAAGACAATAGGAAAAATGGTCAATAAAAAAACTTTTACTTTTTTGATTAAAATGGCATTAAGCACGATGAAATTCGGATTATTTATACCGTAGATACCGTGGAGATACAATTTACACAGTTTTAAACTGGATTCGTTAAAAATAGTCCAATTTTTATGATATTTGGTATCATTTTAATTGGAAAAACGTAAGGAACCCATTGCCGTTATTTTCACAATGATATGTTACAAAATAAGAGTAAGTTCATATTTTATGGCAGTGATAAACCGTGAGCCAAAAGGTCCCAACCGCCCCAAACGTGGCACATACGCCATAGTCCGTGTTGTCCCATGCAACTTTTGTTTCGGGAAATTTTCGACTACTATCATACTTTCGGAGTTATTCTAGGTGGCAATAATTAGTGCCTCACCCTGTATATGGCAAGGTGAAAGCAAGGGCGCGATCAAGGTCAGCCATGTTCGTAAACAAAGAGCTCGGATTTCATTTGTTTCGCGTTTCCCAGAATTTACAGCAAAAAAACAATATTTGTTTCTGATTTTTTTTTTCAATTTTATTTGTTATAGAGTCCTTTTTTGCAATTTGGCTTTCAAAACTTCGTAAAAAATAAATGTCAATGTTTTTATAGAAGATATTTTTTCTAGACCTTTTTTCCAAAAAAGAAGGGCTCTATAGCGCTGTCGGCCTTGTTCCCCGGAACAAGAATATTACAATTATTATGGGTTTTGTTTCCTACTCTGTTCGAATTCTGGGAAATACAGTCCCATAAGAAATTATTATTAGGTATGTTTTCTTCAGATTTTTATCTGAAGATGGAGTTTCGAATGACTAGCGTCTTTCATATTGCCCAACGAACGAGTACTTCCATTGTTGGATACTGGGTTACCGCCTCTCGCGGCAGAAAAGTGAACTAAAATAACCCCGTGTATTTCTTATGGGACCGTAAATATCAGAATTCGGACAGAATAGGAAACAAAACGCATAATAATTGCGATATTGTTGTTCCGGGGAACAGAGCCCACAGCGCTATAGAGCCCTTTTTTGGAAAAAAGATGCAAAAAAAAATATCTTCTATAAAAACATTGACATTTATTTTTTATGAAGTTGTGAAAGCCAAATTGCAAAAAAGGGCTCTATAGCGGTGTCCGTGATTGAACAAATAAAATTGTAAAAAAAATGAGAAACAAATATTGTTTCTGCGCTGCAAATTCTGGTATTCGCCGAACACATGAAATCCGAGCTCTTTGTTTATAAACATGGCCGGGTCCTTATCGCGCCCTGTCATAAATAGGTTAAAGTAGGGCCGACATCAATTACCTGGACCTTGGGTATACTCCTATATTTATATTAAACGCATTTATTAAGTTCTAAATGTTTACAAAGCATTGATTGTTATTGCAATTATCATAGAAATTACTTGTTTAACAATAAAAGTTGTATGTATATATTTTATTATGCGTACACGGGCCCCTAGGTAACCTTGATACGGTACTATCTTTAAACACGTGACTGCCATAAAGTATCTATATATCATATCATAGTCCATCTTTTTCGGAACTTTCTCTTTCTGCTCCCAGGCACCGCTAATCCCTTAAGGGTTAAAAGAAATAAAATGTCTCAGTGGGTCAACAAGTACCCAGAGACTGTAACAAGATTAAGATGATTAATTGTAAGAGCTTTCTCTTGGAAATGCAAAAGTCAATTCCTGGATTTCAAGGATGAATTTGATTATTACAAACAAAATGAAATATCTGTGTCAGATTTATACCATTATCAATGAAACCGATGAAACGAACCTACTTTTTCCCCTCTCGTACACCTGCTATTTCACTTGTTATTATTTCATAACGAAACACAACAGGCCAGGTTTCCCTGCAAATATAGAGTCCTACCGCATTAATAAATATTCTGATTTTATTCAAATATTTTCCGCTATCCCGTATCAAATTAAATTAAATTACACCGGTGCTTTCATCGAGAAATTCTCCCGTAACTCCGCCGAAGCGAGGTCGATAGAAGAACAAACAAAGGACATTCTTCAAAGTCAATAAAAGGAAGCAGCAATAAAGCGAAGAAGAAAATGTTTGCCCCGAAAGAAGTCAGTGGCACGGAAATAAAGCGCGTCGTCGGAAGAACAGCCGGGGTGAAATTCCGTCCTGGGAACGGCTTGGAATTCCCCGTCTTCATTCCGTAGCACGCCACGGAATGGATTTATGCGACGTGGGAGGGCCGAAACTAGCGGCGATACAAAAGCCCTCGATCGCGGACGACTGGAAATGCGAGAAATTCTCATTAAACGGCGTCATCGATTTCGCGAATTCCACGAGGTTGATGTCGCTCCCCCATCGGATGTCCCTTGGCTTACACCCGCCGAAGAAGCCTACTTACATTTTAACGTTCGATCTCGATTTACACAACGACTGGACTCGCACCAGGTAAACTTCCGGTCAGGAATGTTCCGAAGGTGCAGTTTTTCTCGTCGCGTCGAGGTAAATGCGCGCGTTGCTCAGGTTCAAAGAACGGAATATCCAGAGAGTGAGAACATCCCCTCTTTGTGTACTTCCGATTGTTGCAGCGGTGGAGAGGACGTGATCTGGTTTGAGAATTTACAGTTAGCTTTGGGATGCATGGAGAGAAATTGGAAACACGTGAGAAGTACAGAGGAATTCGTGCATAATCTGGGCGAATGGATCTGTGTTTTGAATGTTGAAAAAGGTAGATATGCTAGATGTTGTTGCTTTATTGGTTTTGGATTGCTACTTACATTTAGTTACATAAATACAGTACTGTTTCGATATAAGGACAATCTTACAGTATTGACTCAAACAACGACACCTGAGTTTGATTCGAAAAAGGGATTTCTGTATCATCTCCACTTCTTCGCCGGTGCGAATCTCCTCGTTTCATTGTGATCGAGATCGAACCCGACTTGAAAAAGGGCTGCGCTCGGTTCTGAAACCCAGCCATTTTTCGAGTCAACACTGTATGTAGCTTTTCACTGTTGGTGCAGTTAGATAAATTAAGCTTGTTAAGTTTATATTTATACAGTAAAAGATTGTTTTTTGTTAAGAATTATGAAAGATTTGATATCTTTGTGATAAAAGTGGAGAATACATTGGGTTGAGGAGAACTGCTATATTTAAGGAAATACCTATACAATTATTATGAACGTAAATTTTCTGTTACTACAGGAATAAAGTATGCGAAAGTGGTGCAGTATTTTCATAAATTTTCTATTTCAAGCTTTCAGAACTGGTACGCACATAGAATTGCCACCTTTTCGGGAGAAAATATAGTGTCTTCGAGAAAATTCAGGAAAGTAAAAAGTTTAGACTTATTTTTTAACATGTTACTTGAAATAATGTTAAATGTATATTAAATAATGTTATTTCCAATAATTCCCAGGTCTGTACAATACTACATGTATAATACAATGCGGGTGACAGTCCTTTACGTAGATACAAAGAAAAGAGTTAAGTTGCTTTTACAACGTTTACACTTATTACCGGAACAATTTCGAAGCGTTCATCATGCAGCAAACCTAGTACCACCATTTCATTGCAAAAGAAAAAGAAAAACTAGCTAGTCCGTGTTGCTCGCTCGCTACACTCGCTCACGAGTAGTGATGCCTGTAGCTATTCATGTTTATTTTGTGTGTGACCCTTTACGGGCCACGCAAAGAACTTCCCGATTTGCGAGTTGTAATTTATTTTTACCATTATTAATTGTCACTAATTAGAAAATTATTCGTATTCGGAGAAATTTAATAGTTTTCTACTTATCAACATTGTTGCTATATGACGTCGCATTAAACGAACATCTATATATATATAGGGAGAGTGTCCCATTTTAATCCGCCACTACGGACAACTTAAGAAATATGCATTGGATCAAAAAACATCCCGAATAAAAGTTTGATGGTTTGGAGGGGGACATCTGACCCTGTTAAAAAATTTCATCCCTACTCCCCTGGGATATATATGTATGTATGTGTGTGCTGTGTATATGGATATTATGTATATTCATTTGTTTTCAATATGTAGTTATTGAGTATATATATTTATACGTGTATAAATATACTCATATATATGTATTTATCACAATTATATCATTATAATTATATATTGTAATATATATATAGGCGAAAAATCGATAGGCGAAAAATCGAAATTTCGCGATTACAGCGCCACCTATCGCGAATGAAAAAAAATGTTTGAAATAAAACCTACATATTTTGTGGCGTGGAATCCGAATCTGCAATAAAAAGTAGGTGGTCTCATTTAAAATTTTAAAGTAACCCCCCTCCCCCCCAGGGGGGTAGGGGTGAAAGTTTTTTGACAGGATCAGATGTCCCCTTCCAAACCATCAAACTTTTGTTCCGGATGTTTTTTGATCCGATGCATATTTCTTAAGTTAGCCGTGGTGGCGGATTAAAATGGGACACCCTGTATATATGCATATATATATATGTGAGTGTGTGTGTGTGTTATATAAATATAATAATAGTAATAATATATGTATATATATTATTTCAGTTTAGTTATTCTCTCATAAATTTATATTCTCCCATTTAGATTGCGTTATTCTGTTAGGTTTTCTTAAAAAAACTAAAAAACTACTGGACCGAATTAGAACAAAATCTATTCAGCTCTAAGTTACATTGATACACATCGATTGCATCATCGACCATTTTGATATCACCATTAGTTTTTTAGAAAACGTTAACGAAAAATTTGATCACATACGTACGTACGTACGTACGTAGGTACGTACATACGCACACACACACACACACACACGCACGCACGCACGCACGCACGCACGCACGCACGCACGCACGCACGCACGCACACACACACACACACACACGAACAATTTGTTAAAAATAGCCTAAAATTACTCCAATGACCTTGAAACATGGAGATCTGCTAAAAAATCGATTTTCCATTTTAGGGGCAAATACAATAACTTCCCTATAAATCGGGAAGTTAATAATGAACAATTTTTTTAAGCACTTCAGAAGCATTTTGTACATGAAAGTATTAATTATTATAAATAATTATATTACTCTTCATTACTTTTTGAGTTTCAAGAGATATAAAATAAATAATAAGTAAGCATACTGTATTTTATGTAAAATTTCACTTGAAAATACTCTTACGAATTTTTTTCAGACAATCCAATATATAGATAGGTACGATAAAGAATATTTCTCATGTTTCCGATATAACAAAATTATGTTCTTACGAAGAAACAATCGAATTATGCAGAGTTAAATTGTGATAACACTGATAACAAGTATTTAAAGTCTAAAGAGTAATCCAAAAATTAAAACATGTTTTCATCAAACGGACGTAGTTCACTGAATTAAAACAATTAAAAATTGAACCATTTTGCATAATAAATAGACTGCGAATCTTATGCATTTATGGCACTATTATATATGGATAAAGTACAAAATATAAAAAATTTCAAAAATATCACTAAATTTGTAACGAAGAATTTGTCGATTTTGATGTTGTCATGACTTCGTAAAAAACTATTGTGTAACAGTTTATCTAGTCCCACTTTGAAACGTAAAACCTCTACTTTTGCAGTATTATATTTCATTTTTTCAGAAGTTGGTTTTCATTGTACAACAATAAAGGAAAATATAGCGTTTCTATATTTCTTTTAATATTTTATGAATTGGAATGATCCTATGAAGTTATAATAGGCTATAACAGTAACAGTGTTATTTTATAGAGAGATATCTCCTCTTTATAATGAGCTGTGAAAGCTTGATCTATGATTTTATGCCGCTGCTTCATGACTCTCTATATGAAGGATGAGCTATACTGGGTCCTGACCACATTAAACACATCAAACACGCACTGTACACGCTCACCCACATTGTGCACTAGACTGGTTACACCTGCAAGCCACAACCAGCAGCACACTTTTCATTTAAAGTACGATATAACATCAATAAACCAGATAGATGAATTTTTCAGAACTTATAAGAGGGAAGTATTCTTCTACACTCTACATAATAATCTTAGAACAAGTCTCCGAAACCATTTTTTAAAACGTAACTTTAGTTTTCTACTATGAAACAGCGAAACTGAACAACAACAGAAATGAAGTTGAAAATGAGCCCTGATTGACACTTATATGATTACTTTTTACAAACATACAACTGTTGCAATATCAATAATTTTTCGATCGTAATTTAAATAAGTGAGCCTTTTCATTTTGTGGTGTAGAATATGGAATATAAATGGAAGAAATTGCTAAGTCAATCTACGACTTCCATGTGTCCAAAGTAGCATAATTCCTTGCTCATTTACTTGTATAAACTTAAACCTGTGGAATGCTACATTACAATTTATTAACAAATCATTTTCTTCAGTTTTTAAATAATTACATACAGTATTGTAATGATTTAGAAAAATATTTCTAAGTAATTATGTGAAGTATGTAAGTTAGATAAATTTTTAGAAAGCTCCTTAAGATGGTGTTATTTTAGTGTAAGGAGCCGTTTTTTAAAGCGTCTTTTCGGAATTTTTTATGATGATCCCTATAAAAGTTATTGCTACTTGCAGTTTGTCGTTTTTATGATTCCTTTGCAGAACTGCATGAAATAGACACAACACGTTGCACAGTGGGCAAAATACTAATGTAGGAGTGTAGAATGACCATTAATAATGATAGATGATTTTGTATTATACGTATTATATGTAAACATATTAAACAAGTATGAAAAAGGCTAATAAACTTCAATAAGAAAAAAACTTTGTTAAAAAAGTTTCCTTTATAAAAAGGCAGAGTTAGGATACAGAGGAAGAATCGCATATTAAATTAGAAATGCAGTATTAATTTCCAACTATGTACAGGGTGTATAAAAAATCATGGACACCCGTGATAGAGGTGAAACTAAACCTCGTGGTTGATAGAGTAAAAGAAACGCGCCGCAAAATTGTTTATAACAATGAAAATTGTTGTTAAACTTTTTTATTGCATGAATCTATTCTACTCGACGAGTTGAGGAAAAGTCTCAAAGAAGCCATATGCCGGAAATGCACCGTTTGGACGCTAAAAGCGCTCAAGTTTACGTAAAATTGTGATTGTGTAGCGCTACACACGCAAAGCGAAGCGCGTTCGTATACAAGGGACAACGGCAGTTCTGACCTGCCTCAGAGAGCTAGAAAATCGACATCGATGGAAGGATTCTTCCTCTCTCTCTTTCTTAGTGGTTTCTGTCCTCGATCTTACGCACACGCGTGACTGTTGTCCTTCGAACGGACGAAGCGGTCCTCCTTCTCTTTTTTAGTGTTTCTTTTACAAATCTCCATCAACCACGAGGTCTAGTTTCACCCCTATCACGGGTGTCGATGATATTTTATACACCCCGTACAATAAAAAGATATTCCTATAAAATGCTTTTATTTAAAATAAATATAGTTTACATAAATGAAATTTCCAGTAAACTTAATAATAATAATAATGAAAACAAAATATTTACATCTTTAAAGCATAATTATAGCTAAAGATACTAATGTATTACGACGTACTTTTCCGTCCTCGCGTCGTGATTCGAGACAGAATGCACGCCGCAAGCCCTAGCCAGGCCTGGGGAAACTGTTCCCCGACGTCGCTGTGCTACTCCTTCCATTAGTGTGGCGATGCTCTCCCCCCGCCACCCAGTAGGCTACAATTTCCCTCACCATTCCTGCTGTTGAGCACACAGACATAACTCTCCAATGCTCTCACCGTAAGTGTCACACAGCGGCAGAATCAAGTGGATGTAGTGGGGAGAGTTCGGCAGAAGAAGAATAGAGACCGTGTGGCCCACGGGCCACAGATTCCCCAGGCCTGCCCTAGTCGACCATTCCACGCTTTTATGAGATCGAAATTTTTCTTTATTTTTTTATTCACTATGTAATGTGAATAATCGATCAGAAAGTCCGTCTAATAGATTTTCGCGGAGAAGAAGTAACCGTACGATTACATGTGCGATAGCGTCGTGAATTCTAAGAGCGATATTAAGAGTGTGCTAGTGTTTGCTCAAACGAGCGACATCCCATTCTACAGTAAAAATTCCCAAAACAGCCAGCGATTCGCGAAGGAGGAAGCAGACATTCGTGAAATAGATTAATTCTCGCAACGCACACTTTCTTCGTTTATTACGATTCGTCGTGCCTCTGAACCGATAACGCCATAGTACATATCAAAATCGAGTATATATATATATATATATATGGCCCTTTACGGGCCACACACAAAATAAACATGAATAGTTATAGGCATCACTACTCGCGAGCGAGCGTAGCGAGCAAGCAACAATAACTCCACTCGCGAGCGAGCAACAATAACCAGCTAGTTTTTCCTAAGATTAACTAGCAATAACATTTTCTACTTACAGTGGTTGTAGAAGGAGAATGATGTTATATATTTTTATTACGATTAATTCAATAATTTTTCCTTTTTTCTTCAGCAATGCACCAACTCGCGCTACAAAAGGGGTAGAGGAACGCACATCTTAGGTCGCGATTACCTGTTCACTAATACCGCGTTTAAAAGGCTGGAAATTGGCGTTCATATCGAAACATCCAGCAACTGTTGCATCGACCTGGCAGTTGAAGATACCAAGAACAATGAAATTTGTTTCGAAATATCTACGTGGAATGCGTTCATCGCCCAAAAATCAAACATACTACAACAACGATTCCATAACAGCGCCGGTGGGACCCCCGAAGATGAAGGACCATTGCGAATCGATCATCTGACGCTGCAGTTCCAATAGCTAAGAGACCATAGAATACCGAAAATAACTGATTCCTCCCCAGAAATACATATGGCTGAAGAAATCGTATATACTCTTGGCTATCTGACAATCTGCATCTTGTAGCCAGTAAATTCAACGTCGATTCCGAGACCATTATTTCCACGAGCGAAGAAATCGAACATCATTCGCTCATAGATTGTGAATCATTAGCGTTAGGAATACGTTTGATTTTACAAGAAGCGAATGAACACCTGAAATACATATTAATAATTTTATATGTATACTTACCTTCCTATACATGAATAATTTAATTTTGTACTAGCTCATTGTTTCACGACACCCTATAAGCATTGACATTTGCTGAATGTTCGCACACTTCCCCTTTGTAACCGATATGGAGTATGGTGAGGGATAAATATTCCAAACACGCGTAAAATAAACAACCGAAAAACGTGTCGTGACACCGTACGCGACACTCCGGACGTCATAAATTAACTTTGGTTCTTAAGGCACCTCGATTAGCGCGACAAATGCGAGCTCTAAATAGTAAACATAAGATAGGCCCTTAAGGTGCGTGTAAACACGTGCAACATCGGTGCGCGGACGCGCATAGCGAATATCCCCTGTAGAAACGAGCAATCTCTACCTGCAGGCACTCAAAAAGGGTCTGATTTTACGACCAGACGCAACATCACAGCCGCGCAAGTGTTCGAGAATCTTGAGTTCGGCTCCGGTCCGAACATTTTCGCGGCTGTGATGCTGCGCTTGGTCGTAAAAACGGACCCTTTTTGAGTGTACGCAGGTAGAGATTGCTCATTTTTACACGGGATATTCGCTACGCGCGTCCTTGCGCGTCCGTGTACCGATATTGCACGTGTTTACACGCGCCTTTACGCGCACTCTTCGTAACCGCCTTGGCAACGACACATGTTTTATACGCTACATCATTTTTCTTAAAAACGTTTGCGTTAGAGAAGGATTAAGGCGCTAGAAAAAAAGAGGGTAAGCAGTTCCGAGAATGCATGCGCACTTTCTCTATGTGACTGCCATAAATACTGCGTGGTGTCATGGCCCCACAAAATCAACAGTCCCGTAAACGTCCCTATATTAACAACGTTCAAATCCTCCCTGCGATATCAACCCGTAATGGCGCCCCTACGACTCCATCATCGACCCGCGTATCAATCGTCAGTGCACTCGATCTCTAAATTCCATGGACCTAAAGGACGGAGCCTAGTTCTCCGGGGTTGAAGCGCAAGACGGAAGGGGTAACGACCTCTATTTAATCTTCAGCCATCTTGCTCGGAACGTTTTGCACTGCTCTCTACACGCGAGTTCACTGTTTTCTTTGGGCTTCGGCAGGCATTAGTAAGCGTTGGTTAGCAGGTTAGCACACGATCTGACTAGATGGCAGCACTTGAGTGATCCTACCAAGATGGCGAAGAGTAGCCCGTAAGCCCCCACCGTTTTACATCCATAGACATAGTAACTATAGACTGCGCGTCAGCATGCAGCCGTGGTCCGATGTGGAAGAGAGTTGGATGCTTGGGGAGGTACTTAGGAAGAATGAGACAGATAGAAAATAACAAGAGAATAGAAAGAGATAGAAAGTCCTCCCCAATCGTCCTAACTCTTTCTAAAGTTGGACCGTCCACTTTCCCCGTGATGCGCAGTCTATTCTTATATGTCTATGTTTACATCAACCGACGTAACCATAGTTCGACTTTATGTTCCGTCCTTTAGGTCCATGCGAAATTCTATCTATCCTTTTCTATCGCTATTATTTTTATATTCTCTACGGCATTTTTCTTCTATCCTTCCTTATTTCTCCATATTTTTCTGTATTTTAAATTACTCTTACGACTCATTAATATATTTGATTTACCTATATTTACAACAGTATATTTTATTGTATTCCCATAATATTAATATTTCAAATAATAATTTATATTGCGATAAAACTACTACTATATCTCAAGCGAGCGATAAAGACAGCGAGTAAATGCGTAACTGCGCAAGCGCAGACCACGGACTTTGAGGTATAAAAGGTATTGCGAAACAGTTAGAAATCAGGGAAAATATCGACTCTTAGAAGCGAGCGGAAACTACGTACCTGTGAATAGAAATCATTTCTCCAGCCATAGTGCAAGATTCCTAACCTGAGAACGCCACTGTGACCACTCTGGTAGCGACTGGTTTTGTCTCAGGATAGACCAAATTGTCAAGCACAAGACACACATAACCTCAAAACTTCTCAAAAGCCCAGGCGGCATGGCACATCGCACACCGAATCAACGGCCGCATGGCAGGCCACCTGCCTCGACCTCCCGTGCCTCGCCGAGTGCCCTTGCGCCGCCATTGTTTAGGTGTATCACGACCCTGGCATGCCATACCACAGGTCATGGGATTGCCCCTTTACAGTTGCAAATATAATGAGGCGGTGAGCGGCGAGAATAGCGGCGAGGTAACAGGATAATAAAGGACATGTCTCGGTGTTCTTTGTTTTCTTTTGTCCGCGTCGCTGTCCTTGCCACTCACTGCCTCACTGTATTTGTCTACTTATTTATAAAAGAATTAACGCGAATACAGGTGACGGGCTAAAAAGTATTTCATGGAACAAGCTTAGAAAATTAATTGATGAAAACCGTCTTAAAATAAATTTTTCTTCGATTTTCCAAAAATATATCCTGTGAATTTTGTACCTTCCAAATCCTTGTAAATGGAAAAATTCCAAGTATGTACAATTAGCATTGCAACTCTAAACATTAAATAATAGATGAAAGTAATATTCCTTATTCTGATCATATTTTTATTTCTAACGCGTTTATCTCTTGCCGCTTGCCACGCTTACAAATAAAATCGATTTGAGATGTAAAAATGTCAAATGTCATGGATATCTGTGAAGACGTTGGATGTAGGTCTGGTTCAAAGCCCTACTTTATGTTTTATATTTTGACTTTTTTACTCTTAAATTAGCATTTTACCCCACTGTGCGTTGTGTTAAATAATTAATTAGGTACATGTGGTTTTTAAAGAAAAAAAGTAGTTAGAAAAGTTTTAGCCCGTTGATGCTTTAATGTTGTGTGCACGCAAGAAATGTCTAAAATGATACATAAAAGTGCATCTTCGTGATTTTCATATTTTGCTCCAAAGGTCCTACATTCTTAAATTGGTAAAATTCAATTTCAATGTATAAATTTTTATACTTTAATTGAAAATAAATGGTATAGATACTCTTGAAGTTCCTATTTAAATACTTGGCCGATAATGGAGTAATATACAGTAGGACTTTAATTAAGCGGCTCGATATTGGAGTAAAAACTGCAGCGCTCTCCTGATAGTGAATCGTTTTATTTTTAATAGCCTTTATTAAATAAAGGCTTGACATAATTTGAATAAACGTTTATTAAATTATAGTTTGTTAAACTATCATTTATTAGAAATGACGTTAGTACTCTCATCAGTAGTACATTAAATAGTTGAAATCCAATATAATAGAAATTGGAAATAATTGGGAGTCGGTTAATGGAGATTCTACTGTACATACTATGCAGATATCTCGAGTTGCCGAAAAAATTGCATTAGTTGTATCAGCTTAAGTCACACGAATTGTTATTATCGGCTAAGTCGATTGCATTCACAAATCCATTACTTGAAGAAGTTGATGCGATTGACTTATTGTAAATGCGATTAGCAATAACAATGAATTATACAACTAAAGCTGATCCAACTAATTTAATTTATTCAGCAACTTACGATCTCTGCATAGTTAAAGTAAAGAAATCAATATTTTTTAAAATAACATAAACTTTGGGACAGTTTTCTTGGTTTTGAAACTTGAACAATTATAACTACACTGTGGATTTTTATGCAAAATAAAATTTTTCCAAACACAGTATAACCGGAAAATTTTAATGACAAGCTTAGGAGTTGACTCGTCTCCCGTTAGTTAAGCTGTCTCACGGTTAGTAAAATTCGAGCTGCTAAAGAAATTTAAATGAGTCAAAGGAAGGTAGGAATAAATCCTGTGGTTTCGTACCGAGTAGCGGAGAAATTCGTTGAAGATCATAAATAAACTGATTTGAGTTTAACAATGAGGAATCGATGTATTGTGACCTTACTCAATGATTACACGATTCTTTACAATTATCTGAGGGAGTTGTGGTTTCCGCGATAGGCTACGGCAGCCTAGGTGAATGTGTGCTTCTAACGTTTGTTCTGTACCTAGCTTGCAGCTACTCGTGTTCAAGATGTTCTAGAACTCTAAACACTTTAGACGCCCTTGCGGCACCGTAGATCGACAATGCATTAGATTGTAGGGCGCAATCGGCGAACTATCAATCTGCACGTCTCATCGGGGTGAGGCTCCGACCGAGGTTTATTGCTCTTGGTGTGCTAGGCACAAACATAAAGAATATCCAGCCTGGTGCATGAGCAGGGGAGATATCCTATATCGCACGCAGCCCTATCTACGTTTAACTCAACGATCAGAGATTTCGTGGCAGGGCACCGTTTCGATGGGACCGACACGAATCTCTATCGTCCCGTTTAAATCTACTGTTATATCAAAATCAAAAATCAGAAGTTTACGTTTGCGAAGCAATCATTCTCTATATCGCTTCGTCGACCGGAGTCTTTTGCTCGCCTAAAATTAATTCGCGTCTTCGCGTACGTTTCACTCGTGAGTGCTAATGTGAATAGAATATACTTTGTATTAAAATTCTACCTTAGTTTCTTTTACTTGCCTTGTAGGCTGATTGTTTCTAAGGTTACTTAGTTTCTGCAACGTTATGATGTTAAAAGTTACTTTATGACGTTTTTCTTAATACTTTACCACCCTGGGCAATTACTCTTAGTTTCAATAAACCAATATTTAATATTATTTAGAAATTATATAAATTGTGACTACTACGCGGACTCGGCAAATCTGGAGCGTGAGGTTGCTCGTCCGGCCTATCTTTCTGGCACTTAACGTAGGAATCGCGAATTTCGTGTCTACTTGCACCTCAACGATTCTCCTACGCGACGGCTCCCGTCAACGGACTCTCTCGATCCCTAATCCCGACTCAACCTCGCTGGTTGGTATCAGGCCCTTCAAGCTGGCCGTATTTCAGGGTAAGTCAGAATTAATTCGTTCACCAGCCCGCTTGGTGCGCTGAAGTCGCTTCACATACACAAGTATACCTATTATCGGTGAGATGCACGCACACATAGACATGGTCCTATATCCGTGTGATACCGTATATACATATACTTACTCCAAAATTTATTTCAATGATAAAAATAATGAAGGACAAAAACAGAGACAGTATTTATAATAACAATGAAATATATTGAAGTAATATTCTACAATTTCAATTTAAAGTAAATATTACAATAAATAATACATAAAATATACCATACAATAAGGTGAATAGAAATAAAATTTTAAAAGAAAAGAAATAATTCCTTATACATTGCTTGAAAGCAATTACCAATATAGATATGAACAATAACTAAATTATATTTATTATAGTTATGAAATAATAAATCGATTTATAAATTATTTCTTTTCATCCAAAGTTTCTTTTATATTCACGCGGCCGCGTTCACTGTATCATAGAAACAACACATAAGTAATGATAACTAGACTGCGGATTTTTATGCAAAATACAATTTCTACAAGCACAAAAATAAAGAATTGGTACTTGAATAATAGTATTTTTAATTTTCTAAATATCTGAACTTATTTTATACTTTTGATATTTTATATATTTTGGCATATCCTTTACAATTTCGCCAATTTTTTGTCGACAGTATTGCCATAAATGCATGAAATCCGCAATCTAACAATAACATACAAATATTAATAAACATGAATATAAATACCATCAAAGACACAATTACCGATCACTTTTTGAGCAAAAAATTAAAGATGAAATACGTATTTACTTAAATATCATATAAACTTTGAGATTTAGATTAATTTTGTGATTTGCACATTAAAAAACCGTAATAGTTACTCTGAAGTGGTCAGATTGAGTCTTTGATGGTGCATTCGAGGACCTTGCAGCAAGAGGGATGCAACTTCATTTTTGACAATTTCATAATTATGACGTAGAATATACATAAAAGAAATTTTACGTTTTTGACATTCCAAAACCATTACTAGAACTATTTAATGTTTTTGTTTCAATATTAAGTCTAAGCAATGATTTTATAAATACTTATTCAAATTTACTCAAAGTAGGTAAGAATGGAGTTGCATCCTTCCTGCTGCAAAGTCTTCAATTCTGGAAAAATGAAATACAAATATACGTACATAAGTATGCATATAGAGTTATCCATGTATTTCGAAACTTGTACGTGTAAGTACAAGCGAGCTCGGGTTTCGAGATGAGTGGATAACCCTGTACATATGCATCAGATTTGGGAAAAATGTAATCTGATTATAAATCATAAATCGTAATTAAAGTTTAGTCACTAATTACAGTTTTTGTAATTGTTAATTTGTATTGACTACTCAGTTAAATTTGGTCAAATTGTAGTCGATAACAACAATTACAGAAACTGTAATTAGTGACTAAACTTTAATTACGATTTATGATTTATAATCAGATTGCATTTTTCCTAACCCTGATATAGGTACAACAATGTTGTTCAAGAAGCTGAATCCTTCTGGAAGCCTCTGCGATGGCTACTACAGCTGAGGCAACTATCCTAGCATGGGTGTATCCTGAAAGCAAGAATACCACAATTGAAATGCCGAAGAAAGCACAATAAAGTATTTATTACTTTATTCATAGATGAGTGCATACAGACCTGCGTTTTCGTCGCTATGTTTAGGCGAGGGCAGTTTCAGTTGCTTTCACTCCACTGCAGTCCACTGGCCAGAGAATTACCCTCTATATGCAAATAAAGTTAATTTTTAATTTACAATTTTATAATTATTACATATGGTCAATGTTAAAAATTTGACCGATTGTACTAACCATCTACCACCAAAATTGTCGACTATAATAATGGCGTCAAAATCATAATGCTTTTAGAGACCTCATACGGTGGGTTATCGTATTAACATCGGCGCCATGTTCTTTTTTTCACTTTCTTTGTGTGTCATGTCAGTGACACCCTATACATGTGTGTGTGGAGCGACATCAGCGCACCAAGCGGGCTGGTGGACGAATTAATTCTGACTTACAAATCACAAGAGTGCAGCTTGGAGGGCCTGGTTGGTATCTAAACGTAGAGTGTTCGATCCGTTCCGCGGATCGAACTCGATCGCTCTGCGCTGAGCCGCGGGAGGTGCGCGCGCATCGTCGCGATGGGAGGGATTGCGTAACGGTGGGAGGCACACGTCACGGTCTGCCCCACGTTCCCCACCCGTGGTTTAAACGTCCCAACACACGCATCGTTGGGATCACTTTCGCCAATGTTCTCGCTTTGGCAAAGACAGAGATGCCATGCATCGAATTTATGTAACGTATTTATGTGTTCGAAAATGCGGTTACAACAGATAAAGAATTGGGACTTAAAAAACTGTATGTTTAATGTTCTAAGCTTTCTAACTCGAATAATATTGTTGATATTTTGTATATTTTGGCATGTGATAACAGTCTCGTATATTTTTTACAAACTTAGCATTACCATAAATGCATAGAATCCGCTGTTTAGTTACAATCAATTAAGAATTGTAAGTTCTTCACACTTGCCCACCGAATATTAGAAATAGAATTTGCAGTTGAAAGCCTTTTACAGTATATTTTTGAATAATTCATAAAGAATGCGTATTGACCTAAAATGTTCTGCAATATACTATCCATAAATGGATCTATATTCTATAATTTTATCAGAATCCACGGGTTCCAAGACCAAGACTACTGTATACATGTACCGTTTCTTGTTACTATGAAGGTGAATTGGTGTACGAAGACGAGATACAATTATAAGACTGCCATTAAACTAAACCGCAAACCTAGATATGCAGAAACCAAGCAGTAATGAAGTTCCTAGAAGTTGCGACACGGATCTGAAACAACGAAACTCGTAATGCGGTAGTTAATTATAATAATACACTCATCATAATTACTTGTAATAATATCTAAGCAGCACAAAATTAGAGGATTTATTTTTATGCTTTGAAGCAAATGATGAAAAACGACTCCGTTGAACTGCGCTTCCCGATTACTTTATTTACCCAAAAGGTTTTAATAGAATGTTAACGTGCCTGGTACCGTTAAGGTTTCCACTGCACACGAGAGAAGAAACATATATAATAATCTCATATATAATGTGACACAGAGAGATGTTGTGGGTGGGTATCGTACGGAGTACGACGCGACGGAGAGCAAGGTGCGCATTTCGTCTTAGGATCGCCAGTCAGACTCATCAGTAGGGCCACGACTGGCGAACCCTGCCCCAGACGCATGGAAACTAATGTTTGGAACTTGTGTATATGTATATACGACCGAGAGCCGAAATACAACTTGAGAAAAACACTTGAGGCTCTTAGTCACCTAGCGGCAGACCCCCAAACTACCACTAAATAAACTTGTGACAAACTGGACCCATACATCCCGGGACGTAACAAGAAAAATCACATCAAGTTTCCATCTCGACTGATCGGGACTAAGTGTCCCACGCTTCGAAGTTTTCGTCCTTAAATATTACCCGAAAAGAAGATAGCAATACTAGAAAGAAAATTTTAAAGTTTCAGGGTGGCGTCCCCCATTAACGAAAAGAATTCGATTAAATCGGCCCGAGTTAGCGAAGTAGTGTGTTACGCGCCGAGCGCGTTGATTTGCTCGAACGATAACAGCTAAGGAAAACTACGTTTTCCTCATACGCGTCACTATAAAACTAATTATCATTTAAGGTATTGGGATCGGTGGTGCTCAGTCCCATACGGGTCCTCGATCAGAACGAATTTGAATTTATGTAGGATTGGGAACGAAGAAAATTAAGAAAAGTATATATAAGTTGAATTGATTAATATATTGAATTAAGAATCAATAATAATATATATAAAATACATATAAAAATAGAAAAGGTAATATACAGATATATAATGATATAAGATATGAATATATGAAAATATATAAAAGTATATAATGAAAAGATATTACAAGAGTATATTAAGAAATATAATGATGTATAAAATATGGGAATATATAAGAATATTTAAAAATATAATGAAATAAAATTTTAAAATTAAAATTTCATTCAAACATACGAACAATAGTAACGGCATTATTTACAAGAAACATTCATTCACTAATTCTATTTGAACGAGTGACATAATTCAGACTAGGGAAATTCCCACAGTCTCTTAGACTATCTAAATTATTGCCACCAAACCAATCTAAGTTGTTTACCTCGGAAGGAAAGAATATAAATTTAAAAGACTCACCAATAAAATTTAAATTCTATTGAAACTCAAAAGCCAGTTAGGTAATTTGGACTTTGTGAAGTCGCAAAACTTTCAATGTTTGCACGCTGTGATCAATGATTGCACTCGAATCGTCAGCCAAATTTTCATAACCAAATTCCTGTTTAAAGAAAAGAATTAGACACTTTCACACACTTTTGTTTAACTAATAAACTGTTAAATACTGAATAGAAGTGAATAATATAAAAGTAAGAAGAAATTTAAAATAATATAGGAAGTAATGATGGTTTCGCGCAATTTCTAAGTCCTTTTCTTCCTACTCAAAAATATCAAGCAATAGAAGAAAACTATGTCTTTAAAAGAACGCGGACCTTACGACACGCACCTCGCGATTGTACGTCGAAAAGTGTCGCAGCTTCACACCTTCGGAAGGATCCAGAGTCAATCCGTTCCGATTGTGGGTGGGTCAAGCTGCCGCTTCATTAACTAATGAGAGCGTAATTTGGGTGCTAGCGAGTCCGTGATTGGTCAAGGAGTTTGATTGACTTGTGTGTGTGAGTGGTCCAAATCCCCTCTTTTACATGATGAATTTTCTCACGCAACGTACCATTCGATTCGCAGTAATCTCTTATTTACATCCGGTGCGTCGGATATATCGCTTACAGTACTTATTTAATCGAACGAATTTTGAAACATCGGATCGTTTCGGTCAAAGAAAAGTGACGCCTTCAGACAGCTAACGGGTGTTCCTTGAAGTCATGACTTTAAGTTAACTTGGCAAGGTTTCCCACAACGCTTATGCGTTGCCAAGCTCTTACTGATATTGGGAATGTTAGGAGAAAAACCGTTAACAGCTGAGAGCGTTACTGTGATTTCAGTTTGATTCGTACTCAATTAGTTAAAACTACTTAAAATACTTATTTGAAATGGTCACCGTGTACATATCATGAGTTTCTATTGTGGATGACGTATTTACGAGATCACACGCTGACGAAACTATACGCCGCGCTTTAGGACCACGTTGATTCCAAGGAAGGAATGTGTTGTAATTATAATTTGATCGCGCCGTCGAAAGAGATTTTAATTCTATAAACTCAAAGGCTAAGATTGCGCTCGATTAGGGACGTTCCCACAATGCTTACGCATTATCGAGACACAATTCAACCGAGATATAATAAAATTTAAAAATTTTATGTTCGGAACGTAACAAGTGTAATTTGAGGCGAAGCTGAGGAACGATTACGAAACGCGATGAAACACGACAACAATCGTCGGGGTAATTCAGATAATTGTTAAGTAAAATTGCCGGCGGCCATTGGCGGGTTAACCATGCCAATAATCCAAGGCAATCAATTTGTTGGGCGACGGTGATTCATTAATAAACAGCCTCGTCGATACAGACGAGCGTAAACGGCTCGAACAGGAAGCCGTTTTTAAATGACCACCTATCGGAATTCTATAATTTCGCGATTGTCGTACGATTGGTTGGTTCGGACCGGGAAAGATGAATGTTGGGGCCTGGATACAGCTTTCCTCATATATCGATCGATCCGAACGCTCTGATGGAAATGTAATTAATTTACGAAGCGGAGACCAGGGATCAGTTCGATTTCTATTGTGGACCTTTCAGCGCACCACCCACTCTCTCCTACACCCTCTCGCGTAATTAAATACTTTCTGTTCCTTTCTTTCAAACTATCGCGTGTACGCATTGTTGTCCAAGTCAATTTTGCATTCTCCATTGTATCGGTTTGCATGGGTTTTCTCTTGTCGTTGTTCAGGGGAAAGTACATTTCCCGGGATTCGTTGTCAAAACACAACGAACTCCCGATTGTGTAACGCAATTTAATATTGCAGACCGCCCTCTGTTTTTACATCGTTCTAAAGACTGAAGCTAGGGGTGGGGAAAATAATGGAAGAATCGCAGGGGATTACGTTTTAGGATTTTTGGAACTTTTTATTGTAACTGAACTGTATAGTTAGGAAATTAATTATCAGGAAACACCATATCTATAATTACCAGTGGTACTATGCAAATTCATAAAATGCTTAGAGTTCTCCTCGTTGATCCTCGGTTTTATTAACATTCCAAGTGGCTCCTTAGATGTGGAAAGTACAACAGATGTGAATTCAGTACACTAAAATAAGGAAAAGTTCTTTACGAGTTACAACTTCAGTTTTATTTCAATAATTACTTACAATTAATTATCTTCAAAGGAACTGCACTAATTTTTAGACATTTACAGGTTCAGTACGCACGCAACTGGCTCTTATGCATTGTTAAAATTGATTGAACAGATCGGATTCGTGGAGAGCTTTGGGCGACAAGCTAAAAGAGAATTTTCACTCTTTCACTAGTATTTTATAAGTAACGAATGTTTAATATGCACGAAAGAATAATAGAGTAGATTCAGATCCGGAATGCGAGCTGACCAGGAAGTACGAACCGCACGACCTATCCATTGCCCATGAAATCATTGATCCAAGCGACGTTTAGCATTTCGATTAAAGTGCGGTGAAGTTCCATCATTGCTAAACCGCAAACAATTTGAAATATTTACAGAAATTGAATCCAATTATTTATTAAGTTTTTGCAAGCTTCTTAAAGGTAACGTTTCTGTTGTAATAGATGCGTTTCCTGAAGGACTGTTTCAGGGTCATTCCACGCGAACTCGGACACTGTCTGAGGTACCACTTTGGATTTTGCCGAAATTTGGATATGTTGTAGTCTTGAGTGATCTATAAACGTATCTCGAAGGATTCCTAAAAATTATCAAAATTGTTGATTTTACAGGTGTTTGAAATATAGTCCTCACATTTTTTCAATCAATTATAACTGGTGAACTAAGAAAGTGATAAGAATCTGCAGTCGGGTGGTTATAGTAGAGGAATAGGAGCATGTAACAAAAATTCTTTCCGTGGAGAAAATAATTCTTTTAACCATTTATTAATTTCCCGAATTATAGGGAAGTTATTGTAATTACCCTGAAAATCGAAAATCGATTTTTTGGCAGATCTTCATGTTTCAAGGTTATTGGAATCATTTTAGCCTATTTTGAACACATTGTTCGTGTGTGTGTGTGTGTGTGCGCGCGCGCGTACGTACATACGTACGTACGTATGTGATCAAATTTTTCGTTAACGTTTTCTAAAAAACTAATAATGAAATTAAAATGATCGATGATGCAATCGATGTGTATCAATGTAACTTAGAGCTGATTAGATTTCGTTCTAATTCGATCCAGTAGTTTTTTAGTTTTTTAAATAAAACCTAACTCAATAACGCTATCTAAATGGGAGAATATAAATTTATGAGCGAACAACTAAACTGAAATAATATATATACATATATTATTACTATTATTATATTTATATAACACACACACACACACACGCGCGCGCGCGCACACGCACACGCACACGCACACACACACATAGATGTTCGTTTAATGAGACGTCATATAGCAACAATGTTGATAAGTAGAAAACTATTAAATTTCCCCGAATAGGAATAATTTTCTAATTAGCGACAATTAATAATGGTAATAATAAATTACAACTCGCAAATCGGGAAGTTCCTTGTGTGGCTCGTAAAGGGTCATACACAAAATAAACATGAATAGCTATAGGCATCACTACTCGCGAGCGAGCGAAGCGAGCGAGCAACAATAACCAGCTAGTTTTGTAACTGCTTTAATCAAATGCCATTTTCACGCTGAGAGAGTTAATTGAAAAATTCGAAAAAATTGAGAATGTAATCCTATTTGTCCTCTTTACGGACCACTTTTCAAAAATACGGATACTTTAAAATTAGCCGTATGAAAACAAATTAAATTGTACGCTGCTCGTCGAAAATCCACTGATTCGACCAGCCGAACGCGTTGCGACGTGGCGCTTTGCTCACTAACACCATGTTGAAATTTTACACAGTATTAGAAAGCTTATGAAAGATTATACCAGTCTTCCAACAGGGATGATTTTGGCTAGCTTAAACATCCCATTCTAAATTCCTTGATTTTGAACTATTCTCGGTGTTCCATCACATCGACTATTAGGGTTGAATTAATTTCTCCATGTCAATAATTTAACGTACCATTTAGAATTTCATCGATTTTCAATTCGTCCAGATTCCTGTTAATATCGACAAACGGAATCGGTGACGAACGGAATGGACTTATACCTGATTCGCTTTCGCCCACTTTAATCTACATTTTCTGAAAAGGACGTTTGTGACAGCCGAAACCATTCTTGTTGAAAATCATAAACTTTGGTGGACTTGACGGTAAGAAAACCGACGATACATGGCGTACATTAATAAAAGGATATGAAATTTAACGAATAAAAGAAGAAATGAAGGAACATATTAGCCATTAAGAGTGCGATATTAGAGATAATTATAAACTGATTGCTAGAATGCAGAAAGTTATATAACACTACAAAAATAATAATTAGAACAGTTTTGAAGGAAAAGAAAAATAGAGAAAGGGTAGTTGAAAAAGAGAAAAGTGAAAAGGTGAAATAAATAATATCCAAATCACTTCATTGTATTTATATAGACTATTGAGCTATAAGCTTAACAGTATAAATACACTTCTATACAAGGTGTCCCAGAATAAATATAGGAAACGTTAAGGAGTGATTCCTGCTGTAATTTCAAACAACCTTTATCTTAGCGAAAATGTTAGGTGGGGCTTTGCTAGCAAGTTATTAGCAAAAAACACTGATCCATCAGAGAGCGAATACAGCATACGAATTTTGGCGCAAGCAGTATTGGACCAATGCTAGGCATAGTTTCAGTCCGCGCCTGGGTATATCCGCTGTACTCGCCTTTCGATTGGTTAGTATTTTTGTTAGTAACACGTTAACAAAGCTTTACCTAACATTTTCGCTAAGGAAAAAGTTAATTAAAATCACGACAGGAATCACAGATTAACAGTTCCTACATTATTCTGGGTCACCCTGTATAGAAAAGCACAAAATATACTAATGTGAATAAATAAACGTAAATAAAAAGGAAAATATTCAGTCCAAGAGACAGTGACAGAAACATGGAGCTACGTAGTAAGAATGCGATACGATGTAGGTAATATGATGAGTGATTCCATATTACATTAGGAGTATATAAAGTATAAAATATATCTATACAGGGTGTCCCAAACGAAGTGTAAGAGCCGAAAAGGGGATATCTGGGGTGATTCTAAACAACTTTTTCCTTAGCGAAAATGTTCGTTGCGACTTTGTTAATGAGTTATTAACGAAAAACACCGACCAATAGAAGCACGAATACAGTAGATGAACTTCAGCGCGGACTCCAGCGGTGAGTAGTATTGGCCCGCCATCGTCCACGCCATCATTAATCCACTGTACTCGCTCCCAGATTGGTCGGTGTTTTTTGTTAATAACTCGTTAAAAAAGCCGTTAACAAAGCCGTAACGAAAATTTCAGCAATCTCCCCTTTTCGGCTTTTACACGTTGTTTGGGACACCCTGTATATAAAGTTATAAAGTAGTGATTTGATAAAAGTCAAATAGTCGGGATTATAATTCGCTTAATGTGGAAAATACTACATTTTTTTTGCCTCAGGTAGGGTTTACACTTACAAAAGTATGGAAAGAACCCACCCACTTGTTGAGGATGAGATTTGGCATATAACGTACAAATTGGAGTCGACATTTATCGAATCACTACTGTACGTCGAATTCTATTCTGATCAATCAGTGGGTGGTTTCCTTCTGAACTCTATATGTACGTGGGGATAGGGTAGGTGGATTTTAATCGGTGGTACAAGTTCCCATTTTGTTAGCCGTTAACGTTGACCGAGAGATAGGAATGGTAATGAGATTCGTGAGCTCCAAAATCGTGAGACAGGAAATAGCATTTGGTCGTCCGGTCTGTCCGATACCTCGTCTGTCCCCGTGGCTTTAACACGAAGTCGGTACATCAGACCATGTGGCACAAACAGAACGTAGGGCTAGGTCGTGAATGTAGGTCGGTAAGAATATGAACATTATTGTTATTATTCTTATAATATAGTTTATAATTTTATTATTTCTTTCTTTTTCTTTCTATATTTCTTTCTTTCCTTCTTTCTTTTTGCATTGTTACATATATTTTTGTTTTTACTATATTGTATTATACCCTGTTATCTTCTTTTTCTTATTTTGTTTTTGTAACCAAAGGGTTCTCACCCGTACACAAGAAATAAATTATTATTATTATTATTATTATAAAATGGTTTGTAGGAGGTTGCCATCATTATTTTCATTTTATAATTCTTAACAATTACTTATTAGTATACTCATACTACCACATTCTACTAATTGTAAGTGTACACCAAGAAGACTTCCAGGAATAAGCATCATATCAGATTCAAAACTGAAGCATTTCCTTCTTGCAGAAATTCTTTTTTCTTTAGGTATATCATCATTGAGTTTTCGTTCAAATTTTACTCGAAAATTGACTATACTCTCATCACTAAAATATCGAATAGCAGGAATTCAAAGTAATATAAACAGAAAATAATTAGGAATTCGTTACTTGAGGTTTCATTGTACTATTTTTGCATGAAAGGAGCGAAAGAAATAGAAAATAGTACTTCAAACTGCTTTTTAATTCTATGTGTTGGGTTTCGCGATTAAATTTGCAATTTAATTATCAGCGTCATTTCTGTCTACTCCAGCGCTATCGTCATGTCCTTTTTTTAAACACATCTAATCCACCCTTTACCTCTGTTATGTTTTGAATATTTTACATTGCAATCTATGTCATCATCATCTGAAAATGATTCCGAAGTGTAGGTTGTATCTATTTTTTTTACTCTTTTTCCCTTGGATTGTTGTAATTAAAATCAAAAACAGTAATATGCCATATTGGTAAAGTGGGATCATATGACCCCAAATATCTCATTCGCATTCATTAATTGAATATAATCTCAAATGTGGAAAACCGGTAATAAAATATTAATGAAATTATTATTAAATTATGCTCAAATCGACCAAAAAAAAAACAGCTGTCACATTTAATCATTTAGTACAGAAGCTATACAACATTGAAAAAGACTTTACCTTAGATGTAACGTTGCAGTTTAAAATTTTTTTTTAAACGCACACAGTACTGATACTCGCACATCACTTCAAATAACACCTAATGGCATGCGAAGAGAACTGTTACAGATCGGTATGAAAAGATAGCGTCACTAATAGCTGCAGGAGGGATCGTTTTGTACAGGATGTATAAAAAAATCATGAACACCCGTGATAGGGGTGAAACTAGACCTCGTGTGTAAGATTATAATAACAAAACTCAAAAATATTCACAACTAAACCATCGATCACGCTCTGCCGAAGAAGAAGCACTAACTGAACTACTGCGACTCGGGGAGTTTCTTTCCATGAAACCCCTAGAGGGCCTGCCATAATTTATGACGGGCACCCATTTTTGGTAAACACACAGGTCTACGGTGCCCATCAGAATCGCCGATCCAGGATTTTCTTACACGTGGTTGATGGAGATTTGTAAAAGAAACGCGCCGCAAAATGATTTATAACAATGAAAGACGAAACGCACACTTCGCTCTCCGTCGTACTCTACGATACCTACAAATCTCTCTCTCTCATATTGAATCGTTATTCTCTTTTTTCTCGGTTACATGTGCTGTGTAAACCTTAGCGGCACCAGGCACTTAATAATTGGCAAAAGAACAAAGATAATGAGATATCCATGTTAAACGAAACACCGTATACGTTCAGAAGGATCTACTGTTAATGTGTTTCCTGTACTTTTTAAAAATTTACTTTGTCTTATACGAACCGATGATAGGAGAGGGGAGTCACAGGATGTTTGGATAGTACAAAAGAGGATCACGACTTAAAAGAGGTTAGGAAATACTCATCTATCATGTCATGGTAGTTTGTATCGCAATATCAAATACCGACTTCTTAAAAGTCAATCAAAGTAAAATGTGCGAACTTGATGTCCGTACGTAAGAATTTATCAGCATACATTAATGCAAATGTTTGACTCGAAATACTTTTTGGAGTCTATTAGAAAAATAAATGGATCTAATCACGTAAAGCAGAAGGGCCTCAAAATTATTAATGAAACTTATTTTAAATATTATAATAAATTAATCATACATACAGTATATGTATAGTTTATGTACATTATAAAGTTATTATGAATAGAAGTTACTCATGTTAATGTTTTTAAATTCACTTGCAAGCTATACTGAGATATTCAAAGTTAAGGCAAAATTTGGAGTGATCAATTGAAAGTACAACTTATTATAATTACTAATAAATATACTGCGTATTGTAATGGTTCATTGTTACTCATTTCAATTATCGTTATAATTTTACAGTCTACAAACCAATTACGATGTTAATTGCAATGGTACTATGTATAACGCGATCGTTTGTTTCACTGGTAAATATATTGTACACGTGTTCAGATTCCTATTTTTTAAGTCTACAGTTTTTATTGAATATCAAGGAACTTTATGACAACCAATTTCTTGTATTTTTTCAATGACAATAGTTCCAAAACACGACATAATTTGAGTTACAAACAAGAAAATTATGAAAAAGTTTGATGACACCTTATATGAAACTTGTTATTTTCATCGGGGAGATGCTAAAAAAAAGTACTAGGTGTCATTTTCACAATGCTGTAGTCCGTAGCCAATACTAAGGACGCGTAGTAATTACTAATTGAAATATTGATGATTCATTGCTCGCTGGTTTCTGAACCGATAAAAATGATTTTATTCAAGAACAATCCTTTTTTTATAAGTAATTGCGGTAAGAAGAAAATAAAATTTGTTGGCTACGGTCCATCCTTCCTTTACTACTGTTGGTGAGATGAACTATCATGAAATCTATACTTTTTTATTAAATTGATCGATAACTATTGTTTTTTTAAAGAAGAATATTCTATTCATTAGAATAAGACAATATTTAAGTATTTATTTATACTTTTCGCAGCATAATTGCATGTACTATCAAACTTGAAACATCACGTACCAAATTAGCGACAACAGACTATACATTCCATTTGCCTATCAATTCTGTTGTTTTCAATGTAATTCTCATTAAAACTACCACGCAAATCTTTTTTGCAATAATAAATTGTCTAGTTCATCGCTACCGAATACGTGAGGTCCATCTTATCGTATTTGCAGGAGTTACATGGACTAATGTTTAAGTTTTAGAAATGGAACAAACGTTTGCTCAAATAACAAAATAATTTAATTTCTTATAACTACATAAAAAAATTCTTCAATCTCCTGGATTTCTGTCATTGCACTAAAATCAGACTAACAGATTGCTTCTATATAAAGAATAGTTGAAAAAATATTTAACCGGATCCATCTTCTCCACTGGTCCATTTGTCTTGGAATTGCCCTATAGCAGAGTTGGGCAAAACTCAATGATTAACGATTTCTACTTTAGTTGTTAGGTGCGATAAACGATTAAATTCCTTTCAATTGTAACCGTCAATTAGATTAATAATTAATTAACTTGAAAAATTGATTAATAATTAACCGTTGAAATTTCAAAATGAAATATGGAATCAAAACTTCAAGAATACTGAAGAAAATGTAAACCGAGTTTAGTTGTTTTGTCAGTTCATACACAATGTTGGTTTATGTGCTTATTTGTTTGAAGTTACTGCAGACTTGGGAAAAAATTTGATCAGCGAGTAACAATTAAATTCCTCCTTTAAGTTTGATTAAGGATTAAATGTTTACTTTAGTTACTCGTTGCTATTGACGATTAAACATATTTCAATTTTAGTAGTCAATTAGATTGATTAACGATTAACACCTAACATTCTTTTTGAAATTAGTATTTTATGAGTTTGGTCCAAACTCTAAACGTGTCCGGTTGTGTATGTTATTTTTAACTTTTTTACACTGTAATTACATTGTTCGCCAAATTGAATTAAGTAATTTGACAAACTACAGTAAAAATAATTTTAAACGCAATACTTAATTTAATTCAAATTTTAATCATGTTCAATTTGAAAACCAACGATTGATATTTGACAATTAATTTCGTCAATCGATTAGATCTATTGTCGATTTTTCGACGATTAATTTTCTTTAATCAACGAGTGACCTTCATCAACCGATTAAACCAATTGCCGATTTTGTAACAATTAATTTTTTTAATCGTACGTATTAATCATACTGTTACGTCCGCGCCGGGCTCGCTCGGTGGACATGGTTTTATTTGGTACACGTTTACAAGTTTACAATTATTATAATCAATGGGAACAGATTCGAAGTGTGTGGTCGATGGCTGTCCGTCGATGACTGACGTTTAGTCGATGGGTCCCTCTTCTTGTAGCTGGCTTCAGCCCTCGTCCTGTGGTGGGCTTCAGTCAGTGCATCGGGCAGTGTACCAGGTGCGCGTATCAATACTAAGAATTTTAGTTAACTAATGACCAACTCTGCCTTATAGCTTCTGTGAAATGTAGTCGTTAATGATCCATAAAGTTGATACGGTCCTAACCAAGTAAATAACACTGAAAATAATTAGCTTATTGAAAATAAAAGCTACAACTCCAAGAGAGCAGAAATTCCAAAATGAATTTCACCGCAACATGAGTACACCGTACACACATAAAAATATAAAACACGCAACATCACTTTAACTGTTAATATTTTGTAAACTATTAGTCGTCGACTCTGAAAGGTAGTATTTGCGTATTCCGCTTGACAAGCTCTACAAACTGGAGAAAGCTCGTTAAAAAGCGAGAGTAACACTTAGGAAGCTTTTCTCGTTAGTACATTCAGCCCGTATTGTAAGCATCAGGTGTACTGGGCTAAAAAATACCACTACCACTACCACACGGTTACTACCACAGATATATCAGCGGTTTCATGAATAGGAACGATTGGATAGAACATACGATTGCTTCTTCGTGCTTCGGATCACATGTGTTCCATCGAATCGCTGGGTTGGCACAGTACGTTTGACCCTACATTCTGATATAGGGGAGAATTGGATAAAACAGGATAGTCGGACAAAACGGATTACTTAGTGGTCGAACAAGTCGAATCAGATTTTAATGCCCTTTTGTGGATTGGCAGTATGCAAGTCTGTGGTAGTACAGGGTGTAACAAGAATGTTGCTAGTCCTTGAAGGAGGTAATTCCTGCAGTGATTTGTAACAATTTTCTCCTTTTTCGAGTTTTTAACGAAAAATACCAACCAATCAGAGAGGGAATAAGCGTTTTCAGCTGAGGTGATGGCAGGCCAATACTACTTACAGTTGAAGCTCACGCTGAAATTCGTCCACTGTACTCGTGCTCTGATTGGTTGGGGGTTTTGTGTCAATATTTTGTTAACAAAGCCTCTGAGAACATTTACATTATAAGAAAAAAGTTGTTTAAAATCACCTTAATAATCACCTCTAAAGCCCTGTATTAAGAAAACTCAATACAGTATTTTCTCGATATAGGCTCTCTCCTCGAGACCGGAGACGAGCTTATATCGTAGGGCAGGGGTGGCGAACTGTGGCTCCCGACCTTGAAGTCACTTGTTTTCCTCACGGCTTTCTCCGCCGAGCCGGCAGACAGCGGTCCCCCACCATACCTGCTCACGCATATATGTGTGTGGCTAGGCAGGCGACGGCGGGGTCGAAGCTGCGTTCAGGGGAGTCGGCGGAGTGAAGGAGCAGGTATGGTGGGGGACCGCTGTCTGCCGGTTCGGCCGAGAAAGCCGTGAGGGGAACAAGTGACTTCTAGGTCGGGAGCCACAGTTCGCCACCTCTATCGTAGGGTACTACTTGTACTACTTTCTTTCTAATGTGCCGAACGTAGAAGAGACAGCGCGCGAAAAAAACGCTGCGCTGGTTCAAAGACGAATGTCACTACTGGTGGGGATAAAATGCGAGCGGCTATCGTACGGTTTTTTTCGGGGCTATATGGAGAAAATACTGTAGTTATTGACTTTGTCATCACTTTTTATAGTCACACTGGTCTTATGCTAGCAAATTACGATATGAATTGAATAACCTCGACCAACCGACTTAATATTTAGTGGAACCTTATTAAACCATGGCTCCTGTCTTACTCAGAGTCCCACTGTATTATGATATCTGGTGCATGAATTAATTAGAACCCTAGATAATTAAAAATCGCGGCACTACTGTATACATTTTAGCAAATGTAGCATGTCCTTTAAGGATATTCAGCACGCGATTACCGCCACATGTGGTGAGGTTCATGAACTGCGGCAAAAAATGGACAATGATATGATATATATATATACATACTTTATGGCATTCACCTATGGTCACGTGGTTAAGGAATAGTGCCGTAGCAAGTTTACCTAGGCCCGTGTACGCATAATAAAATTTATATATACCAATTTTTACTGATAGGGAGGCAATTGACTTCGCAAAGTGTTCCGTGTGATAATTGCAATAACAATCAATGCTTCGTAAACATTTACAACTTAATCATTGTGTTTAATATAAATATAGGAATACACCCCAGGTCCATGTAATTTACGTCGGCCCTGCTTACGTCGGGCGCGATAAGGACCCGGCCATGTTTGTAAACAAAGAGCTCGGATTTCATCAATATTTTTGTTCCAATAATTAGAAGCAAAGAAACGATATTTCTTTCTGCTTCTTTTTTATAATATTTTTTGTTCAATTACAGAGGGAAACACATCGCCCTTTTTTGCAATTTGGCTTTCAGGATTTTATAAAAAATAAATATAAATGCTTTTATGAAAGAAATTTTTTTCTGGACCTTTTTTCCAAAAAAGGGCGATGTATTTCCCTCGGCTTTTTTCCCCTGAACAAGAATATCACAATTATTATGCGTTTTATTGATTATTCTGTCCGGAATATTGGAATAACTGTCCCATAAGAAATACACAGGGTTAGTTTAGTTCACTTTTCTGCCGCGAGAGGCGGTAATCGCGTGCTGAATGCCCTTAAAATCGCAATATAAAATTGGCTTTTTCACTGTTAGAATTGATTCAAACTACAGTAGAACCACAATTAACTGAATTGGTATTTATAAAATAAAACGATAATAATTAGTAGAACGTTATTAAAATCATAGTTCAAGCTTTACTTTGAATTCCATTGCATTTTTATACCGAGTGCACCAATTAATTAGAATTCTCGGTAATTAAAAATGGGGATCATTGTAACTCGGATATAGTCCAGGAAAAATAGACATCCAACAAGGAAATAATTTGTAACAGGATAAATTTTTGTATCTACATTGGTATTGGGGTTCTAAATAATATGTGAGAGTTCCTTATCGATCCTGTGCCTGCTAGATCAATTACGCGGGGTCAAAGGTCGCGAAAACCGTTTCTTTTTGCAAATATCTCGGAAACAGTGAAGTTTCCGAAAAAAAATATTCAGTATTTATTTATAGCTGACATAATTTTATACAAAAATAGTTTCAATAGTTTGTTTCGTAAGAGTAACCGTTCACGAAATATAGCGCTTCAAAGCACCACGAGGGTCATGCTAGTAACTAATATGCACTTTCTTCCACATCACCTTGGAGGCAGTGATGTGCGGGTTCTCGAATTCTCGAGATTCCCGAGCTTCGGGTTGGGTCGGGAAAACTCGGGCGAGATCGAGCGGGTTCTCGAATGAATGAAACTCATCGGGATCCCGAAAGTATCGTACGACATACATACTAGCCTTTTGAGATCTCGAATCTATCCAACTCTGTACAGGATGGTTCACGCAACTTGTGCATCTGTATAACTTCCAAAATATGCGTTGCACGAAAAAATTTTGTATACTGAAGTTGCATGGTGTAAACTACATTATGTAGCGCATTTATTTTTTTTATAGGTGGAGACGTTTCGGAGATTTGAAGGTCAACTTTGTTTTTTTAAATAGAATACTATATTTTTTATACCAAAATATGGAAGTATATCGAATTCTGAGTAAAAAAGTATTGACCATTATTAGCCCTAAACCTAGTAGCTAACGAGTAATTTCACTTTATTTCTTGAAAACCTTCTTCACGTAATATGTATCAAGTTGGAAATTCAACCTTATCACTTTGCAGTTCCGGGATCTATTCTTTCGAACTGTAACCAGACAACACTTTCGTTTCGACTCCTCCTTCTTTCAACCACTACCTGGCTCTCACTTTCTGTCATATTATTATTTGCGTTAATTTCACTGTCACTAGCCATTTTGTAAATGAATTAGTAATCGTTCTAAAAATTGGTGTTACCCGGACTGTGCTCAACGAGAAATACTTAGAAATTTGCACCGCTGTGTCTCAAATATAGGATAAAAGAATACAAATATTAGTGTATGCGAGAGTGCAAGTGCGTTTATAGGATCTGATTATCTCAGTCCCATATCTTTCGGCGAAATAGCGAGATACATATAGCCCTACGCGACGCGACGTCCCAATCATTAGGTCCAGCTGCGTATTGGTTTTGCTTAGAAAAGCGAACTCCAGTGAACTGTACGTAGTACGTAGATCCATTCATCGCTATATGCGTATTTAATATAGCAATACTAATTGTAAAAGCAAATGGATTTAAAAAATAAAGCAGTATTTCACTATCATCATATTATAAATTATAGGTATATGTATAAAGTAAAATTCATCGATGTATGCTGAATTTAAAATATTTACAAAGGACACATACAAATACATTTATTCGTCGCATATTAAGAAATTTGTTAGTTGTTAATTTGAAAAAATGAAGTTTTTTCACGGTTTTTTTATAACTGACAATAGGTGCAACGTAGTTGAAGCAGTTAATATAATAAAATTTGGGCTATTCGTAATTAGTTCAGTCGACATTACAAAAACTTTTGCGTTATGAGAATATTTTGGAACAAAATCAAAAAACTCAGAAAAAATACTTAATACCATCCGAACAAATTTCTAGTGAAAGTCTATCGTTTAACGCAAGTATTGTAACTTAATTAAGGTCCAAATATTTACTAAAAAGTGTGTAAGAATTGTGTTTTCTAAATTATAATTTAAAATAAAATATTTATTTGTATTTTCCTATATGTATGTATGTTATTACGTGTACATTTTTCTATTTATGTACATATATTTAAAATATGTAACTATATTTGGGATGTAAGACACGTTTCTCGTTCATATATAAATCAGATCGTTTCGGGATTGCGACATGACCGTATGTAAGTACGATACTTTCATTATTTTTAGAATCCCGATACGTTCATATGGAGGCGGATAGATTCGAGATCTCGAAAGGTTCGTATGTCCTATGATACTTTTGGGTTCTCGATGTGTTACATACTTTCGAGAGCTCACCCGATCTCGCCCGATATTTCTCGACCCGACCCAAACTCGAAATGTCGGGAACTCGCACACCCCTGCTTAGAGGTTGAGTACTAGATGTGGTTTTTTATTACGTGATATCCCCAGTAGGCCTAATTCACAGTGTCTTAGCTTTATAACAACGAATCATTGTTGTCGTTATGGTAGAATTCATTATAATTAATAAAACTAAATAAATTAATTAATAGAAATAAGTTCTTTTCATAACAACTGTAGAGTCTACATTTGAGTTTATCTTCTATATTTAGTACTATACTATTGCATTATACATACGTGTATAACGACATACCTACCTATGTGTTGCTGAAGAGTGCGTGGAGTTATCAACAACTCTTTATATCTCGTGAACGGTTACTCTTATGAATAAAACTATTTAAGCCATTTTTGTAGCAAATTGTCTCAGCTATAAATAAGTATTGAATGTCTTTTTCCGAAAAGTTCTCCGTTTTCGAGATATTTGCAAAAAACCGGTTTTCGCGACCTTTGACCCCACGTAATTGATCTAGCAGGCACAGGGTCGATGAGGAACATTCACATATTATTTAGAACCCGAATACCAATGTGGATACAGAAATTTAGCCTGTTACAAATTATTTCCAATCTTGACGATTTTTATGTCTATTTTTCCTGGACTAATAATCGAGGTTCTACTGTAATGACATAAAAACAATGATATAAATAAATTATGTAAAAACAAATGCTGTATGTAGAGTAGAAGTTTTTTAGGCTGAAGGCTGTTACTGAAGGTTGAATAGAAAGTGCACGATACTCTAAAAAGTTTGTCGTTCGTCAAACGAAAAGAAACGAATTTCTCTCAACTACATAAACAGTTAAAGCGATCAATAACGAAGCGTAACAAATGTACAGCAAAAAGAAACTCAAGCTTATTATGCAGTGGTTTCGTTACGAACGGTGAAACCAGTTTATGTTGTATGAAACCACAATTTCTCCAGATATTCAGTTTTATAGATTAAAATTTGTTAAAATTTATGTCTCTGATACGCGGTGGATTTTTTCAGTCAACAACGAATAACTTTCTGACGTGCATATGGTCATCCCTACTAAACATGTCGGGAGAGATAGCCGGTGCAAAGATTTAAAAAATGCATTGTTATGTTATGTTTTTTCATTTATAAATCTAATTTTTGCTAATTATCTTATATGGTAGTAATTAAAGCTTATATAAAAATCAATATTGGCGTTTAATTTTCTTAGTTTTCATTGAAACGTGTTCTGAAACAAAGTAAAGCTCTCTCCCTCAGAGTTACCCTATTTATACCTACTGTTATTGATAGAACAAACATGAACGTAGGTATCAGTAATTAATACAAAGCATTATCACACAAAAGCTACGAGTGATACAAACAATCTCAATACAGATTCGAATTCGACATCAAAAGTACGCAAGAACCAGTACAAATGTTTTGCATGACAAAAATCATGTTAACCAGAATTCAAAAAAGCTCCAATATCTCGAACGGACACTAGAATAGACAAAAAGAAACGCTCGTCAGAGACCATCAGTCTGGTCTCGTTCCATTTTTCAAGCGAGCGCGTCGGTCGCAAACGACGCGACGCGACGGCGTGATGCGACGGTCCTTCGCGGCGGGCGGCGGAAGGCCGAGAGACAAAACCTCTCGAAGGACAAAGCGTGGAGAGGAGGCCGGTGGGGCGAAGTAATCAAAGCTGGTCTTCGAAATTCGCGATCCCACGGGCGATGGTTCTGCTCACAATTGCGGAATAAAAATTCCCGCGGCTCGACGTGGCGGCCGTTTTTCATCACGGCTTGGAGACTTGGAGCGAAGCGGAGGGGAACGGCGAGGCCCGTATACCGACGGCGCTAGCGCAGCCGCCGCCGGAATAATTGACCCAAATGTACTGCAAAAATAGCGGATCATAAATTACGACGGACGGAACGGGAGTGCACTTGACACGGCCCTGTCGCGACACGGTCAACGGAGCTGGAAAGGCAGACGACGCGGCAGAAAAAGGGGGTTCCATTCAAGGTTACTCATTCTTCCGGCGCGTCCTCGTTTCGAGTGGTGACAATCGGGAAACTCGTTCAGCGACTCCGCTACTCTTCAAAGGGTTGAGAAACGTGGCGTGACGGGATACGTCCGAACTCTGGGGACCTGAACATTCGTGAATGTCCGCAATTTACCGCGATTACTTTGAATAATGTGTTTTCCCAAGACTACTTAGTTGCCCCTGTATGTTGATTCAGTCTCTTTGTTTTGCGTGACGATGGAATGCTATGCAGGAAAGTTTTGGTTAATGTTACGAATTGTGCATTGCATTATTGATAACACAAAATCAAAGCTTTTAGTTTAAATTTCAAAGTTAATTTGATTTTCCATTGTTAAAATTTAGTTCCTTCTTGGATTGTAACTTGTTCCGTTTCTTATTTTTGGTACATATGTGTACCTTAAATGAAATGTAAAATTTATATCTTAAGCCAATATTGTGCTTTTTGATAGGACTGATTACACTGTCCAACAAAAAAAATTTAACATTTACACGTACCAACGGTGTCTCTATACTTTTACTCACAAGAAAATTGAAAAATATTAGCAATCAGAATTAAACGATGTTCTATATATACAGGGTGCCCCAAACAAAGTCTAAGAGCCGGAAAGGGGTGATTCTTAGGTCGTTCATCCGCTATGCGCACTCTTTGATTGGTCGGCGTTTTTTGATAATAACTCGTTAACAAAACCGCAATGAACATTTTCGCTAGGGAAACAGTTGTTTAGAATTAGCTCTTACATTTTGTTTGTGACACCCTGTATTACTAAAGAAACATGCATTCATGGTGTATTCATTTGATACACTGTTTGATTATAATTTACTTGATATATCGAAAAGAAGGCGACTCTTCTTTCTACTTTTTGTTGTCAAACAAAACAAGAACTAGAGGGTTGTTGTTGCTCGCTCGTTCGCGAGTGAGGTTATTCTTGCTCGCTCGCTTCGCTCGTTCGCGAGTAGGGTTGTTCTTGCTTGCTTGCTTCGCTCGCTCGCCGAAAACTTCCCGATCACATTTATAGTTTCCATATATCGCAGTGCCTATGATTAGTGATGCCTATAGCTATTCATTATATGATCAAACGAACTCCAGAGTGAAGTTCGATTATAATTATGCGAATGCTTTCGTCCAAGTAGAAAATGTAGTAATGTCCCATGGTACTCCCTTCCAACAAGCGTCTTTAAGGGGGTAGTCCCGACATGTGACTTCTCAGAATTTGGAAATCAATAATTGCACAACATTTTCCGCTGTTACCCACACTTGTAATTCGCTGATGAACGCGAGATGGCATCATTTGAGAAGTTTGTCGTCAATGAAAAAACAAGTTTTCAGGAGTGATGGGCTCTAGCCGATCAAATTTGTACCAGTGATGCCAGAATCGTGGGCGTTGGGCGCTATTTAATAAAAATATGTATATTAGTCGGAGCGTCACGACGACTCGTGGCTAGGCAACACCCTTCTAATCTCAATGCTTCAGTTTTTAATTAACCCATAATTTTACGTTATGACTTCGCGATAAAGGAAAATACTATTATACATTATATATTTTCAAAGCGTTTTCGTAGTCTGATACTTTCGTTATTAATGTGAATAATAACATTAGTTTACACGCGATATTAGTCTTTAGCTTTTCCACAAACAAAGTATAAGTATTTTAAAATGTTCAACGCCACAGTCAATATTGGAGTGGTTCCAAAACTTTATTGCTTTCTAAAAAAACATGATGACAATCAACGAAAATCAAAATCTCTTCCACAATTTCCATGTTTTTGGACTTTCCTACATTTTCCTCGTGCAGCAGCTCTGGAGAAGATCACGTACAATTCTTTCAACCAGATCTACTTCTTCTACGATCTCTTCCACAATTTCCATGTATTCGGAATTTTCTATATCACGAAATGAGTGGAGAAGTAATTTGAAAAATCAGGAGTGATATAGTAATAATTATGCGAAAGCACGTCCGTATACGAGCGAGAACGGCGATTCCGATTTACCTTTCAGCTGACGCGTCGAATTAGAAAATCGATTGAATGATTCTCTCTTTCTTTTTCTTGTTGGTTTCAGCGTCTCCTCGATCACACGCACACGCGTAGCTGTTGACCTCCCGAGCAAAAAACGACGTCACGCGTGTGCGTGCGACCAAGATAACACTGAACCATTAAGAAAAAGAGAGAAAGAATCATTTCATCGATTTTATAATTCGGCGGGTCAGTTGTGAGGTAAATTAGGAATTAGGATCGTCGCTATTTTGCGCAGACTTCTACGCTTTATAGCGGCTAAACGGTGCGTTTCCGGCATATGGCTCCTGTGAGATTTTTTCTCAACTCGTCGAGTAGAATAGATTTATGTAATAAAAAAATTAAAAATTTTTGTTGCTATAAACAATTTTGCGGCTCATTTTTTTGATAAATGTCCACCGATCCAGAGGTCTTGTTTCACCCCTATAAGCGGTATTCATGACAGTGATCCTGACAAAATTATGAAATACTGATTCACTATGGTATGAGGGTGAACCTGTCGATGTGTTATGCCGTCACCGATTTTGATGACCTTCAAATATGTTATAAAGGACAACATTCTAAACAGCTTTTTCCTACGCATATACAGTGATGATCAGAAAGTGTTCTACGGGCTTGACTCGCAAAGTGTCCAAGCGAATATCCCCACTACTTTGTCTTATTCTGATAGCTACACGGTCAGTCCACGCGGACTCTTTACTATACGAGACTGTTCCAATTCGTTTCTTCAGTGCTCTCTAAACTTGATTTGTATCCTATCTATACACATATACATATATACGCGCAGTCTATACAATAGTTACTGTATCTATTATCTATGGATCCGAACTTTTCCGAGACTACGGAAATTTCCAGAACTTTCCGACCGATTTCAAGATTAGACCTAGATCGAAAGAATCGAGCCGGTCTAGAAAATTTGAGCTACTCGATTTTTTCTGGAAGCTCGTTTCATTCGAGTACTCAGCGTGTACTTTATAAAGAAATTCCAATTCAACAAAATGATGATACAAGCCCCCCTTTTACCTGAACTACATTATATTTCATTTTAAACACAATTCCAGACATCCAGTGCAAAAAATAATCAATTCGACGTGGAATAATAAGATCAAATGTACCTTTCTCGAAGAAGTGAAAGAGGAGCAAGAGGTGGAAGAGGTGGGAGGGGAGGGACGGGGGCATCTTTACTAAGAATGTTGTAATATTGAAATAAAATCAAAATGCACTGAACGAAATAAAGTTCTAAATTTTACTACACTGCAGGACTAACGTAGCAGGATAGGTGCACTTGTGGTGAAAATTCCAAACGCAGTGTAGTAAAAATCCTAACCAGTGTCCTAACCAACTCCGCCAAAGTGCGCTTCTGCTATTCCTTCTTCTATAATTTACTTTCCACTTGGAATATCTGTATATTTATATCTATTTATAACATTTAGATTCATTTGTTTTTCATCAATTTCATCATTCTGCTATGTATTTAGGATAATAAAATTTATGGACAACAAATGAATCTAAATGTTATAAATAGATATAAATATACAGATATTCCAAGTGAAAAGTAAATTATAGAAACGAATATCAGCAGCGCACTTTGGCAGAGCTGGTTAGGACGCAGTTTTCTGGTGCGAGGGTCCTGGGATTGAATCCCGTCCCAGCATCTGAAATTTTTTAAAGTTTGTAAGAATATTTATATACACTGGTTGGGATTTTTACTACACTGCGTTTGGAATTTTCACCACAAGTTCACATATCCTGCTACATTAGTTCTATAGTGTAGTCAACTTTTTATTTCTCTCAGTGTAGAAATTTTAAAAAAGTATTTTGGTTTTTTGAATATTTTCTTCATATACCATTAGTGTTTAAATTTTTTATTTTTTTTGTATTTTTCTTTTTCAAGGAAAAAGGGTGAATCACGCGGTGATTTGAAACAACTTTTTATCAACTGATAATTACAGAACCTGTTCAACTAAACTTCTCACTTTTTTTGCTGTATTTTATCTCTCCTATTTTATAACCCTACCAAAGCGATGCCTTTACGGGATCTCACTTTACTCCTTCATTTCTAATCGAATGAAGATAAAGTACAGCTTATTTTATAGCTAAAGATGCCTCCCAATGCGGGCTGGTCCTCATATTATTCAGAAAACTCTTCCAAAGATATAAAACTACTTGTATTCCACAACTATAAATTCTTGATTCTTGCTCCACTTTGAACATTCATATTACCGAATATCTGCAAATAAACATTGAATGATGACCAGCCTGCAGTGCATTGAACCTTCCTCTTTTGATTGAACCCCTTTCCCAGCCGAAAACCTTCTTATATGTATAAGGACGAAAAGTGTGTTCCCGTAAACCTATATTTTCGCTAATTTTCGATCAATATTGCCGGTAAGGTCATCAGTCTGCAGTACCCGGAATCACTCCCATTCCGTCTGCTTTGCAAATAATTACCTAACCCTACCAATGCGATGCCTCTACGGGATCTCACTTTACACCTTCATTTCTCATCGAATCAGGACAAAGTACAGCTTATTGTGTAGCTAAAGAAGTCTCCCAACGCGGGCTAATCCGCATATTATTCAGAACACTCTTCCAAAGACATAAAACTGCTTGCATTCCACAACTATGAATTCTCGATTTTTGCTAAACTTTGAACACTCATATTACCAAATACCTGCAAATAAACATTGAATGATGACCAGCCCGCAGTGCATTGAACCTTCCTCTTTCGAATGAATCCTTTTCCCAGGCGAAAATCTTCTTATATAAGGACGAAAAGTGAGTTCCCGTAAACCCATATTTTCGCCCAATTATGCCGGTAAAGTCACCGGTTTGCAGTACCTAAGACTGCCCTTACAACATCTGCTTCGTAAATTGTTGAGCTGATTGAAGGAGCATTACTAATGGTCACAATAGAGCATTTTAGTTTGTACATGACTTTTTATTTTAATTGATAACCATCATAAATAACTAAGAAAAGGTCATAAAGGTTTCATGAATTGATCTCAGGTAGTAGAGGAGGACCGTTTTATAACAACGAAACGTTGTCAGGTATAGGTTTTCACATTTTCCAAACTATACCTGATCTCGCACACCAATTAAAGTAGGTTAACACCAATTAAACCACCATTTTTGAGTCAATACTGATCTAGCAGCAGACACGAAAGGTCAAGTGTGTGATAAGCCAGCGAGAAATTGAGTAAGTCCTTTTCTTTATCTTTCAAAGGTCGCTGTAATAAAAGAAAATAAAGGAAAGAGCAGTTTAGTAAATCTTACGTGATATGAATTTACCGCGGAAGAAAGATGACGTGAATACGTGTATTTACTAATGTAAATATGTATTCCCGTCAACATAAATAATTACCAACAGTTCTTTCACATCATCCCTTGCAAGGAACTACAACATGTTTGTTACACGCTGTATAATACAATAATTTTAGATATCTATTTCACTATGCTTGTATGCAATTCAGAAATATTACGGAGTAAAATAAAACTTATAATTATAATCTTTACCAGCGAAATTTACTTTTCAATCTATATAACATAGTATCGTGTTGAAATATTAATCATAAATAACTAAAAGGAGGTCATAACTGTTTCATGAATTGATCACAGGTAGTAAAGGAGGGTCGTTTTACAACAACTAAACGTTGTCAGATATGTGGGTTATTGGTATTGGTTATTGATATGTTACATTTAGTATACCACGTATATTATATGGCAACTGCGTTGCAACTCAATTTAATGTTATCTTGTTTTCGAGTTTTGTCAAATGTTTAGAGATTCTGACAGTTTTGTAAAACAGTTTAACGAATTGACATAAAATATATTAACTTTTCGTGTTAAATAACTGTTTTCCTACCGATATAGGGTTTTATATTGTCCAAACTATACCTGATCGCACACACCAATCAAAGTAGGTGTACCACCACTCTCTGCTAACGACTAATAGCAACAAACATTTTTGAGTCAGTACTGATCTAGTAGCAGACACGATAGGTGAAATGTATCTTTCAAAGATCGCTGTAATATAACAACATAAACGGAAGAGCAGTTTAGTGAATCTTACGTGCTATTAATTTACCGCGGAAGAAAGATGACGTGAATACGTGTATTTAACGATGTAAATATTTGTTCCTGTCAATATAAATAATTACTGAAAGTTGTTTCAAAACAACTTTTGGTAATTATTTATATACAACATTTGCTAAATACATATAATTATATTATTATTGTTTATATATATAATATATATATATAATAATTTGGGTAAATATGCAGATTAGGGGAGCCGCCTCCGATTTCAATGACCTTGAAATATGTTGTCAAGGTCATCATTTTGAACAACTTTTCCCTATACATATACCCGCCGGTCTCTTTTAGTTTTCGAGATATTCGCAAAAAAAGTTTCAAAAAAGATATATCAAAAAGTGATCGGAGTGGGCCGGGGTTAGATTCCTTAGCGTGGAGGGGTTTGGGGAGGGGCGGCAGCCCCTCCCCAAAACAATAGACGTCTCTACTTGAAGTGGTATATATTTTATTATTAATCTCAACTGATTGAAATCGTTAAAAGTTGTGACCGTGGCCGCCTTACAGCGGCCACAATTTCAAATCTAACCCCGACCCACTCCGATCACTTTTTGATATATTGAAACTTTTTTTGTAAATATCTCGGAAACTAAAAGAGACCGGCGGGTATATGTATAGGGAAAAGTTGTTCAAAATGATGACCTTAACAACATATTTCAAGGTCATTGAAATCGGAGGTGACTCCCCTAATCTGCATAATTACCATAATTTGTAATCATAATACATAATTATAATAAGATATATATAATATTTGAATTATAATTATGTATTAATAAATACATATATACACATGTGTTATATACATATAAATATAATAATAATAATATATGTATATATATTATTTCCGTTTAGTTATTCGCTCATAAATTTATATTCTTCTATTTAGATTGCGTTATTGACTTAGGTTTTCTAAAAAACTAAAAAACTAAAAAACTACTGGACCGAATTAGAAAAAAATCTCATCAGCTCTAAGTTACAGTGATACACATCGATTGCATCATTGAACATTTTGATCTCGTTATTAGTTTTTTAGAAAACGTTAGCGAAAAATTTGATCGCATACGTACGTACATACGCACACACACACGCACGCACGCACGCACACATACACGAACAATTTCTTCAAAATAGGCTAAAATGACCCCAATGACCTTTAAATATGAAGATCTGCCAAAAAATCGATTTTCGATTTTCGGGGTCATTACAATGACTTCCCTATAAATCGGGAAGTTAAAAAAAAAAAGAGAAAGGATTGTGTGATTTGCACAAGTGCTTGATACTGATTAGTGGTTCATGGACATAAGTTTCTTCTCTCCCTTTAAACAGTATAGTACTGCATTTGAGACATTTTACCCACCCACTAAGTTTGCTAACATCTTCATAGAATTTTTTTTATCTCTTTTCCCTCTAAGCGGAGTAGCATTGATAGTAGCAAAAGTCCAAAATTTCACATTATTCTTAAAACTCTTCTTTAAATGATGAATTCATAATTACGTATAATAATTCTGCCACTATCGATGGAATGCTATTATTTTTTTGTAAGATTCGTGACTGAATCTTTTATTCTCATTAAAACTTTTCTTAAGTGCCATAATTATAATACTTAATTTTTACAACCGTCAAATGCAAAAAAGGTATCTGGAAATAACTTAAAAAGTTTGGTTTACAAGAGACAATTTCAACTTAGAATTACTTCGAAAATAAGTTTGGCAAAGTAATTAAATACTATGTACTAATTAAATATTGTAAACATTTTACTAACATTTACGGCTATTATTTCCCCTTTTCAAATAAAATAAAAATAATTACGGCCTCTTTTCGTTGAAACATATATTTAACAAAAATACTAAAGGATGTTTAAACATAATAAAAGCACAACAATACTTGAAGTGTATTTTTAAAAGACTTACCTTCTCTGTAACAATATGTGCTTTTTACTTGAAACAAAAGTAAATAAAAGGAAGATAATCAATTTCATAATGAACTGAAAGTTTGAACAGTAATTGCTGTTACAGTATCAGGAATATACAGGGTTGAAAATCAGCTAGGGAATTTTATCGAATCTCCCTGTCGACTCGAAAAGAAGAGAACACGAGCAAATAAATCTGCTGGCACTGTACAGTGGTCGTGTGCAGTCTGAATAAATTAAATAGTCCGAATGATTGTAATGGATTGAGTGGATTAAGCAAGCAGTACAAACAAATCGAATAAAGTGGGTCGTCTAGTGTGCTTGATATCCCTCTTGTGTCGAATACCTCAATCGAGACGATAAGAACTTCATATCACTTTAAAATGCTGTCAAGCTATCTCGCTTAACTCTCATCGCTCGCACTCAGAGACCATTAGAATTTCAAGTAAATAGGTGCTTTATCGAATCATGAGTAGGATTTCAAATATTTAACGAAAGAAATAAAAATTAAAGTAACTGAAAAGCTTCTTTTTAAAAAATTTCAGAGATTTATAAAATGTACGATTTAAGTTATTATTGTTCCAATTTTATAACTATGTTTGAAAAGCTGCTGTGGCAAAAGAATATTTAAACGAATTCGTTTTATTGTTAGTTTCTATTTACTGCATGAAATCAGTTCTATATTTCATAATATTTCTATAAAACTAAAGATTATCATATTTTAAAGTTTATTTAAAGTATAGTTTAAAACTGTGGCGACTAAAATTTGAATTCGAAGAACATTCCGATGTAAAATGTATAAAGCATCAAACATAAAATGCACTTTATAATATTTAGAAGATACATAATATTTTCATTCAAGTTTTAATTGTTTTCAAATTGTTGTTGAATACCTAGATGATAACAAATAATACATAAGAAACGAATGATGGCATATATTTAAAACCTGGATGATAAAAAATTATTGAGAACTAGATAATTGAGCTTCCACTTCAGTTAGAGATCGTTAACAATATCAATTAACAAAGACCCACGTATGTATTTCTATACTGAATTTGTAGCATTCAAGTTATCCTAGTAAACAACCTCTTCAACTCCCAAAGCTACGACTGACAAATCTTCTGAAAGTCTGAATCTTATCTGCTTTCAGGACATTCTGCAAAGGACCACGCTGACAATGTAGAATTGGAAAATCGAGGTTCCGTTCCTTCGATCGTTTCCAAAACATTTGATCGAACAAAGAAACACCTACCTTGGGAGTCCGTGTCGCGCCGATTACGCTGGCAAGCGTCCCGCATCACGAGCAACTTGGCAAGAGGCAACGTTCCCTCCCCGAGGAAGATGAAGGCGATCCTGGTACGTCGGCTGGTTGGCACGTCCGTGACCTAAGGCCACGGGTCTCGGCTCTTCCGGTCGGCGAAGAGGAAGAGGACCAAGGAGAACGCGGGTGTCTAAACGCAGCAGGCTGAGCATGATGACGATCGCAAGCACCTCCGAGCCGACGGAGGTGTCCCCGGTGGACGTGACGACGCTGCTAAACGCTATCTCGACCGAGGAGAGTCAGTTCGTGAACAGCACCTACTCGAACGAGCAGAAGTGGTCGCTGCCGGCAACGATCGCGAAAGGCTGCCTCCTGGGCTCGATCATCGTCACCGCAGTCTTCGGCAACCTGCTGGTGATGGTGTCCGTGATGCGACACCGGAAGCTGCGCATCATCACTAACTACTTCGTCGTATCGTTAGCCCTGGCCGACATGCTGGTCGCGATGTTCGCGATGACCTTCAATGCGAGCGTCCAGCTCACCGGCAAATGGCTGTTCGGTTATTTCATGTGTGACGTCTGGAACTCGCTGGATGTCTACTTCAGCACCAGCTCGATCCTCCATCTGATGTGCATCTCAGTGGATCGTTATTGGGCGATCGTCAAGCCCTTGAAGTACCCGATCATTATGACCAAAAGGATCGCGGCGTATATGCTCCTCGCCTGTTGGGTCATGCCGGCCTTCATCTCCTTTATGCCGATCTTCATGGGTTGGTACACCACCACGGAGAACAGCGTGCACAGACGCAAACATCCCGATCTCTGCGAGTTCAAGGTGAACAAGGTGTACGCGATCTTCTCCTCGAGCATCTCGTTTTGGATCCCTTGCACCATCATGACGCTCACGTACTTTGCGGTCTTCAAGGAGGCCAACAGGCAGGAGAAGCAGATGCACAGCAGGATGGGGAACGTGATGCTACTCAGCCATAGGCCCAGCAAAGACCTCAATAATTTGAACGGAGAGTTGAACAGTGCCGGTTCCTCCAAGACTTTAACGTTGAACGAGATCAGCACCGATCACATGCACACGCCCACCAAGGACAAGAACATCATGAAGATGAAGAGGGAGCACAAGGCTGCAAGGACGTTAGGCATCATCATGGGTACCTTCATAGTGTGCTGGTTGCCGTTCTTCATGTGGTGGGTCTGAGAGTTCAGGTTTGATGTTTTTGTGGAGGTCGTATTCGTTGGTCGTTCGCTTTTTATAGACTATCTTTTGTTAGGAGAAGTAGAAGAACTGCAGACTTTGCAGTTTGAAGTATTGGTTATGTGTCTTTTCCGTTTTTCGGGAACATACGGTCTTGTTAGATCGGTGTTTGGGTTAATGTCACGTAAATGTTGATGAAAGAGCTGTGGCACATATGTATATACAGGGTGTAACAAAAATGTTGTACGTCCTTGAAAGAGGTGATTCCTGGGGTGATTTTAAACATCTTTTTCCTTGGCGAAAATGTTAGGTGGAGCTTTGTTAACGAGTTATTAACGAAAAACATCAGCTAATCAGAGAGCGAGAACAGTAGACGAACCTTGGCGCGGACGATGGCAGAACAATGCTACGCATAGTTGTAGCTCGTGCCGAAATTCGTAGACTGTACTCGCTCTCTCATTGGTCGGTGCTTTTTGTTAATAACTCTGTAACAAAGCCCCACCTAACATTTTCGCCAAAGAAAAAGTTGTTTAAAATCACCTCAGGAATCACCCCTTTCAAGGACGTGCAAGATTTTTGTTCCACCCTGTATATCACATTTCCTTAATAGATTCAATTAGACTCATTAATTTAAAACACGATTAAGTAAACATGTTAACAAGGGCACAACCGGTTCTGTGAAACAGCAATCACCGTCATAAGGATCATCATAAATGAATTCTAAGAATTCCGATTGGCTTAATCACTTCCTAAATTTTTTGTAAAATTATTACAACCTTCACAACTTAGCTCTATTTGTATTACTATTTGTTTTGTTGTTTGTTACTACTTGTTGTTTCTCTTTACTATTTGTTTTGTATAATTTTTTCTAGAGTTGCATTGCACAAATTGTGTTTTTAAGCTTTTGTTTCACCTTTCATATATTGGGTTGGCAGTTAAGTAATTGCGGATTTATCCGTAAAATGGCTTTAGCTTACAATCTGCAGTTGTCAACCCAATAATTCAAGTACAATTTTTGAATATCCTCAAATAAAATAACAAAATAGTATCCTTACTTAAGCTTAGAGAAATGTCAGACGGTAAATTTTTTTACAAGCATACTCTATAATAATGAGTATTTCAATATCAACCAATATCTGTTCTACCTTAATGTAAGTTTGCTAAATTGTGCTTTATTAATCTTGCAATTTGTTTGAGATTGCTAATATGTTTCATCGATATAATTAATGTTCTCAGATCCAATTTATTTACGTTTCAAATGATCGTTTTTTACAATTAGTCAACACAAGATTTCAGTGTCATTGCATTTCAACTTTCCAAAATAAAAAAAGTATTTAAATCACGTACTTTTTCATTAAATTTTTTGTAACTCATATAATAACTTTTAAATATTCTTTTAAACCGAAGTATTGTTCATGATTTAATAGTTACTGGAATATATTAACATTTTCTAAAAAAACCTACAAGTCTAAATTAAATTTAACTACAAGTCTAAATTAAATTTAAAATCCGATTTTTTTTTTCAAAAGAACAAAATCCTATATTGGAATATTATTAAAATTATTAGAGTTATTAGAATTATTAGAATTACTAGAATTATTACAATAACATAAAATTATTAGATTGTTTAAAAAATTCGTAATAGATTTTTTAAATGGAATCTTACATATAAGATAGTATTTTTATTGATGCTTTATTTATTTTCTATCTACGAAAGTTCAAACAATATTAAAATGTAATACAATTATTCTTAGTTACTGAGGCCTGTGTATTTAAATGAAAAAGTGTTTGTTTCATTTGCAATGTGATGCCACACTTTTGGATGGTTGTACATTTAAATAGTATAACATATTTTCTACACATTACTTCAGTATTTGAATATGTTTTATGTGCATAAAAATCCGCAATCCAACGATTAGTAACTTACTATTAACAACGAATAGCCCATCCCCATCTGCAGATTCATGTTGTTTATTGATCTTGTTATGCATCTAATCGTGAAGAAGCGCTCTGCAAAGTATAAAGGACATTCTGTTAAACAACAGTTATTCCAAGAAACGTTATTAAAACAATCAGTTACTTATTATTGTTATTAAAATAATTACAATTAATCAAAAATTTATTTTGTGAAGAATAAGCATTATTGATGAAAGGAATTTTATTTCCATCACTTATAGTAGTTATGGGCAATCAAAATAAATTTCCTTCACCAATAAACGTTATTGGGAATGGAAAAACACTTTTAGTCACGTATAATTATTATTTGAAATCATCAAGATTTCAGCCAAAAGAATAATTGTTATTCTATGAGTTGTTTTCATTTTGATTATAACAGTTAGGATCCTTGGCAAAAAGCGATACCACTACACAGACGTGATGACACTTCTTTCGTAATTACCGCGGTGAGTGAGAAGATCGACAGGTATACAAGTCACAATTCGGCATTTTTCTTTTTTTTGGACAACCGACACCGCAACAATAACGATCGGAGTTGACATTATTGAGCACCTTTCTACTCCTTTTCAGCCCCTTTATTTCTTGTGATAGAGAACAAAGCAAGCTGAGGTTTGGGCACTATTGAAGACCAAATAGAGCGTTATTTCTTTTGAGGATTTCATTTCCTTTTATGCATTGAAAAGTTTGTCGATTGTAGATATAAACATCGATTCAGACATCTGTTACATTCGTCTGTATTTGTTAAATCAATTCCATTCTAACACTACTCGAACCTACTATGGAGCAGTGTTTCTCAACCCTTGGATCGCAGTCTGATATTTCAAATGGACGGTACGTTAACACTATTGAAGAGTTACAAATTTAACGATCAACCAAATTGCCAAACCCGCCTTGACAGGCCACTTTGATTACTTCAGAACGAATCTGTTCGTAAAAATCGACTTCTTGAGGTGGTTTTCAAGTCCGCGCGCGCCGCGCCTTTTTTTAATGAGCCCTCGGCTTAACAGTTTTATACGCAAAACTAATTATAATAGGAAGATTCTAAAATTGTACAAAGAAATTGGCAAGCAACAATACGATAAAAGAGTCTTAATTAGAGATCCTTATTTCACGGTATTCGAATGCACGTGTATACGTGATTTCACGGACACGTATTTTAGTACGTGTCATCTATATCTATACATACATAGTATAAAGTCGCTATCCGCGTCTGTCTGTTTCTCCTCTAACTCCTTCTAAACCACGCAATGGATTTTGATACGGTTTTCACTTTTATTTAGAGAATTCTTCCCGGAAGGTTTATATGTACAATACATTGTAATTAAGTTTTTATATAGTAGAGAAAATTCAATGTTTTGTAATCAAGTCGTCAAAAAAATCGATTTTCGGGTGCTTTCATAGCTTACGCTGGCTAAACCGTAAGAGATACATTAAAATAATATAATAAAGAATTGTAGATCATCAAAAAGCCTACAAAAAAGTCAGTGATGGCATATGTCTATCTCTTAAGGTTGACTCACAGTAATCATTTTTATCTCTTCTAAAAATATTAGGTTATTTGCGAAGCTATTTTCTCCAATTCAGTATTAATCCTTATCGAGATAAATATATTAATTACCTTCGCCATTTAATGTAGATTAAAATTGTCGTTTACATTATATCATTTAAATGAATACTTTAGAAGAAAATACGTAGTCAATACACGGGAATAAATACCCGTATATGCATTTTCTGAATTATAACTTTAACACGCGCCACTAGATGGCGCATTTAGGAAATAGTTTCTCGGATGTCTTCTTATTCAGACTGTAGCATACAAAGCCCGTTGCAGATTTGGTTTCTCGGCCTTATGGCTAAGAAGATCAAAGTGTAGTATGTGCTCTTATGAGCTTAATATCTGATATCTGATACACTCTCAAGCATAAGCATCCTTTTACCCCCCCCCCCATGTGTAGTTTGTGAGTCATAACTTTAACAGGCGTCGCTAGATGGCGCATTTAGGAAATTGTTTCTCGCCAGCAAAGTGTAGTATCTGTTCTTATCGGCTTATCTGATACACTCATCATTGGGGAGTCAGAATATTAATCTGGTTAAGTTTTATGCTTTTAGCATAGCCTGCTAAAACGTTGTTTGTGTTGTAAATATTGCGAATATTGGCTTTTTTATTATTTTGTTTACCTTTTTGTTGTTTTTCTGCACACACAATTTTTTTTTAATAATAAATAATGCTGCAAAGTAGTCGTTCAAATATAGGTCGTAATACAAGAGGTGCAAACAGAAAACGTTTACGTCTTAATGACGAAACCGAAGAAAAAAGGGAAATCAGGCTGTCTAATAGAAAAGAAAGTAATTCTTTGCGAAGAAATAGAGAATCGTCTGTTGAACGTGAAGTTCGTCTTAGTCTTGACCGAGATAGACATAACTCACAGAGAGCCAGAGAATCCTCCATTGAACATGAAGTTCATCTTAGTCATGACAGGGATAGACATAGATCTCGGAGAGTCAGAGAATTGTCCGAACGCAGGTCCATGAGGGCTCCTAATTTGTGGTCAAATAAAGTGAATTCTGCCATGAATTACGATTCTTCTATTGAATACAAGAATGATCCTGTTGCTTCAATAGATACAACGTCTGTTGTCTGTGAATATTGCTCTGCTTTGAAATGGAAGGATGAATCTAAAGGCCTGTGTTGCTTACAAGGAAAAGTAAAATTAGAGGAAATTCTTCCTCCACCCGAACCACTACACTCTCTTCTTACAGGTCATCATCTTTAATCTAAACCATTCATGCGCAATATACGCCGATATAACAATGCTTTTTAAATGACCGCTTTTAAGAGTACGCAGGTTGTTGAGCGAGGTTTTATGCCTACATTCAAAATTCAGGGGCAAGTATATCATTTAGCAGGGAGCTTGCTACCATATCGGCCCGATAATCATACATTTTTGCAGATCTATTTTATTTCACATCCAGAAACACAAGCATCAACGCGGTGTAACAGTGTCGCACAACCAATTGATAATAGTTTGGTGAGATCTCTACAAGATATGTTACATTCCCATAACAGCTACATACAGTCTTTCAAAACTGCTATTGAGAGCGTTCCACCAGGCACACCCGACTTCAACGTCGTAATCTATGCAAATAAAGTGCCTGCTGGAGAACACAGCGGCCGTTATAATGCCCCATCCACGAGTGAAGTAGCAGTTGTGATAGCTGGACAACAATTTGATAAAAGAGATATTGTGTTGCGCAGCCGTGACGATAACTTGCAAAAAATATTAGAGTTGCACCGATCTTATGACAGTTTACAGTATCCTTTGATGTTATGTCGGGGAGAAGACAGATATACTATCAATATTTCGCAAGTTGATCCGGTTAGTGGAGCACCTCTACGTAAAACGGTTTCATGCATGAACTATTATTGCTACTGCATAATGACAAGGCATAACAATTTTAACCTTCTACTTAGGTATGGAATGTTAACGAACTAATACTTAGTCGATCAATATGCAAAAATTGAATCGGAGCGATTAGCTTACATCCGGAACAACCAAAGTAAATTGAGAGCAGAAAATTACGTTTATCTTCAGGATGCTTTACAGTCAAATGAGCACAGCAGCGATATTGGACAATTGGTTATACTGCCTTCATCGTTCACGGGTGGGTTTCGATATTTACATGAAAAATCGCAGGACGCCATGACTTATGTCAGACATCACGGTAAACCGGATCTCTTTATAACTGCAATATGTAACCCGAACTGGGTAGAAATCAAAGAAAATATCTACTCCAATTTAACTCCACAAGACAGATACGACATAGTGAATAGAGTATTCTATTTAAAAGTACAAAAACTCCTATATCTCATAAACAAGGCTCACATATTTGGTCCACCTCGATGCCATATGTACACTATAGAATGGCAGAAACGTGGGTTGCCACATGTCCATATGCTGGTATGGTTAGTGAATAAAATTAGACCGGATCAAATTGATAGCGTCACTTCGGCGGAGTTACCAAATAAAGAAGAAGATCCAACCCTGTACGAAATTGTAAAAAAACGCACGGTCCACTCTCCATGTATGCGGGAAGGCAAGTGTACCAAAAAATTTCCGAAATCATTCCAGAGCCAAACATCTAGCAGCGACAACGGATATCCTAAATATCGTCGACGGCCGCCAGAAGAGGGTGGGCCAACTGCCACTGTGCGAAAACACGAAATTGACAACCGGTGGGTCGTTCCCTATAACTCATTGCTTCTAAAAATTTTCGACGCTCATATCAACGTTGAGTTGTGCAGTTCTATTAAATCAATACAATACGTTACTAAATATATTAATAAAGGTACCGATCAAGCTACATTCAGCATACAATCACCAAACGAAGTAGAGAAATATCAATCTGGTCGTTACATCTGCAGCTCCGAAGCAGTATGGAGGATTTTATCATTCAACGTACATGACCGGGCACCTACAATTACCCATCTTGCCGTTCATTTAGAAAATGGACAGAGAGTTTATTTTACTGAAAACAACCTTAGGGATGTTGTTACAAATCCGCGAGATACAACATTAACAGCATTTTTTAAGTTATGTGCTCAAGACGATTTCGCAAAAACCTTGACATATGACAAAGTTCCAAGCTATTATACGTGGAATCAGACTAAAAAAACTTTTCAACGGAGAAAGCAAGGGACTCCAGTTGAAGGGTTTCCTGGAGTTAAAAAAATATACTCTTGGGAGGGTCTATGTAGTTCATCCCAAAAACAGCGAATGTTTTTACTTGAGAATTTTACTTCATGTTGTAAAAGGCCCATCATCTTTTGCACACCTCAAGACTATACAAGGCGTAACTTCTGTGGGAAGTGATTTGAATCACGTCGGTAATAGTTTTACGTCTTTACTCTACGAGCGTTTGATCGATTCTCCTCTTCTTTGACGATCCCGTATAACAATTCACGAAAGAAACACGAAATCTATCTAAATAATGAAGGTTTTGCATTAAGCCGCGATCACACATCTCACACATCTCTCATATCCCACACTCGGACATCTCTCACTTCCCACGCTTATAATACCTATCAAGCAGCGTGCACAGCGATGGGTCTCTTGGAAAATGACTCTCAGTGGGACAACACATTATCGGAAGCTGCTAGTTGCAGTTCAGCAAGGTCATTGAGGTATTGATTGATTTACGCTTGATTTATACCCGTTCGATGCTATCGGCGGACCGCGAAATCAACAACATCGTCGCTAGGCGCGAGCTCGCGGTCTACGAATTTCTGGAAATCTCGCGAAGCTAGCCGCTTCTAGAATTTTTTTTCGATCGATACAGCTTTCCCGATATTTCGCGAAGCTAACCGTTTCTCAAAATTACACTCTCACGCACGGTGGATTATAGAGGTGTTCTGACTTCCCTCAGAAAAGTGTGATTAATAGATGGAAGATCTTCTGGCGACCACTAGAGTGCGTCTGAGTAGAAACTCCTGTCAGTGAGCGATTTTATGCTTTTGCATACTGTCGTTTGAATTAGGTTAAATTGACAACTGCAAAATATTTACCGTTGGAATTTTCTTTATTTTCATCATATTTATTAAAGAAAGCAGGGAAGCTGTGGGTGAAAGCCTTCGTTTGTTCAAGGTCCTCTACAATTTGAAATTATCATTACTAAAAAAATGATTGTATAAGGAATTTGAATTTAATAATTTTACTAACCTGAAACAATACATTTCCTGATATGTCTTTTAAAATCGATTCTCTTCTTATGCTTTCTTCTCGAAAATGCTTTTGACAAATAAAGCTATTTTTCTTTAATGTATTATCTGAATTTTGTAAAACTTCTTCCCATTGTTTATAGAGTTCCATATCACTTGGAAGTTTAAATAACGATACCTGCATACCATTTTCATATCGCCCTCTCCGGCAATTTGAAATACAACATCTATTTACCATTTTTTAAGAAAGGCGAACAAATATTTAATTCTGCTTTTTCCAAAATGTTGCTTGTATCAGCTCACAATTATACGGTGTTCTGACAACGACGCCTTTAGTGGCGACCAGTGGATCTCCCATTTATTAATCACAAAAACTCAACCAGCAAAAATGCTTAGTCGGAACACCTCTATAATCAATCGTGCTCTCACGCTACAACATTATTTTAGTCAGTTTCTAACTTCACATGGAATCACTCGTATGCGACCATAGACAACTATAGACGGAGCATAAGGTGGGTTTCTTGGCGCGGAAACCCTCAAGAACGGGGGGAAACCAGAGGTAGAACGCGCAAAGACTTCTGGGTAGGAGCGCAGTAAAGTATGCAATGAAGTGTTACGCGCAAGAAACAGAAAAAGATAGAAGAAAGCACCGCGGCATTAGGTTATTTTGAAAGTAACATATCTTGATTCTTTATATATACACATGATGTAAGAAGAAAGGTGTGCTCGCTCAGAGGATTCATTTTCGTTCTCCACTGCGCCTTCCCACTTTCCGCCATATTTAGGTATGATAACAGCTAATAATAGCGGTGTGGTGTAACGTGAACATAACGTATTTTGACGTTGGAGATAATGAAGCACCCTAACAACATCAACAGGGACACTGGTTACCACCTGAACCTAATCTGGAGGTCCCTCCTCTCAGTTTTTTAAATGTTCAGCTGAACAATTAAAAACAACACCATACCATTAGTGCTCAGTGAACCGGAGCATCGTTTCATTGGTGCTCAATGATCCAGAACTTACACTCGGTACACTTAAATAGCGCACCGCGCCAGACACACGTCAGTTTCAGTGTGTCTTTCGATCCCCTGAAGAAGCCAGCTGCAATGCTAGCGAAACGTTGAGAAAACATTTCCTCATGGACACGGCTTACAACCGAAAGCTTCAACAGTGAGAACTGTATGACGCCGGGCCGTGAAAGCCTCAAATCTCTGATTAGGCAACTCTACGGGGAGGCCATTCTACAGAAAGTTAATTCTTTCTCAAAAACACGTAAAAAGGTACAACACCTTTGTACCCTGACTTTTTTGAAGCGGTGCCGCGACCAGAGCATTGTGCCCCGCTCTTTAACTATCAAACACAACATTGACACAGCAAAGTCTAGGCGTATCCTGGAACGCACAAGTTTTGCCTTGCTACGTGAAAGGATCGCCTGCATCAAGAAAGAGATATCCCACAATTCCGATAAGCTCCTTCGCCTGCACCTTGAATTGGGTAACCTAATACATCCGGAACTGTGGAAAAAAGTGGACAGACTAAGTGTCATGAACAGGCATCAAAGGTACATGATATCCGTACTCAAAAACAAATTCAGAAGTTTGATAAACTACTTGAAGCCCAAGACTCCTGTCGAACCACTTCGTGATACAGTAAAAAACCTCACCAAGCTTCCTCTATCCTCTGACACCTTATCCGTACTGTCCAAAGGACACAACTTTGCTATTCCTCCCAGGGTTATTCCTACAGAGGACATCATTTGCCAGGTTGAGAACGCCATACATAACCTTCCACCTGAAAAGGCCAACGAGGTCGGAAGGCTCACCACCAATGCCCTAAAATCGACGAGACAACCAAAATCTAATCCGATCAAAGCAGAAAAGATGGCTCTGTGGGAAATAAAAAAACGAAAAGACATCCTCGTTCTACCCGCGGACAAAGGCAACACAACGGTTGTGATCAACAAGGACGTATTCATAAAGAAGACCCACACTTTACTTAATGACGAGACCTACAGGACATTATCCAAGGACCCCACAAAATCCATAGCCAGAACCACTTCCACTCTGATAAAACAGGCTCAACTGCCTGGCACCATCCAGAAATCCATCCTTCCTAAAGAACCCAAAGCACCCAGACTCTACGGACTACCCAAAATACACAAACCCGACATACCATTAAGACCTATAGTTAATACAATTGGATCTCCTACTGTTGGAGAATGAAGTTAAATCTCGCGCCTCGCGCCGCCGTTACCGCCGGGCGACGCGATCTCCTCGACCAATCAGCGGCCGGTCGAGCGACGCGATCTCGACCAATGAGCGGCCGACCGCGCGAAGCCGTTTCTCCACGTGCGATCGCTTTACCGGCGTCGGCCATTACTCGTGCGTCTTCGAAATCAAACGGACAGCTCGGTGTGATTTAGTGGATTATTGTGAACTTTGAACACTTTATACAGACTCAGGACACTGTAAGACTCTCCCTTATATCACCTTTGGTCACACACCCACTCTACCTCACTCTCACACAAACTTTAGCCAGTTTAAGTGAATTCTTGACTCGCGACGCAACACGTGGTTACAGACACGTGCTGCATCGTTCGCTTTAACCATCACATACTCGCAGGCTTTGCATAGTACTCTTGTTATTACACTCTAACAAACTCTCCTTTAACACCAACGCTTAGACTCGCAACGTAGACTCGCTTTAGAATTCACTTGAACTCATGCGCTCATACATAACCTCACTCACACCTCACACACACACAACCACATACACAATATTTTAATAAACTGACATTGGTTCACCGGATACCCTGGTTTTTCTCCATTTCATTCCAGCAATCCAGCCCACTCTCTCCGTCACACCTACATACAATCTCGCCAAATACCTCGCTTCCGTTCTCAAACCTCTCATGGGGAAAACAAATAGCTACATTCTCAATTCCACTCACTTTATACAGAAAATAGAAAATATCACAACCCAACCGGGTGACATTCTCGTCAGCTTTGACGTACAATCCCTTTTCACTAACGTTCCCATCAACGACAGTATAAACATAATCAAAGACAGAATTTCTAATAACCTTGTTCCTCTAGTCCACCACTGCCTCACCTCCACCTATTTCCTCTTCCAAGGCAGATACTACGAGGAAGTATCGGGAGCAGCAATGGGATCCCCCATCTCCCCCATTATAGTTGACATCTTCATGGAGCATCTGGAGGACAAAATCCTCAACGAGGCTCCACTGAAACCATCACAATGCTTCAGATATGTTGATGACACTTCGTGGTTTGGAGTCACGGAAAAGACCAACTCTCAACCTCTCTGACCCATATCAACTTGTAACGGTCTTTATTCGGTGGACCGGGAGAAATGGGATTTTTGCCGACTCAGTCGGGTGCCAAGGTCCTCAAATGACGAACGCGTCGTTTGGGTCTAAATCTTAGAGCTATTATTTATTCAATTGGATACATAAAGGTATTGGATACATATTGGCTTATTCTACGGCCGGTCGGAACGGCTAACAAGTATTCGCGGGACGCGACTTAAACTCTAACGCTACTTATCAACTAAGTACGCGACTTAAAATCTACGGACGCATACCGCGCGGCTTAAAGTTAACGGGCGTGGTTCGAGGTAGGCCCGCAAGCCCTCGGCGGCGCGATCTGGACGACTTCGTCGCGATCAGCTCGACGGCGCGGCGCAGTTAGCTGCGGCGGCGTTCCTGACGGGATCTCAGGCGGTTGGGGAAGATAGAGCCCGTCAATCGGGGCCCCGTGAGGGAGCTCCCCGGAAAACGAGCATAGAATGGCCGTGCAAGTGGGATTGCCGCGGTCTGGAGCGTCCGGCTATCCCGTAGCCTAAGGATGCCTTCCTCGTCGGCTTTCGCCGTGGAATGGCGAGGATCCGGTAGCTTTCTCCAAGGCCTAGGATAAGTCCATACAACCTGGTGCACCTTGTGAGGTAGTTTGGGCAAAAATATCGCTCTTGTACGCGGTGAAGCGATCAGAGCTGGAGAGTCATCTACGCAACTTCTATAGCGGCACCTTGGCCTGCGAGTTCGTATCGTCTCCCCGAACCCGGCTCGCGACGCGCCTTATATCCTCGCGAGGCGCGATTCCATGCGTGAGAAATCGCGAGACGATCGTGGCCGCCCCGCAGCCGCGACATGAGTTACGCGACGCATGTGTGCCGTCGCGGGGGGCGAGGCGCGCGGTGGGGTCTCACGGAGTCGTGAGCGCGGCGGAGCGCGAGGCACGCGGTGGGGTCCCGCGGAGTGGGGAGAATCACGCGATCGCGGCGTTGTGATTGGTGGACCCCGTTGCGCGGTTGCGGTGAAGGGGGGAGGTTTGGTAACGAAGTGATGCTTCGTTACACTCACCCCTTTCTTTCAAAAGGCGCGAACGTAGGGAGCGGCGGCTCTTGCGTCTATATGTCTGGCAGGGATATGTCGCGGTAATTGTCTAGTGGCAGGATAGGAGGGGAACATTGGGCGGGTGTTTGTGGAGGCGGTTCCTCTGCGGGAATAAACTTTTATTAATACAATTAATAAAATAAAATAAGATTTCTTATCTTTTTTAAAAAAAAATAGTCATTCGGATTGGTAGGGTCGGTCAAGATTATTTGGGGGACTGATCGGGGTCTGGTTTCCCCAGCTTGGGGCCTAAGAGGGTGATGTAGAGGGCCCCGCTCTTCAGCCGTCGGAGTGATAGGGCCCGGTCTCCTATGCGGGCCAGGTTCTTCCGTGAACGGCCCAGGTTTTCCGGGTGCACCACGTTGCTCTCCGGGCGCGTTGTTGGTTCCCACGGCAGCGTGGTTGGGACCTTGGCGGCCGTCATAGGGCCGAGGGCGGGCGCCGTGCTTGGCGGTCTCGCGGATGGTCCCGCTATGGCGTCGGGCAGACGTTGGGTAGCGTCCGGATGCGGGTGGGCTGTTCGCTCGAGCGGTGGTGTCACCGCCCGTGATGGCGGTTCGGCTGGACCTACCGGCGGCCGCCAAGGTTCGTCCACCACTTGGCGTGCTGGTATGGAAGGTGGCGTTGTTGGTTCGATGTGTGTGACCGGTGGAATATGGAAGGTGCTCGAGCTCGTTGGAGCGGGCGGTCCTGGTTGCGGGACCGACCGTGCTGGTGTGGTCCCGGTTTGGCCGGAAGGCGGTTGATGCTTTCTGGCCGGGGCGCTGGCAGATCGCCGGGGTGGCGAGGCTGGTTGCGCGGGTTGCGCCGAACTGGTGGCCAGCCGGGGTTGGCTGACGGACCGTGGTGGCGGACTGTCCGGTTCCGGTCTGGCGTCCAGGTAGCCGGATATGGCGGCGGCGGGCCGTACTTTGCGGCGTCTTTCCGGTGCCGTCTGCGGCATCCCCGGGGCGGCCGTTGTCATCGACGCTGGCCGGGTGATGGGTGCTGGCCCGGGTTTGGCTGCGGAGGCCTTGGCGGCCGTAGCGGCTTTCTTGCCGGCTTTCGGTTGGGCGGCGGCGGCTTTCCTCTCCGCCGGTGTGGCCCGACGGGTGGTTGGTGCTGGCGGTTGGTCCGTTGCCCCTGTGGCCAGGACGATCGGTCGGCTATCCTGGAAGGCCACTTTCGGTGCGCCTTCCCCGGGGCTGGCTTTCGCCCGGACGACCGTGATCGGCTGATATCCGGGTGTGGCGGTCTGCGGGTGTCTCCGCTGCGGCCTGGTTGTTGCGGTGGATGGCGGCCGTTGCTCCACGTGGTTTCCTGGGCATGGTTGTCGCTGGACGTCTTCTACGGCGGCGACGGTGCCCGGGAGGCCGCCCGCGCGGCCTAGGTGCGCTGGCAGCCGCATCTTCTGCGGCGGTCCTCGGACCCTGACCGGGGCCGGGGCCGGGGCCTAAAGAATATTAACCAAGTACAAGCAATCTAATATATGCAATACCATGTTCGATGCTCTGTCACTTGTTCAGTGTCTCGACCCGAGAAATTTTATCTTCTCGCGCATCTCACGGGTACCTCGAGAGATCAACAGCCGTATCGAAAATGGATAAAAATACGACGCTGTGTTTCAAACAGTGTAGAATGTTTTGCTTTAACTAATCTTTAAATATACGTTTACATATCCCGTACAGTATACAGGGTGTAACAAAAATGTTGCACGTCCTTGAAAGGGGTGATTCCTGAGGTAATTTGAAACAACTTTTTCCTTAGCGAAAATGTTAGGTAAGGCTTTGTTAACGAGTTGTTAACGAAAAACACCGACTAACCAGAGAGCAAGAATAGTAGACGAACCTTGGTGCGGGCGATGGCAGACCAATGCTACGCGTAGATTTAGCCCGCGCTGAAATTCGTCAACTGTTCTCATTCTTTGATTGGTCGGTGTTTTTTGTTAATAACTCTTTAACAAAGCCCCACCTAACATTTTCGCTAAGGAAAAAATTGTTTAAAATCACCTCAGAAATCACCCCTTTCAAGGACGTGCAACATTTTTGTTACACCCTGTATACATATCCCTAAACTACAACGTATCGAAATTTCAGTAAAATTAAAAATGGTACTCCAAAAAGTGTACAATTTCGAATGTAAGAATTCGTCATGTTTACATAGTACTAAGAAGCGGAAATCAACATAATGAAAGCAAGTAAGAAAAATAAAATAACTTTTTCTTTAATACACTATTTTAATAATAATACAGTATTTTGAAAGTTAAAAAAATAGCTACTCTATTTTGCTTTTAAACATAATTTACCTAACTTTATTCAGCTGAACGGTATGTAATAGTCTTTTTCCGACTCGATGGTACAGTGACCTCAAACGGTTCTGGCGCGGGCCTTGCACGGTACATGGTAACCCCCTGGTGGCGGCAGATACGAACTGCAGATTTTCATAGACGCCACTAGACGGCAATTAATGTATCTGTTCGACAATGTTTATATTCGATATAGGCATGCACGACCAAATTTTGGGATGTGCCGTACGATTTGCTTCGATTTGCTCGGCAGAGGGATACATAGCACATAGCTGTCATCAGCTGTCATTCGTGTATAAATAACGTAGGTTACGTTTACAGACAGATGTATACATACTATTCTTTGATACAAAGAAGGATAAAATAATATATCCATAATAAACGAAAAATTCAGAAGGGAAATTGTTAAATCGCATTATTTTTTTATGTTAAAATTTCTGGGTGAGGAAAATATTGATTAGTTATCGGTTAGTGGCGATAATCTTTCAAACCTTATTTTAATCACACTTATACTGTAATAATAATAATATTAATAATGAGGAAAGCTGTTTGATGCACTTTTAGAGTTTTTAATTCTTATTTTTTAATATGCAATGATTTTTAAGAACTCTAGGAATCATGAAATTAATTGATAAAAGATGAAAAGTCATTCAAATAAATCAAAATTGATTTCATGATTTTGTTGTTTCTCGTATTGTTTTTTTTTTTTTTTTTTTTTTTTTTTTTAAATTATTATTAGTCTCGAAAAAGTCCGATATTGCTTCAGCTTACTTGACCTTGAAAAAGGCCGATATGGTCCTTGCATCCTTTATTTTATAAGTCAAAGAATAAGTACCACATCTGTCTAGACAGCTGTCTGTAAACGTAACCTATATTACAAGTTTATTAATTTCGATCACGCAGTAAATTCTATATATTCAAAGTTTCACCTTCTATATAGCTAAATTAGTTCAAAGTTTCGATTTATTTCGTAAAAAGATTACGTTTAATCTGTACACGAATGACAGCTATGTGCTACGTATCCCTCTGCCGAGCAAATCGAAGCAAATCGTACGGCGCATCGAAAAATTTGGTCGTGCACGTCTATATCGAATATAAACATTTTCGAACACATACATTAATTGACATGTACTGGCGTCTATGAAAATCTGCAGTTCGTATCTGCCGCCACCAGGGGGTTACTATGTGCCGTGCAAGGCCCGCGCCAGGACCGTTTGAGGTCACTGTACAACATTATAATAGGAGCACGTTTATTGAACGTTATCGCAAAAAGGATTGAATTTATGAAAAAATGTTATAGAACCTTTTTTACGCAGAATTCCACGCTCTTAATTTTTTTTATCTAAAACATTTTTCAATTAGACGAACCAATCTTGAGTTATTTGCCAAAAACTACTTTTTTAGACATTTGACCTAAAAAAAAAAGGTGGAGGGGGGAAGCCGACAGCCGATCGACGGTGATCTTTCAGAAGTTCATACCCATCACAGAAATAAGCGACTCGTGAAAAGATCAATCTATTTTTAGTTTTTTCACAGATTGCCCACTTTTTTGTCTAATTTTCCTGGGCCAAAAGAGTTGCAACAAATTCAGATTGAACAATTTTGCTATCTCGCTCTGTCTTGTTACTCGTCTATTTTCTCTCGCAATTCTTCAACAGTAGAGCCTATGAATATATGGCTTGAGATCGAGAACTCATCACACGAAAGTTCCCGCATGCGAAACGTCTCGCATAATTCAAGAATAGAACCCCAGGCGATGGAAATATATATCGATATTGCGAATATCGATTTTGAATTCAAATATCGATATACTTCACTATCGCCACCTATGGCGTATCCATCTTATAAAGAACTAAACTGAAAACCTCAAATTCAGAATAGGAGTTTCCGACCCCTAGTCATAAGGCTTTAAAAATCGGAGATATTTCAGGGAAAGAACGTCGGCTACGCACACATCTTCTATCACCTCTTAAAATATTTTCACGTATATTTGTTACACCCTGTATAAACGAATCAGTAGTCATGGTTCAACGATCACTAATGATATGGGGGTGCGTTTCGCATCACGCCTGATGCGCATGGAGCGCATAGATCACTGCATCGTCTTCTTCTACCAATAAGGTCAATACTTCGTTATTTACAATTACTGGTAATTCGATTTGGACCATTTTATTGTTATTGTCTTACTTATTTTATTAATAAAAATATTGGAAAAATAATTAATTTGAAAATTCAATGGTGGCGTCTGATGAGCGTGCGGTGAAAAATAAATACCCATCGCGCATTAATTGCTTCTACTTCGAGTTGTAGTAATTCATGCATGTTTCATGTGCTACAAGTGGAAATATTCTAGGCAATTTTTCTCTGCACCACCATGCACGTATGAAATTTATTAGCAAGGTATATGTGGGAATGAACGAGAACACGACTTTGATGTAGCTCAAGACTTTAATGAAAATTAATAAAGAATACAATTGACTTTTAAACCACGACGATCAGACAAACCGAATAACGGGCTTAGTGGAACGGAACGAAAAATACTGTGTCACGGGACACAGAAGAAGAAAAGACATGGAGGGCGACGCGAGCGCCTCCAGTGAGTCCCTCGATAGCGAAGTACTAATAGGGCGCGAATTGCAAACGCTAACAAAATTGATGCAAGCATCCAATATTTTTATGATTTTTATTAATAAGATATGTAAGACAATAACAATAAAATGGTTCAAATCGAAGTACCAGTAATTGTAAATAACGAAGTATTGACCTTATTGGTAGAAAAAGAGGTTGCAGTGATCTATGCGCTCCATGCGCATCAAGCGTGATGCGAAACGCACCCATGATGGTTCACTGATCACAGAGTAAAACTTTTTAACTGTTCAGCTGAGAAATTAAAAAACTGGGAAGAGAGAGCTACGCTTTGGGTTAAGGTGGTAACTTGGGACAAGTTATTAACTAAACAATTCTGATGAATGGGCGGACTACTTATGGGAGCCATTTCTATAGATTCCAAACAGTCATTAGATATGGGTTAGGTGTGAATTAGATATTTTAAGGGTCTGAGTTAGGTCTGGGTTTTATTTTCTGAGGGTAGCTAAGGCTCAGCCCCCCTTCTCACCAATGGCAATAACCAGTGGCACGGCACTGTTGTCTAGAACACGTTGAACATCGCGTCAGCAAACGTGTATGCAGTTACCATAGATATAGATGGCAGTAACAGTGACACGGCGTTAAACGTGTGGAGATGGATGTGGCGCGGATTGCTGGATTACAGGCGGTTTTTACCCAAATTTTTAAATGTTAATAACTACAAAATAAAGCCACGGTCGCCATTTCGTTATTCTTGTTTTTCGTTTTATTTTGGCACCTAGAATCGCACCTTTTTACAAGTTTTAATGACGTTTCACTTCTGTTAGTTTATTAGGGCGAAATCGTGCAGGCGAATTTGGATCCGCTTCTACATATCTGATGGACTTGAAACTTTGCATACATATGTAGCCCCGATGACGATACACCATTCTAAAAAAAATTCATTTTTCTTTAACTCAAAATTAAGGATTTTTTCATTTTTAATTAGTTTATTAGGATGAAATCTTTTAAGCTAATTTTGATCTGCTATCGTATATCTGATCTACTTGAAATTTGGCACAAGTACTTAATCTCGATGACAATACAATATTCCAAAAAAGATTGTCTGTTTTTTAATTGAAAATTAAGAAGAGTGTAATCTTGTAATTAATCACAATCGATCATAAATCAATCGCTATGCAGGGGGTTCTGCATCAGGTGGGAGAAAATGTAAGGTGTGATTCTAGACGTCAAAATAAGAGGAAAATCAAGAGTAACGAAATAGCGGTAGCAGCTTTATTTTTTAGTTATTAGCGTTTCAAAAAGTGGGTTAAAGCCGCCTGAAACATGGAAGACTAAAAAGCATAAAATAAAATTAGAGTAAAAAAAACATTTTAAAACAAGCTTTCATTACATACTAAAAATGTACTGAAAAGAAAAAATAATTTAGATACGGGTCTAAATAACTGCTTTAGAAGAATTCCTTCATTTGACTAGAAAATAAAAACGCGAAGTGGAAATATTGACATGTCCTTTTTATATTAAATATTAATAATTAGTCTGCTGACTTTTATGTGAAATCAAAGTTTTACAAACACAAATAAGGAATTCAAGCTTGAATCAATTGCCAAGTAGAATCGGTGTCAGGAGTACCGCATCATGTAAAAATTCGCTCGAAATCCCCTTCACGCTAAAGAATATAACCCAGGTCTATTTCAATCACTCTTTTCAATGTTGAAAACTTTTTTTACGAATACGAAAAAGGCTGCCTAGTATAAATATAAGGAAAAGTTGTTCAACATGATTGACAATATATTTCAAGGTCATTGAAATCGGAACTGACTCCCCTAATCTAAATGACCTTGACAACATATTTCAAGGTCATTAAAATTGAAACTGACTCCCCTAATCTAAATATGTATATACCTAATGTATTTTAGTAACGTAAGTAATCGTATCATATCATAGAAAATCAATTTGTGATGAAAGAAATCGAAATAATGATAATGTGAGTTTTGGTTGAAACGACGCTCTCTAGACTCTACACCAGGCATGCTCACGCGGGCAGCGAATTTTGCCCGCCGATACCCACCGATGCCCCGGCACAGAGCGCGGAGCTGACGAGAACCTCCACTGCTAAGTAAAAGGCCTTGTGGTAGGGCACTGTAGAGACTGACGGGCCTCTTACAACTGCAAGCGTACTCTCGTAGATGTAGGTCGCATGCAAATACACACAGTGTATCTGTAACTGGGAAAATTAAGTATCCTAAGTAAATAACTGGAAATAAATATTTTTGTCGTCCCACCCGATGAAGGGTATTATAAACAAAACATTTCATTCAGTCACAGGAAGATGACATGCTACATATTTGGCATCTATTCTATCAGTACATAATATCTGCTATTTTTGTTAAATGCGACTGTTTACTTTGTATTCAACCTATTGTCATACATAGCAAAAAATAAATCTTAAGTAACGTAAAATAAAACATACTCTCTAGTACCCATGACAGTAAGTTAAATAAATTAAATATTACAGTTAGGGAAAATAGATTAAAAATTGTTTGCAGTATAAAAAAGTCCATTTATGAAGATCTCAGAAAGCAAAAAATTGATCACGAAATCTGCATTATCCGTTAAATATTAAAAAATATATAGAAAGAAAGTAAAGCTTCATATCACAAAAATATTTGGGCAGTTTATAAGGTTATGTTACATTACGTAAAATATTAATTTTCGTACAATATAGTGCTACTTTTTTCAAGATGAAGCGCGACAAACGAATGTTAAAAATTTTTGCCCACATTTGAATTGATGCGTGGGCCGAAAAAAGTTTTTTGCAAATCAATTAGAATACTTTTTTTTCCTTGGTTCCAACGACAAACTTCAAGGTACCAAATGGCGGTTTAAAATATTTTTTATACTTATTTTTCGAGGGGATACAACCCCTTGAAAGTGATCAAATTTTTCCAAAAATTTTAGTGGGCGTTAATTTTGACCAGCAGTGTATAACAAAATAGTTTATTAGCGAGTACAACTTTATCTTCCTTTTATTTTGAAATGGAAAACTATTTGGAGCACCACATTGGAATCGCTCAAATGTAGATATGTTGTACTTTTTATGGATGTATAAACGTATGTTAAAGGATTGTTAAACATTTTCAAAGTTGTTGCTTTTACAGCTGCTTTCAATTTAAAAACCCTTGAACTTCTAGCCAATTTTTCAGTTGATTTAGTAAAGAGGTAATAATGTGTTTTTGAGTGCTCATGGTAAAGACATACGAGTACCAATATAAATTTCTTTAGACAGGAAACACATATTTTATCCATTTCTTTGTCAATTGTTGCTAACAAATGCAGATTTTTCATTTTACGGATTCTGTACCACTCTTAGCCGGCCTCAAAAAATGGCACTAATGACAGAAATATTAGAATATAAACGTTAATGTTAATATTGCATTTCTTGCGACCCGCGTAGGGTATTAGGTATTTTCTTTTTCAACCACTTCAGGCTGTAAGATGCTAATTAATGGGTTATACTGAATTGAGAATTATAATCAACTTTCAGTATCTTCAAGTACTTGCACAATTCTTTTTCGTTTCATGTAAATATGCAGGAAAAACAGTGTGTACAATATTATTTACCATCATATTTAAACAAACTTCAGATCAATAAAATTTTAATTAACATTCTGGAATATACATATAATATCGAGTATAAAGTTGAGCATACCTGCTCTAGACTCTAGACCATTAAGCGGGGTCAGGCCGCTTGTCATTTCCAAATTCTCTCTACTTACACAAACAATCAATCCATCAACACTCAATAGCTGAGAGACCCAACGTGTTCATCAGCCATCGCCTGACGCTAGGGCTGTTCAGTCTCATGCACTCGCATTCAAAGCAACGCACACCCTAAGTCCCAATCATAAAATCCTCATAAACAGAACCGGCACTGTGTTGTTCACCCTTGATCCAATCAAAAAGGTGCTGACGTTAACATACGAAGATACTCAAGATAGGACATGTACTGCCTTCTCTCAAGGACCAATCACACCAAATGTCATTAGTGAGAGTATACACAATACCGTGTACTTACGGTAAAGTATCCAGCAACGCTGGATATTATGTAATATTCCAATAATATCAATAGCGACACAAGCTATCATCTTAATCCACTCAGTAGCTCTCTTCTTTCAGTTCTTTAATAGTTCATCTGAACAATTGAAAAGCTTCTCATTAGTGATCAGTGAACCATGTAATTAGTGATCATTAATCTATGACCACCGACCCACTTATACAGTGCAACCATAATGCACATGTCAGCATTAGTGCATTATTTGCCCCTTGAAGAAGCTAGCTGCAATGCTTGTGAAACGTCGGGAACAAATTTCGTCTAGGACAAGACTCTTTTTTATCGCGCCACGTACAGTGACCACAGTTAATTGGGTTCTGCAAACTATTATATTATAACCACTTAATTCTTGATAGCTTTACAAGCAAATAATTGAACCGTATAGAAAAAAGGCTGTGAAACGCTGATGTAAAGCATTCCTTCTACCATACTAGACTACCAAACATGATCTATGCGACATTTAAAGCAAACTGTTGAGTTCAAAAAAGCCTTCTAAGCTAAAAGTTCTTTGGTTAACCTCTTTGATTAATTTCTCTATATTTCTAACGCCTATTTATTAATTAGGACAACTGAAAGCAAGTATTTTGTTCAGGTACGTGATCACAACTCTCTGCGGCGATTCCTGCCCGTGCCCCGACGTCGTGATCGCGCTCCTCTTTTGGATCGGATACACGAATTCAGCGCTAAATCCGCTGATCTATGCGTACTTCAACCGCGACTTCCGAGAAGCCTTCAAGAACACTCTGCAGTGCGCTTTCTGCTCGCTCTGCAGACGAGAGCCGTCCGACCTCGAGGCGCTCGATTTCCGTCGGCCGTCCCTAAGGTACGATCTGGTCTGACACGTACAGGTACGCACTACATTCTATCGCTTTCCTTCTGTTCGCCCCTTTCTCACCTACTTAAACGCTTTTTCCAATCTTATTACGTCATTCAGAGGAACATAAGAATAATTTTCCATTATAAAATGATTGCTCCTACTACCTTTCAAAACTATTCAGTTTAAACGTATTTTACATTCGTATTTCTCATTACTTCACTTACTTTCGATGACGAAAATGAGGATCAGACTTTGATATACAAAATGAGTTAGCATACGTTTTGATTTTTAACTTCCCGATTTATAGGGAAGTTATTGTATTTGCCCCTAAAATGGAAAATCGATTTTTTAGCATATCTCCATGTTTCAAGGTCATTGGAGTAATTTTAGGCTATTTTTAACAAATTGTTCGTGTGTGTGTGTGTGTGTGTGTGCGTATGTACGTACGTACGTACGTACGTACGTACGTACGTACGTATGTGATCAAATTTTTCGTTAACGTTTTCTAAAAAACTAATAGTGATATCAAAATGGTCGATGATGCAATCGATGTGTATCAATGTAACTTAGAGCTGAATAGATTTTGTTCTAATTCGGTCCAGTAGTTTTTTAGTTTTTTTAAGAAAACCTAACAGAATAACGCAATCTAAATGGGAGAATATAAATTTATGAGAGAATAACTAAACTGAAATAATATATATACATATATTATTACTATTATTATATTTATATAACACACACACACAAACACACATATATATATGTATATATACAGGGTGTCCCATTTTAATCCGCCACCACGGCTAACTTAAGAAATATGCATCGGATCAAAAAACATCCCGAACAAAAGTTTGATGGTTTGGAGGGGGACATCTCATCCTGTCAAAAAAATGTCACCCCTACCCCCCTGGGGGGGGGTTACTTTAAAATTTTAAATAGGACCACCTACTTTTTATTGCAGATTCGGATTCCACGCCACAAAATATGTAGGTTTTATTTCAAACATTTTTTTTCATTCGCGATAGGTGGCGCTGTAATCGCGAAATTTCGATTTTTCGCCTATCTCGATTTTTCGCCTATATATATATTACAATATACATATAATTATAATGATATAATTGTGATAAATACATATATATGAGTATATTTATACACGTATAAATATATATGTACTCAATAACTACATATTGAAAACAAATGAATATACATAATATCCATATACACAGCACACATACATACATATATACCCCAGGGGGGTAGGGATGAAATTTTTTAACAGGGTCAGATGTCCCCCTCCAAACCATCAAACTTTTATTCGGGATGTTTTTTGATCCAATGCATATTTCTTAAGTTGTCCGTAGTGGCGGATTAAAATGGGACACTCTCCCTATATATATAGATGTTCGTTTAATGCTACGTCATATAGCAACAATGTTGATAAGTAGAAAACTATTAAATTTCTCCGAATACGAATAATTTTCTAATTAGTGACAATTAATAATGGTAATAATAAATTACAACTCGCAAATCGGGAAGTTCTTTGCGTGGCCCGTAAAGGGTCACACACAAAATAAACATGAATAGCTACAGGCATCACTACTCGTGAGCGAGTGTAGCGAGCGAGCTACAATAACTCCACTCGCGAGCTCGCGAAGCGAGCGAGCAACACGGACTCCACTCGCGAGCTCGCGAAGCGAGCGAGCAACACGGACTAGCTAGTTAAAATTTGTGTTGTTTTCAAGGATACGTTAAATGGCTTAAAAGCATAGTTGTAAGGTTCAATGAATCGTGTGCTATGTGATACAAAATTATTGCTTTGATAATGTGTTTTTGGGAAATATCAAAGCCACCTTGATTCTGTTGAAAAGAGTCAACCATTTTCAGATATCTGTCCTCATAGATATCTAAGTTAGGATCCAGTAGTTAGAGCTACTGGGGGTAATTCGATGTTCAGTTGATTTAGAATTCAATAGCTAGAGTTATTCAAGGTCGTTCGAAATCCAGTTCAGTATGAGTTCCGTGGCTGGAGCTACTAAAAGTCATTTAAGCTCCATTTCATTAGGAATTCAGTGCTTACACTCCGGGTTAATTCGACTGACCATTCAAGGTCACCATATTCTTGCACTTGTTTCAAAAGGTACTGACACTACGAATGTTTCTATACCTGTGTGAAATACATATAGCATTATGTGTGTCAAAAGACATCATCGTGGAGGTTTCGCTATCAAAAAACTATAAGAGGAAAGAATGACTTTGAACGGCCACTCTACTTACTGTAGTATGGAGTTATTCAGAATCACTCGAGGTCAGAGACAAGAAATCCGTTTAAGAACTAAAATAAAGAATCAGAATATTTTTATTTCACAAAGGTTCAAAATATACATACAGGTTATGTATACCTCCGACTGTTGTTAGAATATCAATGTACGAAATAGTTTCCAGCAACACTGTAAAAAATTAAATGGGTTTAAGTCACGCGGACATGCTGACCATGGAATAATTTCACTTCGTGCAATTTATTGGTTCAGAAACTTGGAATCATGTCCCATACCATTTTTACATAAAGAGCAGGATAGCCTCGTGCTGACAGCACACGTTATAACGGTTTTGTAGAAGTGTTACGTGCCGCGCGCGTGAGTTTATTTTAGTTTAAGGTGGGAGTCTCAGTGGTAATTGCAGACTGGTGACTTTACCGGCAAAAGTGACCAAAATGTGGGTTTATGCGAATCCACTTTTCGTCTTTACATGAGAATCAGTTATCAATCAACGTAACTTTGTAGATATTTGGAAATATGAGTGTTGAAAGGTAGGGGAAAATCGGCAAAAGACAGTCATGGAGCTTATTGTGAGTAGAAACATCCGTGGGGAGCACTTCTATTGGTTGAGCTAGTGACCCTCAAGGGAGTGATGAGGAAATGCACAGCCATATTGTTTTAAACGGATGTAAACCGGAAATTACAAATCACAATAACACCTCTGAATGTAACCAAACGTCACAAGTTACGTAACCTAAATGTCACATGTCATGTCACCCTCTCTTCTTTCTATTTATCTACTTTCTCTCACTATTTCCGGTTTCACTCCGCATCGTAATGACCAATAGGAAACACAGGTATCGTTTCTCATCACTCCCTTGAGGGTCACTAGGTTGATCGAGCTCAAGTGGTGAAGAGAACGAGTGCGAGTGAAGCTCTGTGATCATCTGGGACGCACTTCATTCGTACACATGCATACCATACGCGGAGTTCTGACTATGACGCCCCTAGCGGCGACTAGAGGATCTTCCATCTATTGATCACAAAAAATCAACTAGACAGAGGTGCTTTGTCGAAACATCTCTATAATACACCGTGGTATGTACGGAGGAATGGTGATTGCAGTTGCCTGACATTCGTTCACGTTCGCAGCGTTCGTTTGCGTTCGTTTGCGTTCTTTCGTCCGTATTTATTCGTGCTCGTTCGCTAGGTGTAGACGCGCCTTAACACGCAGGAGGAACTTTGGAATTCTTAATGTTTCTGTCTGCGAATTTTAGATGTATTCAGTAAAGTAACCTTACTGTTTCTTCCTACACCTTTTATCGAGCAGTAGATAAAAGACATGGACCTAGAAATTAAAGGACGAGGTCCAAGATCTCATCTTAGGCAAGGGGGTCGATCCGGTCCATCGGAAGAGGGAAATCGTGGTGGACGACTTATTATTAGCCGAGTAGTTTGTGTGAAATATATACAGTAATATACATACACGATAACAAAATCTTCCACTAATCACCAACATCGTCCAACACTGTATGCGCAGTTTCATGTTCGCGCCTTACCGACACGAGTATAAACCCCGTAGCTTTGTACGTGGGATTAATTCCTAGGTTCCTGATAAAAGAGGAAGAAGAGATAGTAGAGAAACAGTGGAAAGCGCGGCAATATTTAAAGCGCATTTTGTTACTGAATGAACCTTCATTCGAGAGCTATGCTCAGATAATTTTCTTTACCGACGCATGCAGAGTATAAATTACAGTTTAATTAGCGACTACATTCAAATAATACTTCAAAGCAACGCATGCTAAAGTGCATGCGCAACTGCTTATTTTCTGAACAGTTAACTGCTCAATCCCCGCTTCTCTGAACTTGCTGACTCTTAGAACGCTACGCGAGCATACGATCGACCTCGGGTATCAACAGAGTGATAAAAAAAGACCCAGAGCTGAGTTTGGGAAATAAGATATCATAGATTTCGTATTTCTCATCAGATTTTGATGAAAGTACCGCCAATGAATCCCTTGTGCTTCCTTAATGAAAATACCACCAAATTCGACATATTTCGAATTATTTGGAACGTAGCTATAGAACATACCAGTAAACGCTACTATTTCAAAATTCGTGATATTCTCAACTATCGATAGCCAAATTAAGCTATCGATAATTTTCGATAAAATCGAACTGGGTATAGGATATGCAGTAGTTTCTCCACGGTCCACAACAAGAACCAGACTTCCAGAAGCGACATCAGTCTTTACAGCAAAAATTATGACGATTCCAAAAGTGCCATATTAAGCATCAGCATAACATTCAACAATAACGCTATCCTACAACTATTCAAATGTGGATTACCTCTCATTTCGGAATATAGAGAAACGAAAGAAATAATTAAGCAGTCAAAAAAGCCACCACAAGCACACCTTCAGACACAAACACAGTCAACACTATGAAGACCTGCTTGCCATGCCTGTTTGACGACTGTCGAGTATGTCGCTATCCCGTCATTTTTGGAGCGTATCAAGACTCCGGTGCGCCAAGCCACACGCCGTGGAATTCCCCCTTTACAATCTATTGATACCAGATTGTGTTTTGGACTAATTGTGGTTGATCGTGATTGTGTAAACCAGCGTTTGGCACATATCTAAACCTTTTTCCTTCAACTTAATCTGTCCTTGACTATAAGTGTCAACCCGGTATTTTTAAAGAACAAGTGTACTATTCGCTTATCGTCTCTTTTTGTTCATTTTCGTTTGGTGCCACGATCAGATAAACTACGAACTGTTTTCGTTTTTTTATACTGCTGTATGTATTGATTGTCTGACGAATGTTTTGATTTTCCCATATTCCTAGCAGCAGCAGCTTGGGACACTGAGTCCTATAGGGTGTTCACAAAGAAACTCAGCTTCAAAGCGAGATGCATACGCGATGCTCATGATTCTCTTCGAAATGATAATTATAAACAATGTTTTTCTCTCTCGAAGGTTAAACAACAATCCAATTTTGTCTTGGTGACGCATTGAAAAAAGAACTCTTCATCAATTATCCTGACCAACAACTAAGAATGTAACTGTTACCGACTGGGATTTAATTAGAACACGCCATTGTTTGACAGATTGCACCATTCAAGGATAACCTCCGTAAAGAGAAAATAGTCGAGCTTATAAAGTTCCTAAATTTAATCAACCTACATATTGTCCAAAGTAACGTAAGATAGTTATAGTCGCTAGTAACCAAGCAGTTGATGTGATTTAAAATACTACCAAAAACATGATAAACCTTAGCTTTAAAAGTGGCTATTTCAGACATAAAAAATAATTTATTTTCTTCCTAATCATTATCTTCCACAGAAGAAATTCTCTTAATTTCAAAGCTCACTTTCCACCGTTCCTTTCCTTCTTTTTCCATCCTTTCACTTACCTTCCCTCCGATCGTTGCTCCCTCGTAACGGGAATAAGTTCTACTGGACTTCGTAACTTCGATTATCAGAGGACCCATCGAGGTATTTCCCATAGAAGTTTATGTGCAAGTTAATCCCTCCATTTTCTACGGAAATCACGCGGTTCTCGAGACACCCTTAAAGCGCGATTTTTATTTCCCCTCTCGCTTTAATAACGGTTTCTCCGATAGTTGCGGGTTATAAAAATTTCCACGCTTATTGTGCACGTTTGCGATTTCGACGAACGCATAACACGCGGTGCGGAATACTGCGACAACTCTGTTATTAATCTCGATTCCCAGGGAAATTAAGGTTGGAGTTTCCGCGAGTGGAACGGTGGGGAGGGTGACAAAATGATAATGGTGAAATGTTTCACTGCTCCTTCTTGCTGTTTTTTTCTTTCGCGTATAAACCAGTGTTGAACTCTGGCCATAAAGTAGCTACGGTGAAAATAAATTACCTCAGGGGGGCGCTATGACTAAAGTTGTAACACGAACATATTACTCGAGATATTCGCATCTGAAAATGTGGAGTGGATTTTATGGAGGGCCTAGTTGGAAAATTACGTGAAAATCTTGTAGGTATACATTTTAGAAACAGATTCCGAGATTTGTTAAGGATTATGGAATTCTCACTTTTCTTGGTTTCAAATAAGAGTTATTAACTTACTATGAGCTTTATTTATATGCTTTTTTTGAGTATTTCAATTTTTCAAAGTAAAAATTTTGATGAAAAAATAGGAATGGTAGTGAGGATGAAAATTGATAGTTTTATACAGTAAAAAAATGGTAATTATTTGGAACAGGGGCGACCTCACCGATTTTGATGAACTTGAAATATATTGTCAAGGTCATCATTCTGAACAACTTTTCCCTATACGCTTTACCGCCGCTCGGGTTTAGTTTCTGAGATATACACAAAAAATGTTTTTAAATCCTTACCATAGAGTCCTTAAGCGGGGGTCCGATGGCAGAGCCCCTGTTGGTGTGTTAGGTGAGCAAAGCCCCGCCATTATTCGGAAGGTAAAGGTTCAATTTGGGAAGTATTATCTACGTTCGGTGGTCTGCCATGAAAAAGGGGAATGTCATACTAGAGCACTAAAAAAGATGAGTATACGCAACCGTCATTAGGGTGCCAGCAAAGTGATTATTTGCAATATTATAATATTATAATGTTGCAAACTTCAGCGAGTTCGGTAGTACGCGGTGTTATACTCCCCACCACCACTCACTTTTTCCTCTGCTGGCACCCTAATGACGGTTGCGCTCATCTCTTTAGTGCTCTAGTGCTCTAGTCATACATTTTTGCGCGCGAAGATGCGAGTGCCGAGGTTTGAAGTAAGGAATCAGCCTCAAATACATAACTTCAGGTGAAAACTCATGTATCCAAACCACGGTGTATTATATAGGTGTTTCAAGTTCCTTGGAAATCTCGTAGGTTTTCTGTGATAATTTCTTAGACCATATATACGTATAGACACAGCCTGAGTTATCCAAATTGATGCAAAGATAAAATCATCTATATGACGTTCATGTGGGCATGCATCATGTGGGCAAAGAATATGTACCTTCAAAAAGTATCTATACAGTCTAATGGCGTCTAATCGTCTGATTGGTTTGATGCAGTATTCGCCATCTTGAATTATCTGTTCTGACGTCACTGTGGGCAAATTTGTTTGTTATCTTTGCATCAGGCTCTCCCATGGGGCTCCTATACCTCATGCCGTGTCTATAGGTATATGTGTTTGGTCTAAGTCTCAAAGTATTTAACTTTTTCTAAAATTGGGACGCAATTTCAGGTTGAACCACTGTACACCCCACTTGCTACTATCTAATTTTTTCTGAAACGTTTTTCACTAAAATCCTTACTTGTGCCGTGATTAAAGTATTCGAAACGGTTTCAGTTACGTCCTCCACCCCGTATGTGCACAAGCGAAGCTTTTCCTGCTTTGAAATCTCTATTTTCATAATCTTGGAAGAATTTGCAGTGCGCTTGTGTCGCATTTGAAGTGTCGCCTAAAGGAAGATCTGAAACATTACATCTATTCAATATAATTCATGCAATGCCTAGAAAATATTATTTGAATGTAGTGGATATTAAAATCGTAATTTATACTGTATATGCGTCAATAAAGCGAATTGTCTGAAGTTAGCTCTCTACAAAAATTTCATTCAGTAACAAACTATGCTTTAAATACATATTGCTGCGCTTTCCGTTGCTTTCCTAGAATCTTTCCCTTCTCTTTAATTTATTGGCCGATAAAAGGTAATGAAATATCTGTAGGTATATCGTCGCTTGACGACCCTCCCGTGTGCCGCTATCCGGTCATTTTTTAGGTATATCACGACCCACGCGAGCCAAGCCACGCGCCGTGGGATTCCTCCTTTAGGCTGAAATCCCATGGAGTGTGTTATCACGAGCTGCGCCGCGCCACAATAATGGCAGCGAAAAAGCAACTCGGCAGGAGCCACGGCACGATCCGCGCTACACAACTTGAATAGCGGGTCCCAACTGTGGTGCATAGTTCGTGATGGGGACGTGGAGCGAGGAGCGCGTCGTGCAGCACGGATTGTGCCATGGCTATCGCGAGATGCTTTTTCATCACCATTGCTGTGGCGCAGCGTGGCGCGGCTCGTGATAGCCAGCTCCGTGGAAGCTCAGCCTGAAGGGGGAATCCCATGGCCTGTGGTATGGCATGCCAGGATCGTGATACGCCTAAGAAATGACAGCGTAACGGCACTCGGCGAGGCACGTGAAGTCAACGTAGGTGGCCTGCACAGGCCAGTCAACCGGCAACCCAAGTCCATGCGGCATGGCATATCGCACACCGAATGAACGGCGGCCTGCTGGACCGTCTGCGTGGACTTTCTGTGCCTTACCAAGTGCCGTTGCGCTGCCATCTTTTAGGCGTATCACGACCCTGGCATGCCATACCACAGGCCATGGGATTTCCCCTTAATGCGTCCGCGCACACGGTTACGTCACATATTTTGTTGACCGACTGTACGTGCATCATCATTTTTCGTGAGCATAAATACGGACATTAAAAGCATTACATTGAATAAGACATTAGTAATATTTAAACGCCTTATAACATCTTTTTGAAATATTTTTTAATTAGTTTGCACATTTTTACTATAAACAAATTTTTTATACCATTTTCATGACGCGCGAACGCTTAAATGAGTAGAAATTGGGTCATTCACTTTATCTTATATTTAGAAAATACTGTATATTACAGAGTATACCATAATGAAACTACATTCACGTTCTACCCTTCTTCTCAACTGAACAAAACTTGCGTCAATCCTTATCTCTTTGTTTCCAGGTACGACGACCGCACTAAAACTATTTACTCGGAAACATACGTGAAGCACATTGACCGACGAAGATCGAGCGAGTTCGGTAGCAGCCTCTGAGACGAGAGCATCTTTATATGTTAAGCCACATCCGCAAAAAGACACGCATATCTCGTACCACGTCCCTACGCATCCGTAAACCTTCATCTTCACCGAACGGCGCGTGCGCGTTTACTCTATTAGCACAGCGTCGAGAGATTCTTCGTCGTGTTGCCAAACAATCGAAAAAAAAAAGAAATCCCGTCAATTCATGTTTGTAACATTTCGAACAGCAGCTTCGTGCAGTTTCGATTTCAGCCAATCGCTCCATTCCAACGGCAAGATTTTAAACAGTTAGAGATTTCCAGAGATCCGCTCCGCTCACTCTCGAAAATCTCTATCGTTGTCGAAATATTCGAAAATACATTTTCAAAGAAGACGTCCACGCTGTATGTCATTGACAGGGACCATTGAAAATGTATTATTCCATATTTCGTCGACTGGACGCGAAGAAATATTGCGAATAGGACTTAAAGTTTAAATAGGACTTAAAGTTAAAGCGACGATAAACTGCTGACGACACTGCCATCTCTGGAAATTAGGGGAACACGTTTTCTATTACCAAGATCTACAATTTTCGTTTTATGAAGAGGCAATAGTAGAAATATCTATGTAACCCTTAACTTTTTGTACCTCGGAGTACCTAATGTCCTAAAGTGTATACGGACATTCCATTTTTGATTCCTAAATGCCTTACGAGAGCAATAACGATCCAGAGAGGTCCAGTTTCGTCAGACCACCTCGCAGAATTGCGGCGTACCCCGATGACCCAGTAAACGAGGGTTGAATTAACACAAGAGGTTGGAAACCGGAACTGCTCGGGGCTGGGACACAGGGTCGCACACCGGACAGTTACACGCGCAAACAACGCATTACATGTCACATCGCATTGCCAAAGATAGTATTTTTAAACGGAAGTGTTCCCTGACGAAGGAATTAGTCTGCTTGGGGAACGAAGAGGAATGGAATCGTCTGCGGGGGAAGACAACAGGTGTCTCGTTGAACAAGCCAAGGTTTCGTCCAGGTACCTGCGTGTGGATCTGCTTCGTCGGCTCTTAGATGAATCGTTGTCCAATTGGGTGGCCGAGTTCGTTGAGCTCGAAACACTCGAAGCTCACTTGACATCGACGAATGAAAGGTCTCTGTTCGGCAGAGTTAATCACGCGAAATTTTGCGTCTGAATGGACTCCGTCGTTTCGACGGTTGCTGCTTCGACCGTGAGCGAATATTCGTTAGAGGGCCCTGTTCACTGCTTTCAGTTTGAGCGTAAGTTCCGTGGGGTAGTTAGGGGCCATTTAGAGGGCGCTACAGTCGCCGCTGGTTCAGTGCTGACCGATATTAGTTTCGTCCAAGTGTTTCACATGACAGGTTATTCATTTTTACTTTGTCACTGCTTCATCGAACTGAATCTATATTATTTTAACGAAGCTCAACGGTTTCCTCTTCTTCTTTCTTTTTTTTTTGTAAGCCGCAAGATGATATTAACTGTAAATTTTAATCGTGTCATATTCGTTGTTATTGTTATTGTTGTTGTTTAATTAGTATTATTTATTGTTGAGAGAGTATTTATTTTACTACTGTGGTTTCAAGGCGGAATTGAATGATCCATTCAATTTTAGATCTCTCCAATACCTTGCGTTCATGGCTAAAGAGAGTCTTCCTATTGAATTGTAAGTGTTATTTGAACTGTTGGAACGAAGATGATTCATGTTTAATAATAATTAATGTTGCTCTCTAATTGCTCGTTGGATTCATTTCTGGAAAATCTCGGTTTCATGTCTCATTTTTCCGGTTTAGAATCGAGTCGCACAAAAGCAAATGTTTTGAAGAAATATGTACAATGTATCTGCGGAAAAGGAAAATTTCGTATCTTTGTTTGAAATTTAATTTCACTTCAGTGACGGAAACACGGCTTAAATATTTTAGTGTACGACCAATGTAAATTGATATTAACAAAACTGATTGACAAACAGTCAAAAAGAGAACGACACGTGTTGCTTGATCCGACATGATTTCCTCTTCTCCAAAAAAACAGAGTTTCGTTTTTACACCTCATTGTACTCAGAACAAATCGCTCAATTGAACAAACGGTGTCAAAGCTTCAACAAAAAGAAAAAAAGAAAAAATTCTACAGAAAGTAGACCCCATATATTGTCACTGTCTCAAACTATCCAATGTGCTTTTAAATTTTGCTAATTCTATTCGTAAAAAAGCGTCGAAATAAATTCTTGTTAAGTAAAATTCAGTTTTTATTACTCACAGAAAAACAGTTTGAAAATTGTATTACTTTGTGATGAATTCATTAATCAAATCAATACTACTAAGTCTTAATTTATTCGTTGACATGTGTGTTTTAGTGGTTGGTTAATATTGGTTTACGGTTGTTATTTAATTTATGTTCTATCGTTAATTCGGTGCATCTGTGTGCGTCTAAAGAAAGGTTATGCAATAATTTAACTTCGTTTTGTGCCTCTTCTGTTTCGATTTGAATGCGATTAAACACTTCTCTGTGATAAATTCGTGGATCGAAAGTTCACCGTATACGTGTAAATAGTTTGTAAATATCATGTGTCACATGTGCAATAATCAAAACGTTAGAACGGCGTTTCCTCTGCGATCGATCTGCTAGTTCATAAATGATTTGTAGTCTGCGTATCAACAATCAGATGTATCTAAACGTAGAATAAATAAGAATAGACAACATACGCGGAACAAAAATTGTGAATGATGGTTATGTACTACGATTCGCTGATTCATTGTGGTAAATTGTCATGTAAAACGTTCTCCTTCTTTATTTTATTTTTTTTTTTTAATTATTCGTGCATGTATTCTGAATGGAACATGAATGTTTTTAAAACGTAGAATTAGACAGTGCTTTTATTTGCGTGAACATTTTGAACGTTATTTATTGAATGGTCTTTTTTATATTAATTCAACGTCGAAATTTTTCGTTTATTTTCTAATGTGTTCCAAACAGGAAAAACAAATGTGCGAAATTCTTTTTCAATCAATAAAAGTGAGAAAATCGGGAGTGTTTTAGACAATACGGAGAAATTTGTTTTTTAAAAGAAATTTGAGGTCAACCAACTCGAATAATATTTTATTTCTTCTGTAATAGTTTCGAACTGTTTTATATTCGATTTAGTTTTTGTATCGATTCGCAGTAAATAAAATTTCAGTACATTTCAATAAAGGAGCATCAACATCGTTTTTCTTTTTTCTTCCGTCATTTTACTTCTAAAAATAATGATTCTAAGTTATCATTCCTTCTTATCAACTTCATTAATGCCTAAAGGAAACGAAATAATTTCCTCTATCAAAATAAAAGCAACAATAATTTATTTCTACAAATTTTAAGTTAAAATACTTTCTTCAATCTTTTGAAATCTTTGTTTCTTCAACAGGAATGGTGCATCGAAGAGACACTATTGATTGTTCACGCTAACGGATGAAATAATAAAGACAAAAGTACTAAAAAAATTTGATTGACGACAATAAAAGTTCTTCGACGAAATCACAACGCGTTTCTCAATCTATATGGACACATGCTCGCAGACTAAACGATCAAGTTCGCCATTCGGGCTCGTAAACGAACCAATGCTAGCAGTCTTTTACGAGCTCTTTACGACTGTACATTCGTACCAGTATTCCACACGATGCATACAGCAACGATACAGTATTTTTTGCGATCATTAATCGACCGGCAAGTGAAAAACTTGGACGTGTGTGTTCGTGAAAATCGCGAGGCCCCAAAATGACGATTAACATGTGCGATGGTCATCTTCTGGATTCGTTTTCCTTTTAGCATCGAACAGATAATGATTCACACAGCAAGGTAAATGATAAGAAGTGTATGAGTCATGGAACAGTACTTACATAATTTTTAGCGGAACAGAAATAATTATACGATGTTATGGAAAGTGTTTTATTAATGTGTTTCGAAACCTGTTTTGTGAGATATTAAGTTCAGTATTCAGTCTTTCGTCCATATTAATTTCTTTATGAATTACTTGATTGATTCATAATAATTTTTATTTTATGATTTTAATGCTTGAATGTAATTATTGTTTGTTAGTAATTTTTTACGTACAATAGAGACGTTTTGTACAAGTAGAAACGATACAAAATAGTTTACATTCAAAATCTGTCATTTTTACAGGAATTGAAAAAAATATTTGCAAAATATACACAGAACGGTAAAAGCATTCAACGTGTATTTACTGCCTTTTATTTTGTTAATCAACACGGTGAGTGATATTAGTATTAAAATTTAATAAGTATAGCTATGGAGACATCATTATTTTAGTATTATGTTTTAAAAGTAATTTGATTCTTTTATGAGCAGAACCAATAATCTACTCAAAAAGTTAGGAAGACTATTTAAGTATTGAAATAGGATCATTACCAATGACATGAAGACATTCCGTCTGTTACCTTGCCGTTCACCGTCTGACTATATTCGTTACCTAAGGAAAGGTACTTTAATTGGTAAATAAACAACAATATAATTTAGGACTAGCTACAATAACTTTAAAACGATTTTTAATTAAGTAATATGATTTATTATTTGAATACCTAACTTCAACTTCAAATAATTTTGGTACTTTATTCGAAGAATAATTATAATAATACACTACAACATATTTGAGAGGAGATTCCGGAAGACTGGAGGAATGGTGTAATAGCACCAATACACAAAAAAGGAAACAAACAAGATACAAGGAACTACAGAGGAGTAACACTATTAAATACGGCATATAAAATATATGCAATGACGATGGAGGAAAGACTAAGGGAGAAAGTGGAAAGAAAGGAAATACTACCAAAGTCACAAGCGGGATTCAGGAGAGGGCGCAGTACCATAGATAACATATACATATTAAAACGCATAATAAGTACAGAAATTAAGAAAAAAGGGGGGTAAAGTATATGCTTTCTTCGTAGATCTGAAGGCAGCTTTCGATACAGTAGACAGAGAGGAACTTTGGAAAATAATGAAACAAAAAGGTATAGATGGACATCTGATCGAAAGAATAAAAGAAGGATATAAAGAAACAAGGAACATAGTAAGAGTAAACGGGAGGGCATCTACAGAATTCTGGAGTACCAAAGGACTGAGACAGGGATGCCCTATGAGCCCGACCTTGTTTGCAATATATATAGCAGATCTGGAGGAAGAAATGAGAGAAGGACAAGATGGAGGATTGGTAATAGGAAGAAAGAAATTCTGGTCGTTGGCCTACGCGGATGACATTGTATTAATAGCAAAAACTCCTGGCGAGATGAGGGACATGTTTAAAAGGCTGGAAAGATTCTTGAAAAGAAGAAAGCTTACATTAAATGCGGAAAAGTCTAAAATAATGGAGTTTAGAAAGGCGGGAGGAAGGAAAAAGCAGGAAGAATGGACATGGGAAGGGAAAGAATTAGACAGAAATAGACGAAAGAGACAAGGATGAGAAAAGCAATGGTGGCAATGAAACAGGTCTGGGGAATTGACCAAAGGAAATTTAAAGGAGATTACAATAGAAGAATCAGAATGTTCGACTCTCTAGTAAAAAGCATATTAATATACGAGGTAGAGATATGGGGATGGAAAAAATGGAATAAAATAGAAGCGGTACAGGATAAATACCTCAAATGGACATTAGGACTGGATTGGAACACACCCGGGTATATAGTAAAGAAAGAAACAAGAAGAATGAAAATAAGAGTAGAGACAGGTAGAAGAGCGGTGACGTTTGAAGAAAAAATAAAATGGGAATCTACCAATAAAACTTTAAAAGAATGTCTAAAGGAGATAGAAAAAGAACAAGACGAGAAGACAAAATGGGAGGAAGAAAGGAGAGATTATTATCAGAGAAACGGAATATCAACGGAAGAAGTGAGAAGGAGAAGAGAAAAAGGAAACAGCGTGGTGGAAGAAACAACCAGACGAGATAGGGAGATGGCAATTCAACAAACAACAGGAGTCGAGGTACAACATTCGATACAGAGACTTATGGACGGTAGGATTACCAAGATATTTGAAAGAAAAGACAAATAGACAAATAAAAAGAGTCAATAAAACCATGACAAGGTTTAGATGCGGGAACGAAGAATTAGGAAGCAAATATTGGGAAGCTGATCAAAAGAAAAGATGCAGATTTTGCGAAAAAGAATGCGAAACGTTAGAACACCTGGCGGAAAAATGTAACAACATAGAAAAAGCTGAAAGAAATGTAAAGAAATCTAAAATACTGGACGAATCGGGAGAAGGGTATGTGTGGATGAAGGAAATATTGAAAAAGAGAGAAATAATACAGAGGAGCAAAGAAAAAGAAAATAGTACGCAGTGAGGACACAAGACGAAGATAGAGGATAAATTCAATTCGGGAAACATTAGAAAATTCAATATTGAAATTTGTAAAGAGATGTAAGACACATCACCCCTTGTAATGCTGAAAAGCAAGCAATAAAATAAATATATATATATATATATATATATATACACTACAACATATCTGGATTGCAAAGAAATATACACAATGACATTAAAAGCTTAATAAAATGATAGTGTTGGGGATTAAAAAGAACATTTTTATATGTTTAATCATTAGTATGAAGAATGTTTTCTGTTTAGGAAAATCATTTTTATTAGGTATAATAAAGACAGGTACAATTTTAGTTTCAATTTATTCAAGTAGAATATGGTTTTACCTTGCATACAAAATTGGGATACCATTTTTTAAATATTTGTACAAAGATAACTTTTAGGACACTTTATCAGGACACGTATAATAAAGTTTGGAATCAATGTAATTGTTTCAAATACATTATTACAATTATTCTTTTAGAGGTTTTTATAATATAATTATTCAGATGATTTCTCCTTAGTTAATTGAATACTTCATTACACTACTGATTACTTATAATGTGTGATAATAATTTAAAACCATTCTTATAAGCATATAGTATAACTTAAGTTTTGTGTTTTGAAAGAATTATTTTGAAGAAATTTACTTAAACCTTGTGCACTGTTCAGATAATTGTTGTAGATAAACCTGACAAATTTTATTTTTTATTGCATTTTTATATGAAAATGTGTTCTTTATGCAATATTAAAAACTTTTAATCTTATATAAGTAGAATATCAATTTAAATGATCATTCAAATTTAAAACTGCTTAACGGAGTTAAGCATTATTTAAAGGAAATGATTGTTCAAATAACTTACGTTTAGTTGAATATTTTATTCGAGTAATAATTATTTACTTTTCGTCATAAGTTGTTTTTTTCATTGTTTAGAATAATTCCTTCCTTTCCTTTATATAAAAAATATTTAAAAAATAACTCTAATAATAACAGAAATAATTCTTAATAATTTTTAATATTACTTTTGTGTGTGTTCAAACTTTTTAAGCTTTTTTACCTTGTATTCTAGTTTTGTGTATTTTTATGTGTTGTATCTATGGTTTTGTTTATTGTATAGTTTTGTAGCTTTGTAGGTATCATAAGTAAGTTGTTATTAAAATACGTTTTCATTCGAATAAGGTCTTATAAAATTAAATTCGTTGTTTTGATCTATTATCTGTTATCTGAATAAAATATTGCCCAACAGTATTACTCGAGTCAAATAGACTCAAATGCATTAATTCTGCACAATAATTCTTTGCCGTCCTAAATGAAACACATATTTTCTCATTACAAATGAATTCTTTTTTGGTGAATAAAAGTCCATTCGCAATTTGTAATTGAAGTAAACTTCAGCTCGTCTCTGGTAGCACCGATAATCTCCGGATAAGCAAGGAACAAAAGCCCCCGGACGTAATTCCGTTGTACGAGGATCATGCTAGACAGATTTTTGTATGGATCGATAAGAGCGACAGGCCCCCAATACGGATAATTGACTCAGCCAATTGAAGCCATCAGGCTGATCTACACGGGGGCGCGGCAACAGGCGGGTGCGGGCGAAATGGAAGACTTTGAAGGAGCAAAAAGTGTGCGTCTCGATTCCACCGAACGGATAGATTGCGTAAAGTGTGAATTAGTATCTTGATAGGGTAAATTGACGGAGGCGAGGATTAATTTCGCTGCCTACGGTGTATGCCGATGCATTCCTTCGGTTTTATAGGTGTATTGGAAGAAGGGTGTGAATGGGGGCGTGAGAGCGACGGTTGAAGGGGTTTGCGGAGGAAGGAAGGTAACTACAAGTTGACGAATCGATGAAACCTGATTCTTAAGACGAGGACTTTGATTTCATTTTTATATGAAACAGGAAAGCCGCAGCGTTTTCTCGCTATGTGCTCTCCGCTGTGACCTCGTTAACAATAAAAACTGTTAGTAGTTCGCATTTGACTTGTCTGAAGTCCAGGATATGGAGAACATAAGAACAAAATTACGATAAATGAAGAGTGTACAGTGGAACTCCATTTATCACGTTAACGGTAGTGATTCTTTCATTTCTAATAAGGTCTCAAAATAATGTTAAAAGTAAGACTGCAACATCGAATGTACTGTAGAACAGTAATAGTAATGTTAAGCTGACTTAAGGTACGGTCGTAATCTTGGTGAATATTAGCAAATGTATATTGGAAAATACGAATGCAATCGATGGAAACTATAAGGATTCTTCAATTTTGGAGGACGAAGGTCATTTCGTAGTCTAAAGTTTCTAGTTTTTAAATCATGTATCTAATTAACTTTGTGTACAGTATAGTACAATTTTTTTCAAGATAAAGCGCAAGAAACGAACGTTAAAAGCTTTTCGTTGAGTTTGAAGTGATGCGTGGGCTGAAAGAAACTTTTTCTTCGTAAATCCATTTAAATACTCTTAAAGAGTAAAATTTCCCTTTAATTTCATTTGTTTTTAGATTTGCTCTACCATTTTTATTGACCGCGTTATTTGCTATTGTATGAAAAATGATACTTTTCACTTTGAGCGCCTGTAATTTATGACTGCGCGATCGTAGAAAAATTGCAGAGTGTTTTGAAAAGCTGAAAAGTTGCTCTCTAAATGCTTTTATTTTTAAATTTGGTAAACATTTCTTTCATCTATACAAGTAATTTTAAAACGACCTAAAAAATTAGATAATTACCATTTTTCTGAAAACATCATGCTACCTTTACAAAAATCATGGAAACATTCAAGTGTCTATAATTTGGTATTGTATTGAGGACATGCGAAAATACTGATAAAATTGTAACTTTTTAAAATAAATCTCCTCCGATTCTGTTGGTGTAGAATCGCGCTATGATGAGCATGACAAACAATTTTTATAAAACCTGCTGTAAAGAGATAAGACGATGTTAGTCTACTTAAAAACTAAAACAGCAGGGGGGCAAGGGGAATCGTCCACTCGCATTACCCGATTTTGAACAGTGACGCCCCTAATTAGATAGATTATCAATATTAGCTGTCTCGATGTACAAGTTCGTCGCGTAACAAGAAATGTGAATGAAACAAAGGGACAGAACTATTATCGAAATAACAACCGGCTCAGAAAAGGGGCGTGGTTAGCGAAGACCCAAGGCCTGCAGCGTATTCGGGTGCGAGGGTGCCAGATGGTGTAGCATTTCGAGCCGGTTGCCATGCACCCTTTACTGGTACCAACTTAGAGTGCTTTTGACTGTTAACATTTCATCCCCATGTACCAGTGGCTTTTCCATTTTTTCGGTAAGAAACTTGATAAAAAAAAAAAAAATACATCAAACATCAAACAATGACACTGTTTTCATAAGGAGTTTTCAGTAAAGAAAATCTACGAAAGTCCATATAGATATCTACTCCCTCGATCATAACCTAGACAATAAATTTATACCTTATTTCTTATTAAAACTAACCTTTAAATACACCACAGTGTTTCAAAGCCAATTTAATATATATGTACAGTTTAATAGAACTAAAAGATGTACTGTCTCTTTGTTTGTAACTCTTTTTTCTTGATGCCTTCCAAAGGCTAGCCCCTTCACAAACGATTTGAACATATGACTGACAGAGGCGAGAAACAATTCAAGAAATCTACAACTCGGCGATCATAATACATTAGTTAGGATGCTGAGGGTGGGAGAAGTACTTCATTAACTAGAGAAACATCGCAAGCTAGAGGTTATGAAATTCAGTCTACTTTTCTACTGTGGCCAGAAGGAAAGAAACCGCATGAACAGAATGTGGATCCAAGTAGTTGCATCCTATGAGCGCCTCTCACCTAATAGTAGGACAAACACATTGTCACGGATATTAACGTATTGACTTGGATACGGCAATCCTATTACCATATTAGCGTGTGACGTCAAGAAAAGTGGGGACTAGACACCGTCAAAAGCGGAATCAAGCGGAACCTTCTGACTCCCATGCTGCCCCACGCGCTTTCTTTTCGTCTAGCCATAATCAGGGTTTGCAGAGGTAGGGCAACATGGCCACTTGAAGTCCATATGGCGTAGTAGATAGAAGCGGAGAGGGAAAGCAGCGCAATATCACTGGTGTACTACAACAAATTCATATCAGTATCTATAGCGTTATATGACGTTGCAACGCCCTCAACTTTGAAACCTTCATCTGATAATCCTGCCCATAATAGGTAACTGGACTATAGTGTCTAGCTTCTTTTGTTTCTCTTCAGTCCTTCCGTTCACCACGGTACGAAGTAACAGGGATACAAAGGAAGACACTGGCAGATGCGAGAAGTGATTATTCTCGGAGGCATTACTGCACAGTTCTTGGTTATGGGATTCAGATCACTGTTAGTCAAGCTTTAAGCTTCAATAACTAAATCCGTTATTAAGATGCCATACACACATACTATAACTAGTGTGTTTGTCGAGCATACAAATGGGCCTTAAAGCCGCTTTGCCGTGCGGAAGCCTGGGCTTATAACAGCGATCTTGAGTAATACTTTCTAACGTCCCCGCTGTCTCGGGTTCGGACTCTTACTCAATTAGGTGAAGGTAATCAATAGACACCTGACGCTTGGTCCAGCGAGTGAGATGGTCGAAAAATGAGTAACCAGGTACCCCGAGTTTGCTGCAACTCCATTCCAGAACTACTAGCAGGCATGTAAGGATTGTTATTATCCCGAGTCCCCTTACCACGTCAAGGTGGCCCACCATCGGGGGGGACACACATACTACAGTTGATGTCTGCGTGGCCACCATCTTACGTGGGAGGCCAGGGTCACCCAGGCTTTCACGTATATACCCGAATCGCCGATCGGTGCAGGCTGGGTTGGAATAGGCTCCCAGTCGTCTAAGACACCTCAAAAACCTCTTTCTAGTCATTGAATACCTCTGCCCGCACGAGTCCAAACCCATGTCGGGTGATCGGCAGGATTGGCACAAAGGCTGCTCCCCCGGCCCAGCTTGGGGGGGGGGGGGATGGTGGCCGAATACCAGCTTACGTCGCATCCCCCGGGTGCGGAGGATATCTCCGCCGCGCCCTCCCAACGCCCGTGTTACCAAATCTGGCTTTGGTCCGCCTTCCGTGGAGACGACGCTCCACTACCGGTCGAGGCCTACCCTTCAATCCATCGGGACCGGTCACCCAGTATCGGGACCCCGGGATCGCCAATTCTCGTACGTCGCCCGAAGGCTCCGCCCCTGGGGGAACACAGATACTACAGTCTATCCTACAAATTTGGAGTATACCTGCCAGTGAGTGGTCGTAAAATGTTACTGGCTTCGCGCAGTAAAGGAGACGTGGGTCGCCGAATTCGACAAGATAACACCAGTTTTACCGATCTGCAAACATAGAAAATTTATGGCTCATGTTGTCCGCTATGTTTGCGCCGAGGCGAACACCCATACAAACGCTTGTGGGCCATGCTTTTGTTCGCGTTCGCTACAATGCACTGTCGGGGTAAGATTCTTCCCGAGACGCGATTATTTCAGCAGATGGACTGCATCGGCTAATAATATGGCATATCCAAAAAGTCGTGTGAACATGAGAGGCTACGGTCGCTCTAGCCCCTCAATTGGCATTATTCCGAAGTTCGAAGTGTTCGTGCTCCCTATAGTACATATTTTTACAGGTCTCTTGGTTTGTTTCCTATAACTTATTGTTAAAGTAAAAAACAAAGAACTTGTAACACTGATAACTATCATGGGTACAATAAAATTGCTTTTATAATGAAATTCCATGGACAGATATAAGAAACAAAACTCTACCATTGACGACACTGTACAGAAACCATTTTCTGGTCAAACTGTACAGCGACGATATATCTTCACGCCTCAATATACACAAATTTCTAAACGAAATTACAAGAACAGTAGTTCTATGAGTACCTAGGAAGTTAATTCTAATTGCCTTGTTAATTTCTAACTTAATTTAATTGTTCAAGCTTCCAACAGTTTAGTAGGTGGATTAGAGGTAATGAAAGCGTTTACGTAACGGAGGTGGCACTCGACAATAGTTTAGATAATAGGAGCTCAGCAGCATTGACTGAAATTTCATTCTACTAAATAGTGGCAGGATAAATGGAGTTCTACTGTAATTTCGTTCACGCTTCGGATACTATGGCTAGTCACAATAGCCTAGTGATATACATATAACGTGGTTAGAATATCTATGAGCGTCTTCTAAATATCCATTCATGGAGCATGGTAAATGCCTGAACTGCGAACCTTTATGCATTTATGGCAATTCTAAATGCACAAAAATCTAAGAGGATATTCATAGACACTAAAAATATACAAAATGTCAAAAATATACTCCAAATTGCAGTGTTCAGAAAATTAAACATGCTGCTATTTAAGTTTCAATTAACTATTTGTGCTTGTAATAATTGTATTTGCATAAAAATCCGAAGTCTAGTCATATCTTCTTTCTTTCTGCCAATTAAATTTGTGCGTATATGTGATATGAACTTGTCAAGTTCTGTATATATTATGAGAATGGTAATTATGGTATGTAATAAACTTTTATTTAAAAAATTGGTACAAAGAGTGATTTTTTGGAGGTTCCGTTGTAATGAAAACTGAGGAAAACTAGTAACGAAGGAAAATCATAGTTTTCCTGAAATTAAAAAGGAAATATTATTTTTTTTCAACTTTAGAAGTGTTTAGTGCAGAGTTTCAGAATGAAAGATGAACAAAAATGAATGAATGTGAGAATTGTTTTCTTCCTCCGGCAAACCATCAATCCTCGAATCTTTTCACCTTTCACGCCACGATTCGGAGCGACGGGCAAGCAATAATAAAATAATTATGTGTGATAATGAAGTAACCTGTCCCGAATCATTAATTCTAATGCTAAGGAACGAGAAGAGCCACAGACCACCGTGTTATTCACGAGCGCTCTCTGGTTACTCTCGGTGAGACTCTCAAAGACTAACGTACTTTCTAGCGTAGATATTTTAAATGTGTCACAAAATCGTACAAAGGGAAAGTCTGAACACCATGCAATGTTCAAAAGTCGACGATTCGATGGTCCAGCGTGCGATGCCAGTCGACAGGAATTAACTTCGTGACGAATCAAAGTCCATTGGCGCCATTACATTTCTATAAAATTAAATTTCAGCGAAGCGAACCAGAAAATGCGACATCTATGTGGGTGAGGCGTCTAAAAGTGCTGCGGTGTCCTCCGAACACTTTTCACTACTATAAAATCGAGTGCATTTCTTTATTTTCGGTCTGAAGGATCCAAAAAGATCCAAAAAGTATTTGTTATCATGAAAGATATAAAAATATTTTTCAAGACGAAGGAAAACTAGAAAAATCGATTTTATAGTAGATCCTTTCCTTATTATTAATCGCCATCTTGGGCCGCGTAATTTTATTCGTGAAGATGTATCAGTACATTTCTGAAGGATATACACACTTATTTGTTTGTGCACGTTTAGGCGCCTCGTCTTGTGAAAATTCAACAGATAAATTAGTTGCTTATTTTTAGTTATTGAAATTGAAAACTTGAAATCGAAAAAGCATAATTTAAAAATAAATGAAATATGATAACTTGAAAAAAATAATTTTTTGAATTAGTATGGTACTACCTTTTTGGTACTACCGGTTTGGTACTACCGGTTTGGTACTACCTCATATTTTTACGTTATTGACCTGTAAGTCTTAATATTTTTTGTCTTTACGATTTGTTAAAGAAATTATATTTTAGGATACTTATAACTCGAAAACGGTTGATAAAGAATATTTAAAATTGATCTGACCTTGTCCAAAAATTTACAAACAAAAATCATTAGACATTTCACAAATATCTTTCGCATTTTAATTATTTATTCACAATTCTGTTTCTTAATTCTTACCACTAATGACTGGAATAAACGTGTGTACATTTGCAGAAACTGCAACCACAGAGGCTCACGAGTTTACGAAATTCATAACATTGGAGTTTTTAGCTTCTAATTAATTTAATTTCGACAATAAAACTTAATCAAACAACTTACTACTTCATTGGAAATAGAAATAATGCTCTTTTTAACAAATTATAATTCTCAAATTCCTGAATATTTTTCCAAAAAGACACGAAATTTCTTCTTCCATTGGGCCATAATTTTCCTTCTCGGTGCAGTAATTTTTGGAGCAATTTTACGAAAACGCAGGCAAAGACTAACATTTGAAGAGGAAGTCGAGCTAACTAGACGGTCCCCTTAAATTAAGTCAAACATTCACTCATCCGTGTGCACAATGCGGAGGCGGATCCTTGCAACTCCTTTCCGTCGTCCTAGAAATCGTCGGGCCGACGCCTACGGAGTTCCCTTCGCCGAGGACTTCCGGCCGAAGGAGGAATCCCCTCAGACGAGAAACTACTGCCACGCGAAAAAATGGAACCGTGCTCTTATTTCCGCGCCGCGGAAGCACAATAGCTTTTTGTTCGTGATGGTACTCGTTAAATCGGACGATTCTCCGCGTAGAAAGGTGACTTTCTCGTCCAAGGAATAGGAAGAGACGATCTTGCGATAAGAATGGGAGCTCGGACAATAGGGAATGGTTTGTGCTGATGCGCCGACACAAAAGTCGGTAAGTCAACGAATGCTACACGATTTTTCCGTTTTATCTTGGAACTGATTAGGTTAATCGAGGAAGAAAACTTCTTTCTTCTTGCACAAAGTGTTATGAAGAGTTACATAAAATCCTACAGTGCTATGCAAGAAATATTTTTATTATTAGGTGTGCAAATTAATTCGGTGCCTTTAAATTTCATCCGTCATAAGCACTGGTAACTTAATCTTACAGAATAATAATCATCACGCTTTTTGAGCAGAAAAATTAGACGATTTTTGAATTTAGGTTGCAACTTTGTAATCAAACCTTATTGGTCGGCCTTTGTATAAAATTTTTATCCTCAAAAACCGGATTTTGTCCGGAAAAACCTCTAACACCCTGTATGCAGGGTGTCCCAAACTAAGTGCGGGAGCCGTTAAAGGGAGATTCCTGGGGTGATTCTAAACAACTTTTTCCTTTGCAAAAATGTCCTCGGAAGCTTTGTTAACGAGTTATTAACGAAAACACAGACCAATCAGGGAGTGAGTACAGCAGATTAATGATGGCGCGGACGATGGCTGGCCAATACTACTCGCAGCTGAAGCCCGCGCCATCATTAATCCGCTGTACTCGCTCTCTGATTGGCCGATGTTTTTCGTTAATAACTCGTTAACAAAGTTTCGCATAACATTTTTGCAAAGGAAGAAGTTGTTTATAATCACCCCAGGAATCTCCCATTTCCGGCTCCTGCGTCGAGTTTGGGACACTCTGTATACAGGGTGGTCCATGCAACTTGTGCTCGTCTATAACTTCCAAAATATGCGTTGCACAAAAAAATTTTGTATACAAAAGTTGAATGGTTTAATGGGGTATATTATGTAGTGCATTTTTTTTTTCTAGGTGAGAACGTTTCGGAGATTTGAAGGTCAACTTTGTTTTTTTAAATAGAATACCATATTTTTTATTCCAAAATATGGAAGAATATCGAATTCTGAGTAAAAAAGTATTGACCTTTATTAGCCCTAAACCTAATAGCTAACGAGTAATTTCACTTTATTTCTTGAAAATTTTCTTTATGTAATATCAAATCGCGGAAATCTGAATCTCTAACTTGATATTACGTGTAGAAAATTTTCAAGAAATAAAGTAAAATTACTCGTTAGCTATTAGGTTTAGGGCTAATAAAAGTCAATAGTTTTTCACTCAGAAATCGATATTCTTCCATATTTTGATATACAAAAATATGGTATTCTATTTAAAAAACAACAAAGTTGACCTTCAAATCTCCGAAACGCCTCCACCTATAAAAAAAATAATGGCACTACATAATGTACCCCTTTAAACCACGCAACTTTTGTATACAAAATTTTTTCGTGCAACCCATATTTTGGAAGTTATAGAGGTGCTCAAGTTGCATGGACCTCCCTGTATATAATCTACAGAAACTTCATTCGTTTCAACCTGTTTCCACATGTTAAAAATATAAATCCATTAAAATTGAAATATATCTGTGATCTTCAATACATTTGAAGTTTGCAGTCAAAATGTCTGAATCAAGAAAAGAAAGATATTCAACGTTTCTAATACAATTTCTGAAGTATGTCTTATTTCAATACGAATAAATTAGGAATCACTCGACAACAAAGAGGAACTGCAGAGAATATACAGATTCTGACTGTACATTTGAATTCAGCGTGCAAGATTACATATGACAGTAAGACATGGATAAGGTGATCGGATTTTCAACGGTTAAGAAGATCGTGGATCATCCCTGTTACTGCTTGTTTCTTACTTAAATAATCTAAATTTTTACGACTGAGTGCTCGACAGTAGAAAGAAGAAACCGCGAGAATAAGGACACAGAATTTAATAAGAAAAGTACATTAAACTTTTTTGAAATTTTTAAGTTAAGTTACCGATAATCAGTTCCAGTCTACGTTCTATTTTTTTTTTTTTTAATTGCACCGTTAAGAAGATGCCAAAAATTTCTGATTTGTTCTAAGTAAAATGACACGAAACTTAAAAATTGAACTGTTTAATTTTTTCTTGTATTTCGTTGTTCTGGGTTGGATGTCATTTTCGCCGAAAAATCACGGAAAATTTATTACCCTCATATTCGCGACAATCTAATGAGGAATGCAAATTTTTACCTCTAAAAGCCTAATGTCGTCCTTGTCTTCGAAGGTTCCCTTTGATGTAATATGAAAATAGTGAAAAAATAAAATATTAGAATGATGAAACATTATTTTGGAATAATATATAGGCCAATGCCTATTTCGTAACAAAAAATATTATTTTGTATTTCTACTTTAGTTTAAGGGAAGTAAAATATTTAACCATTAGGTTTTTTCCATAAACAGTGAAATTATATTCTATTTCGTATTTCCTATTTCCTATTTTCCAATTCTGGACACATACTCATAATAGTGTTGTTACACGTGAGACACAGGGTGTCTGCCTTTTACTAATGCGTGACTAAAAAATATGAAATACTGAATACGTAATATGACGTAGAAAGAGTCACAGTATCTATGGAAATAACTTATAAGAAAAAATTTTTATCTCTATAAAACTTCAGCAGAAATTGGAATGTAATGAAATAAGAACCGAAATACTATTTCAAGATAATATTTTATTGAACAACTGTAGTAAAGCTTTGACTATCTGAATCAGAATTATCCCTGATTTTTGTTAACTAATGTTCAATATATTTAATACTCTTTAATATTCTGACATAAAGATTTTTATTTCCAATGTTCTTTATCACTTGAAGATATACACTTTCGCCCTCATCAGTCCTTCATTTATCTTAGTTTGAAATTCACACAATAGTAAAAGATTAATGAATGAAAAGATAAGTAGATCTTTTTATGACAAAAAATAAAAATCACAAAGTTTCAAATAAACGTCCCTACAACAGTAGTAATACATATACCGTTTCATCAGAAAATTGTGTCAAATTGATACAAGGGATCGATGCGGGCTAAAATATTTACTACCTAAATCTGCTTCAAGTACCTACTGCTTACACGGGGTGTCCCAGAATAAGTGTAAGACCCGGAAAGGGGTGATTCCTGGGGTAATTCCAAGCAACTTTTCCCTTAGCGAAAATTTCCTCCGCAGCTTTGTTAACGAGTTATTAACGAAAACCACCGACCAATGAGCGACGGTGCACAAACTACGCGAAGCGTTTACTACTTGCCGTGCTCGAGGCTTGAACAAGAAATTCAAGATCTTTACGCTATTGCCTAATTTCTCCTAAACTATTGAATGAAAAATTATGAAAAAAATCAGGGACACGTTCGTTATCGCGACACATATTATAGTATTTTTTCAGATTTCTAAATTAATTAGCCAAGTTGTAAGAAATAAAACGGGAGAGAAAAAAATTGAAAAATGCCGATTTGGTATTGTAGCAAAACCGGATCTATGATCATATTGATTCAGTAGATAAATATCACTAATACCATTGTTTTCAATTTATTTCACACTTTTTAACGTTATACGTAATAGTAAAAAAATAAAGAGTAATGTTTCCATAGTTCCTACGGATTGTACATTATTTCATTGTGTACCAAAACAATGTAAATTATAAAAAAATACTTATTGCACACGGAATGTACGAAAATTGGACGTATTAGTTGCTGTAATCGGTAAAAAGTGCAGAAACATCGTTTTTTATTTTTTTTAATTATGACGTACCAAAACAAAAAATGTTTAAATATATTGAGGTTAATATTATGACTACCTCATTCGATTGTACCCTACATTGGATGGTGAATAAACTAGACATGCAATTATTATCGATGAAATTCACCCATTTGGAGAAGAATTCACCTGCTGCTTGAACACTGGTCCCTCTGGGTCAGTGGCCGATCCCGGTCGTTGGGGGATGATGCAAAGATAGCATAGGCCCTGATGATCGCAGGTATACGGCGCAACAGAAAGACACCTTGCATTTATAACACTCCGCGGTCACAAACACTGATCACTTTATTACAGCAGCACTTGACCTCCTAACCACTGACAACCGCGGAACGTACTGAATTATTGCACTGTCTTGACTGGGGAGATCTTGACGGGGGAGATCTTGCATAGGACGAAAATTGACACTACGTACTGGTTGATCTGGATAACTTTCGCGGTAAATCGGTTTTGCGGCGTTCGCGATGCTATGGCATTCCGTAAATAAAAATAGACGTTACACAGTTCGGCGGCGGAATCACGATCGGCACTGACGATTTTTTCCGAAGTTTCTTTTCTCGTGCCCTCGCATCCCTCCAGCGCGACTTCTCAGGGTGTAGCTTCGTCCAAGTACTCGAATTTGATTTGTTAGTTCACACGACATGGGTGGGTCTTCTTCGGTCAGTCTTTTTAGTGGAGGTGGAATGAGATAGTCCTTCAGGTCAAAAAGTTAGCGGAAAAATTTAGGGGAGCAAGAAACGATTAGCTCGCAAACGGTTACCAGTCTCTTGAAGATGCGGCCGTTTATGATCGTTGGTATTGTCCTGCAAGGTCGGAGGAACCATCGGTACCCGAGGTCGAACACTGCGAGGGTCGCGCCGCGTTTACCGTTAAAGTCCTTCCGATGCATTCGGACGGATGAAATATGGGATTCGCTGTTATTAAAAAGGAAAGTCTTTCGCTGTCAAACATTTGGTCAACGGATGTCTCGCAGAGACTAAGTCGTCGCCGCGCCAAGGGGAAAATACATCACTTGTATTCTCATACCTTTAATTATTTCGGTATCTGTGTCCTGCGACCGAGTCTTGCTTTTATCACGTTCCACACCTAGTAACCAGCCGATGTCCGTTTAAACTATTACACAAATTTCGTTATGTTTTTAAATATTTTAATTTAACAAAGTTGAAGAAATAGTGTACATATGAATTGAAATATTATGAAGGAAAAGAATACGGATTATACCTTCTTCTCAGGAATGATAGATCATTTAAAATGTATATTGAAACGACAAAAACTATTAAAGGGTTGGCCATTGTACCGAATATAATTTTCAAACAGTCCATAAAAGAGATCTTGATTTTACGTGTACCCAACTAAACACATACACATGAATGTAAACGTGTAATCTTTAATACACAGGTAAGCCTCCGGTATTTCTCGAAGAGGTTTACGAAAAATGGGGAACAGAGAAACGGAATTTCGGAGTAACACGTGACGGTCCCCCGCGAGTACTTCCCAGCTGATTGCTTATGACTACATTGTTTCACGGGCAAGCGGCCTGCATCGGCGTTGAGGGCGACGTTTACCTCGCGGACCTTTACCGATAGCGAAGCGACTCGGTCCACCGATGTTTTACTGCGCTGGGGGGGGGGGGGGGGGGGGGGTGTCGTAAACGGTGAGCTGGGGGTCAGTCGCGGGGAACCGTCGCATGTTGCTTCGAAATACCGCTACATCCCCCGTAATTTTTTGCCGACCTCTTCGAGCTGTAAGGGAACTTTACCTGGGAGACATTACTAATTACGATCGTTCGACTACATTTTCGAGAAAGTCGAAGAAAACATTTGGCGACCAAATGCGGTGCACGATAAACGGTTCACCGTTGGTTTTCTTTACAAATTCCTCTATGGGTTCCTATTTTGGTTCCCTTCAACGCGGTTAGGTGAAGCGAAAAGGATCCTGATCCAGGTTAACCCTTTCTCTCTGTCTTACTTGGGCTGAGTGCCATTACAGGTGCTACCAATTAAATTTCAATCAGGTTTTATCACATTTATTCCATCTTTATCAGTGTATTAAAGATTACACGGATCTATTACATTCACGTGTATGCGTTTATTTGGGAACACGTAAAATCAAGATCTCTTTCATGGACTGGTTGAAAATTATATTCGGTACAATGGCCAATCCTTTAATAGTTTTTGTCGTTTCAATATACATTTTAAATAATCTATCATTCCTCAGAGGAAGGTATAATTCGTATTCTTTTCCTTCATAATATTTTAATTAAAATGTAATGCAGAAAACACCTTCGTTACGCTCCTCCGAACCCTCCCCTTTTCACCATGACCGCGTCCCCCACCAAACGGGCCCCCACTCCGCGCGTCGCGCGTGACGACGCTCCCCACGCCACAGGACTCTGCGAGTCTCCACCGCGCGCCTCGCGCCGCACGACTCCCAGTGGGTGGGAATTAACTCCTATCGCGGCCGCGGGGCGGCCGCGAACGCCTCGCGATTTCTCACGGGAGAAGTTGCACACTTCGCGGATATAAGGAACGTAGCGCGACACAAACGGCGGAGACGATACGATCGAACCGGCCAGATAGCCACGCGACTCGTAAAAGACTCTCCAGCTCGGGTAGGGATATCGCCTTCACGAGCACGTTTTTGCCTAACCGCTACCTCCTTCGGTGCTCGGAAATACAGGTGACCTCACCGCGTCTGATAACACACCGACTGCTCGCCATTTCCCGGCGAAAGTCGCGGCGTTGGCATCCTAGCCAGTGATGCCAAAAACGTGGGACGTGGGACATAAGGCTACCCCCACCATGACGTCCCACGGTCTCGCACTTTGTGTGTGTAGTAAACGCTTCGCGTAGTTTGTGCACCGTCGCTCATTGGTCGGTGGTTTTCGTTAATAACTCGTTAACAAAGCCGCGGAAGAAATTTTCGCTAAGGGAAAAGTTGCATGGGATCACCCCTTTCCGGGTCTTACACTTATTCTGGGACACCCTGTATCTCTACGAAAAGTAATCAAGTGTGTAATCAGAAGTGTTAAGTTTGCCAGCTTCCTCGGATAAATAATGCTCCAGAATCCAACGATCATTATCTTATTCGTGGATTACTGTAAATGTAACCGGCAAAAACGTTTATGCAACAAAATATATGTATATTTTCTAATATACGAGGGTGGATCAAATAGAAACCGGACTTTTTTTTTAATTTACTGTCACAGTGAACAGAATTTCGAAGACATCCTATTTTGCTACATAATCTCCACTTTTATGTGTACTGTGACGTGCTCCGCCGTCCTCGAGTCGTGAATCGAGGCGCAGGACACGCCGCAAGCCTTTGCCGATCTCTCCATGCCTTTACGAGATCCGTAGAAGGTTCTCGAGCGCCAGGTACCCGAAAGTACCGGCGTGGAGAGGAGCAACTCACGAAGATCTTAGTCCGGCTAGCTTGTGCGAACTCGCGGAGGGGGGCGTGGGTTATGAGCGAGGAACAAGGATCCCCAGAATTAAGCTCCCATCGTGGAAGGCGAATAATTCTAGACACGTTAGTTAGTAACAAAAGGAATCAATGGAGGCCTCAAAGTAACAAGAACGAGTAAGAGAAATGACGAAAGTGTAATTTCGACTCCTCGATACCCAAACGTATTTGAGAACCGAATACGAGCGATCTCCCTCACGACGCGACCACCCAAAGACTTCGACGATGCAGCTACTCGGTATCAAAACCGGGAAGGCAGAAGGAGGTCCTTACCTGGGTTGCCATCTGAGTGTCGTGCCATACCCCTTACCCTTCCGCCCCTCGCCTAGCTGTACTGCGGAGCCCGCTATCGCTTCCCCCGCTCGTCCACCTATGGGACTGGTTCTTCTGGAACACCCGCTGGCTTGCCCCACGCGGTACGCGTTAGCTTCCGTGGGAAGAGTGGGGAAGCCGAAAGCGGGCTCTGCAGCACAGCTGGGTGAGGGACGAAGGGTAAGGGGTAGGGCACGACACTCAGATGGCAACCCTGGTCCTTATCCTTCGATACTCCTGAAGGAACAGGACGAGCCGTTACTTCGGCTCACGCGAGATCCCGATCGCCCCCCCCCCCCCCTTGGGCCCTCCAGTATTGGTTACACGCGCGCGACATCGATAAACGTGTCGGACGTTGGCTCTCTCTGGCTTCTCTTCGCGCAATCAGTTAGTGGTTTCGGCCGTTCCGAAGCGCCCCAGGCTTTGCTTCGGCGCGGCGGCAGAGGAACGTCGGGGCTAGAGTGGCCAACTCCCCCCGACGCAGACGACGCAGATCCGAGATCCGTGGCCCAGTCGGTCCCCTGCGACGCCCTCTAAGACCTCACTCCTCGGAAGTCCCCGAAAGGCCATGGGAAATCCATGTGAGGCAAGTTTGTCCCGGTTGCCAGTCTCCGAAAGGCAACACCCTTCCCTAGCCGCGCCGATTGCCGCAGAAGCCCTGACCAGCAGTGGTCGACGGTCGCTTTTGGTCCCGACTTTCCCTTCCGTCTCGGTGGTCCATGTTCGCAGTTGTCGACGCCGCACGCATGTCAAACAGATCTTCTGTCAGTTTTTATGCTATGTTCTAGTCTCTCCGTGGTGCACGGCAAGCCTCGATAACCTCTGTTCCTCCTCCCTACCCCTCGGAAAGCGCACACTTGTGACGTGACAATTGTACACCTTGATTGTCGCCAAAACGTCCTCCTAAGTCTTCCTTGAGTGGTCCAAATAAGTGGTAGTTACACGGTAAAATCTGAACCATAGGGCTGGTGTTCCAGTGTTTCCCAATAAATTGAAAAAAATTTTTCTCGGGTCAATGCAACGGTGCGTGGCTAAGTATTGTCTTGAAGCAAAATCATTAGAAAGAAATTTATTGGGAAATACTGGAACACCCGCCTTACATCCCAGATTTCCCCGTGTGGGGAACCACACGTTTGGACCATTCAAGGAAGAATTGGGAAGTCGTTCTGACGACGATCAAGGTGTAGAGTTGTCCACACGTAATTGATTAAAGACACGGCCAAGTACATTCCTGAGTGACGCAATTAAGAAACTTCCAATCCGATAAAAAAAATGTGTACATAAAAGTGGAGATTATGAAGGAAAATAACATGTGTTCAAAACTTTGTTTGCTGTGATAGTAAATTAATAGAAAAAGTCCGGTTTATATCTGGTCTGTCCTCGTAATTGATAATTCGAAACAAGCTAACCGCTTCTTTATTTACATTGATTTATTCCTGATTAACAGTCGTTTTATCAATTCTGTGATTGTAGTCAAGAACGATTCATGAAACAGAGCGTGAAGAATGACTTATGAAACAGAGCATGAGGAGCAATGAATCATGTACGTGACCGAACACTTACATTGTGTCATCTTTCCTATACATTAATGCGATAACAGAAACAGGATAATATCTGGAATGACAAAGGTTATGGACGACAAATGTTATGTTTAACTATTAATAAGTTTAATTAAACTATTTGACTAATAATCAGTTTCTATTAAAAATGTTGAATTTTTTTCGTTTTTTTTTCTTTTCATTTTCTTAAAGCATACAAGGTGGTCCATAAATGTTTGAGGTCCTTGAAGGGGGTGACTTGTATACATACTAGAATTGTATCTAGATATAACAGGATTTGTTTGAAATCGTAAAGTTTACGAAGTTACAGCTGTTTGGATGTTAAATATTTTTCTTGAAACCTTATTTTTTAAACTGGTTTACATAATATCAAGCTCTAGTTTACCGATTGATTGTTCTGAATTCCGCTATTCTATCAGGAGCACACTGAGAAAAATCGTGGACGAACAATTACTACGTTGCGTAGTAAAGAAGCAGGATAGAGTGAAATGCGTTCCTTTCTACCACATTAAAAGGAAAATAGTACATGTGTTTCTAAATTTAATAGTCCAGTATAGTAAAATTTGCGGAAGGCTGTGATACACAACGACATCTACACTTTGGAAAGAAGTGGCGTCTCGTGACATAACCTCAATTTGCTTGGCTTTTAGTGTTGTCTTTTCAATGCTTTTCAATGAATATCACATAAACATCCAAAAAAATGGTATAGTTAATACTTGAAAAACTTATTTCTTGACATAGGTATTTGTTACGGGCCTAGCCGTTAGCAGGTACTGAGCATAGGCCTATACTGATTGTGAGAAAAACTGAAAGAAATTTTACTACATTTTCTACTAAAACGACAGGATGTGTGAAAGCAGTTAGGTTTTTACTACACCAGTGTAATAATATTTGGTTCCGAAACCTTGGTAAAAACTACAACCTTGTGTGCTGATTTTTACTACACGAATGTAGCAAAATTGGAACATTCGCTCATACTAAAAAGAGTTTTTCTTTATGGAAATACTGAAGGGTATGTTTGGCGGCGGAGAAGGCGAGGTATAAAATAGATAAGAGAATTATTACTGGTTACGCAGTGTTGACGACTGGAGGAGGAAAACTTCGGGATGGAAGAAGAGAAGGGGGCCACGGCGATTTTTGTTTTGGTCCATCGGATCAACGAAGACTTGCTTCATTATCTGAGTAGACCTATGCTGACGGACCCGCACTTGAGCTGGGAAAGATTATTTCGGCACTTGTCTTATATATGAACAGGGCTAGGATCAAGCACTCGCGAGAAAGACGATTACGAGAACACTCTAGCGGAAGCCCTATGAAACTAGGCCTATGCTCAGTAACTGCTAACGGCCCGTAACAAATACCTATGTTAGAAAATAAGTTTTTCCAATATTAACTATACCATTTTTTGGACGTGTATGCGATATTCAGTGAAAGGCATTGAAAAGACAATGCTAACATCCAAGAAAATTGAGGTTATGTCACGAGATGCCACTTCTTTCCGAAGCGTAGATGTCGCTGTGTATCACAGCCTTCCGCAAATTTTACTATACTGGTCTATTAAATTTTGAAACACATGTACTAATTTTTCCTTTTAATGTGGTAGAAACGAACGCATTTTAGCAAGTCCTGTTTCTTTACTACGCAATGTAGTAATTTTTCCTCCATTATTTTTCTCAGTGTAGTTTCATAGGGCTTCCGCTAGAGTGTTCTCGTAATAATCGTCTTTCTCGCTAGTGCCTGATCCTAGCCTTGTTCCTATATAAGACGAGTTCCGAAATAATCTTCCACAACTCAATCGCGGGTCCATTAGCATAGGTCTACTGATGATGAAGCAAGTCTTGGTTGATCCGATGGTCCAAAACGAAAATCGCTGTGGCCCCTTTCTCTTCTTCCACCGCGAAGTTTTCCTCCTCCAGTCGTCAAGACTTTGCAGAACTAATAATAATTCTCTTATCTATCCTATACCCCGCCTTCCCCGTCGCCAAGCATACCTCAGTATTTCCATAAAGAAAAATTCTTTTTCGTTTAAGCGAAGTTTCAAGTTTATTACATTCGTGCAGTAAAAATCAGTACACGAGGTTGTAGCTTTTACCAAGTCTCCAGAACCAAATATTACCACACTAGTGTAGTAAAAACATATGCACTTTCACCAATCCTGCCGGCTTAGTAGAAAATGTAGTAAAATTTCGCACAATGTATAGTATAAATTAAAACATTTTTTCTCTTAGTGCATTAGAACATTGGAGTTGAACATTAAACTCAGTCAAACCCGAAAAAATTGTCTACTCTTGGCCTTCTCCCCTACTCCGAATGAACGATACCAACGGAATTTGTAAAGTGTCAATTATCCGGACTTAGGTATAGCCCCATATTTTAGGTTGCATTGAATGTTTGCCTACAATGTTGCAATCCAATATTTACATCAAAGCTTCAAATAATATATTTTTTTTATTTATTTTGGGATAATGGTCGTATTGTTTATCAAAGGAACCCAGAAAACAACGTCTGTAGCATTTCTTACTTTTAATTATACAACATATAAATAAAATTTAATCTTTAATAGAAAATTTTGGAACAGCGTACAGAGCACTTGAACAATTTCAAATATTTTGCAAAAGATCAAAATGTATGTATTTAAAGAGACTTTTCTAAAAATTGGTGAGCTTCGTGTCTTGCAGTTTCTCATCCAAAATGGTGGCGGAGTGTATCAATGTGTCCCGCGTTGCAAATTAGCAAAATGGAGAGGGAAGTTAGACCCGTATGTAATTAAACACTATAGACAATCAAAAGTGCGTCACAAAATAATCTATGACGCGAGCGATGAAATCGTGGAATTTCTCCTACATCATCATTCGATTCGTGCACGCGTCACGATTAACGATAATAATAACTATAAGGGTAACACGGTATAACAATAATAATTGTAACGATCGATGCATATTACGCAATAAGAATCGAGGACTGTATCGTGGATACTTGGAGAAACTGAATGTCTTGTACATAGTAGATATATCGTTATTGTATAGCGATCACGACATTGTAGCTGGATATACCACTGTATTTTAAATGTTCACCATTTCTTTTTGTTATGACTTATTTAACGGAGATCGAATTGAAATAAAGATTGTTTTTTGAAGAACGCCTGTCGTTTTTATTCCATTTTGTCCTTAACTTTTGTGCAGGTGAGTTGTCGCAGAATACTTTGAAATCTTTTATTTAATAAACGTAAGAAATTGTTCGATAAGAATTTAATTACGTATCCTTTTAAGTGGTCATTCTGATGTAATATTTTCTACAATATGATTTTTTTCAACGAATTTTGAAAGCAAATTAACCCTACAAGAAAGATGAGGATATCCATGTATGGAGTTGTTATTTTTGATTGGTAGATTGCAGATGTTTGAACAGATTCACATCTTTATAGACATTAAGAGAAATTTGTCTTGTCTCCGAATTGTGATATGTATTGCATTTTCGATATTTTACACATTTTTTCCTTGTATATTTTTTGTGTGTTTAAATTTGCCATAAATCCATTACGAATTCACAATCTAACAGGTTTTCAAGCATGTATGTGTTTTACAAAGAATGCTTTGCAATTTTTAGCATTATTTTTCGCTTGACGCAGGTGAAATCTGAAAAAGTAACCAAGCGATCGCTGTGAAATTTTAATAGATTATTTTGCACAACAGTAATTTTGTATTAAATTCAATTGTGTCGCTTTCTTCATTTTTAACATAAATTACTTTTTCTAGTATCAACGGTAGAGACAACGAATGTTTGGCTTATAGATTAAATTTTGCTTTACAAAATTTTGCATTACAAACAAGTATTACATTAACTGAATGACCTCAATTTCAAGCATTATTCTACTGTGGTAAGTAGTACTCTTATTTAAAATAATAAGTAGTTTTTCCGTATCTTTGTTATACCTTAAAAAAGGAAAGGAATCTAGAGGCACGGTAGTTCCTCGCGCTAAGTTGAGGTAGTATTCACGTTACCTGTAAAATTAACATAAAGTGAAGAAAACGAGTCAAAATACGACTTCATTAAACAATCTGTAAGGAAGAAGTTAAACGACACATGAAAATGGAAGAAAGTATACAACAAGTCCGAACTGATCAATTTATTAATTCATTGAATATATTATTAATGCATGCAATAAGAAAAACATTTAGATACAGTTATTTCCGATAATATTTGGAAACCATATTTTTGTTAGTTACTGATAGAAAACAACATTATTTTCGAGATACTTATAGCGATATTATGATGAATTATTATATTAGTTTTATACGTTTAATTTGGATAGTATCACAGTATTTCGATAATATGAAATAAAAATATCGTTTTAGTCAATCTTTATTCAAAAATAATTATTTAGTGCAACAAACTTTTTATATCTGTGTCTTCAGTAATAGGTATAATAATACAATAGAACAAAAAATAACTAAAATAACTGAACTTTTGCATATAAATGTTCAAATAACAGAAAACAGTTATTTAAATAGTTTTATTGCACGTGCATAGATATAGATTAATTAACATAAAAGTACATGATGTCCGAATATAAATTGAAATATATGTGTATACATGTGTGTATGAATTCACAATTACAAAATATTTTTTAACAACGTGTAATAAACCATTCCTGTTGTCCATTTTGTTTTATTAATTTCGTCTCGTATACACGAATATTTAAAAAATCTGTACCTCATAACTACTCATTTATTGAAACATGAATCTTGGAATAAATAAAGTTATAAACAACTATTTGATATATGACCCATTCTTCAATGTGAGTAAATTTTTCTTTGACGTTGTAGATTTAAAATTCTAATAAATAAATTTCAGCGATTAAAATATCTAATAAACATACTTATTAGAAATTAATTTAATATAATGTATAATATAATTTTAACAGGATTTCAGTTCTTGAATATCTGAGTACCTCGTACAAAATGTAAAAAGAAGAAGGGTAGATTAGCAAGTTAATAATAAAATGCAAAGCACATTTTTATGTTTCATCAACTATTTAAAAAGCAATAGTAAATTCGTAATTTCAGTTGAGTTTCATGAAAACATTGTAGTCATATTGTAGTTACTGACGGTATAATTACCAAATTAAGAACGAAACATATTACAAAATACACATAGTAAAAGTATTATTTGATAATTGAATTGTAATAAATATTTTAAATTTACTTTTATCATCATATTTGAGATATAATCTTCAGACATTGAATTATTTAAATAGTACAATAGTGTAACATTTTACGTTGATTTATATTATTGTATTGGTATATACAGGGTGTTAAAAAAAATCATTCAATATTTATATGGTATATAGGAGGATACTGTAACCGTTCTTTTTACGTATTATACAACTTACCTCAACAGTATTTGGAAAATGCAATAATGCTAAACATTAGAAAATTGGACAAACCAACGATGATAATATAAATTGCCGCAATCAAGGACTCTTCAAATAAGCAGCAATTCGATATAAGAATCAGTTACATTAATAAGATTTCACAGATGTGTAAATAGAAAATAATGAGATTTGATTTAAGTTACGTGTAGTTTGGGCCACCGGGCTCCGAATAGCGACGAACAGAATTCAATGAAACAAATATAAATTTGATATTCTTGGAAATTATATTCAACAAAATATATATATTTTCCGTTTGATAGTATACAACTTCAGGTTGATATAAATCAATGTCGTCTATTTCGTATTATCGACTATGCAGAAACACAACAAACACGCACGCAAGAAATCTATTTCTTATTTCCACGGAATACGCACGCAGGAAATTTCTCTCTCTACCATAAACACGTAACCGATTCTATTTTCGAGGTTACACAAACGCCGTACCAATGTACGTATCGAAAGGCAAGCAAATAATATTTGTGATACAATTTTGAAAGAGTTTATTAGAACAAAGACATCGCAGACGTCTCTGTGGCTACGGAAATCAGGAGAGCTTTGAGGAAGGCACAATTAATATGAGGTTCCTTTCAAGCACCCTGATTTAGGATGACACTTTCCTCCGGTGCCTCTCTCCACGGGTAGCCTCTGCTTCCTGGGCGGGTTGGCGATCTCTCTTCTGCTCTCTCCCGACCTCCCGTCCCTTCAGCCCCTTCCCTCTTGGTCCCTCCTGGTCCTCGTAGTTCATTCGGGATCTTGCCTCCGCGGTCCTCGCCCCCCGCGCAGCTTCCAAACGTCGCTCCAACTCGATTATCTCGTCGTCCAAGGAGGAGATGGGCGTCTTCTTCTTCCCCTCCTGTGCGTTTCCCACCCTCGGCATGTTCTCCATTGCAAGGCCCATTTCACGGCCAAGGTAGTGTTGCTGTATTTCAGTAACGGGCTGGTCGTGTGCCCCACGATACAGAATGGTATCCTATGAAAACAGGTTGGCTGTCATAATTACACCTGTCCCCTTCGGTATAACTAAGATTTTTACGACCTGATGTCCATAGTCCTTTACTCTCACCTGGCAGCCCCAGCCCTATAAAATATGACTGCTACGACATTACGTTCAGAGAATTGTAAACTAATTTAGAATCTCGTGAATCTGTGCCCCGAAGACGGTTTGCTCCGGCGACTCCTCGGTTTGAGGCGCCTACGCACCGAGAACGATAAAGGCGGCTTGACTCTATCGTTGAGTCGACTTGACTCCTCAAATGCGTATCGTGTCCCGTCCACGGACTCTGTTTGGAAGAACCTCTTCCTCCGGTCGCGTCTGCACGTAGAGTGCCCGATTCTTCGCTTACATCGATCTCCTTCGATCATAAAGGAGAAGGGATCGATGCGCACGCAATAGCACATTGGAAAGGGTTACTGCGTACTGGAAGGAGATATCGCGCTGGTGTTTACAAACTGCGTTCTGAATGTTCTTATTCAAGTGTCGACAGTAGATTTCATTGAGAATCAGTCAGTTGTGGATCGGCGATTGTAGATTGTAGATAGATATTACTATTATCAGTTGATAATCTGATGTATAGTATTAATAATAAGTACATTATACTAAAAGTAAACAATTACTACAAAAATATTCTAAGATTAAATTACTTCCTCTAATTTTAACTATCTTAGTTTCCTTTGCAGTTATCAAAATCTCTTATAGAAATTATAAATACAATTTTATTTTTTTTAATAATTTTTCTAACGCGAAGGAAAATGTAAGGGAATTATTATTAATGGGGTTGAATTTTCTTTTTGAAGAGGGTTTATTATATTCCACTATATTCCATATCTCCACTGTTTCCTTTTTGTTTAGCAAAGACGCAGCTTTACTAATGTAGAAGCGTTTCTCAATAAATTTCCAAGTCAGTAAATTTGCCCCTCCGTAATCACGGATTAAGAAAGTCATGTTTCAAATATTCTATGTGCCATCTTAATTGCCTCCTTCCTGACTCATCTCGAGAGGCTAATTCGTCTCAGGAAGCGTTTAATGAAATTCCTAAATGTAGAGGGTAAAACGGTTCGGCGCGGTCTCGTGGTCGTTGCGCATTGCAGCAACCCCACTACGAACGCGACTCCGGGCTGCATACATCTAAAGGCTGATTCCCATTATCCGACAGGTAGGCCGCCTACTAGTCGCCGACAGCCGAATAACTGTTTCGGTTATTCAAACTATCCGTCTAGCCGGCGCACAGTGGGACAAAATGGAATTTTTTTTCAAATCAATCTACAGGTCGTAATTTTTTAGCAAATTCGATGCTTTTTTTAAAATTCTTCGCAATTAAATTCTCTATCGATCTGTCCTGCCTGATTTTTAAATTTCGTTCCTATTTTTTAAATATTTTGCGAAAAACACAGCCTTTTAAGGAAATTTTTATCACCGGGGAAGTCGGCGTCATTTACGAAAAATAGCGTTGAATGAAATAGCCAAATAAAATTTTTATTATAATCTGCCACAATATGTCAATAAAATATAAAAAGTTCTTTATGTCTGTGTCGAAATCTAACTCTCTTTGGAATACGTTCTCGGATTTTGCATTACATAAATTAGATATGTGTAGTTTTTATCGATATATAAGTGTAAGTTAAAGGCTTTTTGAAAGTTTAAAGAATTACTTATTTTACAGCTTCTCCAACCTTATTATTCGCTTTTTTCTATCAATTTTTACTCTTGAACTAGCAAACTGATAGGAATATGCTTTTGACTGTTCATAGTGGAGTAGCTAATAAAAATTATTTCAGTCAAAGAACAAATTTTTTAAAACATTTCTTTTGCAATGGTTGTTTACAATACCATTCTATGCAAAAGCGGACATTTTTCGGAGTAACATGTTGGATTTTGTTCAAATTTGGATATGTGTAGTCTTTGGAAGCATATAGACGTATCTCGAAAGATTTTTCAAAATATCAAAAAATGTCGGTTTTACAGCCCTTTAAAGTTTGATGTTTCTTGAAAAAATTGTATCTGTGATCTTTCTTCGAAATGTTATAACGGTTGAACTAATACACTGATTAAAATGAGCTTTGTGGTGCTTATAGCAAAGACTTTGGAGTATCTAATTAAAATTATTTCAGTCGAGATAATAATTTTTTTAACCATTTATTTTGCAAGTGTTTTGAACAAGTGCCATTTGTAACCGCAGGGGAATGTTTAATAATTTTTTAAAAAATGTGGATATAGCCTCGCTCATCTCCTTCATGGACAACTTTTTAATAATATGGTCACTTTAAGATTAATCATAAGAAAATTATTTGAATGTAACGCTGCGTCGCTTCGGAACATACTGCTCGACTGGCCGAGCCGTACGGCACTACGACGAGAAGCAGCGGCCAGGCGGGTATACGACCGCTGCAGGCTTTCTTATCGTTAATTGTTTTTAGGAAACTCACTCTTTGTCAATGGCACTCATTGTTAGAAACATTTAAGATGCAACTGTTCAATGGAAACTACGAGAAGATGGTGACCATGCTTCCATCGGGATGGGATAGGATGGGATGGTAAGGGATAGGATGGGAAGGATTCAAGATAAAGATAAATGATTAATTAGGCGATTCCCAGCAAGTAATAATTTTACATTCTGATGTATCACACATACACATACAGTATGTGTTCCACTACTTTTTGCTAGAATGCATTCCTCAGTGCGAATTTCGGCAAATTTACTAAATACAATTTTTATAGACGAATTTCCTTGTTTTGATAAGTAAATATAATTTATTTAAATTATTTAGAAGTAAACGCTTTTGTACATGCATTTTCAGACCGTCTCTTTTAACAGAAATAAAATATTTTTCTGATGGGGCTGGATCACAATATAAGAACAAGTATAATCTATTGAATCTCAGCTTCCATTTCGAAGACTTTGCTATTAACGCTGAATGGCATTATTTTGCAACAGCATATGGTAAAAATGAATATGATGGTATTGGCGGTACTTTAAAACGCCTTTCAGTCCGTGCCACTTTACAAAAACCATTAGACGACCAACTAACAATACCATAATATTATTTGATTGGGTGACTGTAAACATTCTAAATATTAATTTTCGATTCTGTACAGTAAAAGAGTATAATGATCATACAAACTTATTGGAAGAAAGGCGGAGCCTGGCAAAAACAATTCCTGGGACAAGAAATTTTCACGCATTTAAATCACCGGATGCAGTGTCGCATTTTATTGTTAATTTTCCTATGGTTAATATTAAAGTGACCATATTTTTAAAAAGTTGTCCATGAAGGGGACGAACAAAGCTATATCCAAATTTTTTCCAAATTTTTGAATATCCCCCTGCGGTTACAAATGGCATTTGTTCCAAACACTTGCAAAATAAATGGTTAAAAAAATTATTATCTCGACTGAAATAATTTTAATTAGATACTCCAAAGTCTTTGCTATAAGCACCACAAAGCTCATTATAATCAGTTTATTAGTTCAACAGTTATAATATTTCGAAGAAAGGTTACAGATACAATTTTTTCAAGAAATATCAAACTTTAAAGGGCTGTAAAACCGACATTTTTTGATATTTTGAAAAATCTTTCGAGATACGTCTATATGCTTTCAAAGACTACACATATCCAAATTTGAACAAAATCCAACACGTTACTCCGAAAACTGTCCGCTTTCGCATGGAATGTCCCAAATACGGAATTAACTCCCAAGTTTTTAGAACCCCTTTAATTACAAAAACGTCAGTATATTGCTACACAATCATGTTCAAAGTGCACATATTTCGTATATTCTGATCTCCATAGATACATACTTATTCAAAGCTGCACTCCGTTTCATTTTTCTGATATTCATTATTGACGTATTCTATCATCCAGTTCACATCAGAGATGGGCAGTATCTAGATAAAAAATTATTTAAATAGCTGTTCGAATAAAAGATACTTTATCTTCTATTCATTATTCGAAGATTGGTGTAGTACGAGAATTTATCTGTATCTGTTATTCGTCAGAGCTCGGTTCAGGGAGTTTATTCGTTATTCGTAACCGAGCGGTTTCTCGTTATCTTCTAAGTGTTATTCGAGAGCCGAATACAGCGCCACCATTCATTCGACGTTTTTATCCGTTCGAAGTTCGTCGCGTAGAGTATCCGTACGATTCTACTGTAGGAGTTCGTTCGTAATCTTATACATTATTTGAACTGTAGATGTGGGAGGTTTATCCGTTATCCTTCATTCGTTATTCGAAGATGAAACACGATTTATTCGATATTTTTATTCGTGAGCCTTTATTCGGAGGGGTCAAAATCAATTTTATCTTTTTTCGTTATCTTTATTCGTTTTGTCGAATACGTGTAGAATTTTGCGACCTTGCCAGTTCACACAGTATACGTATACATATACACATATAAATGAACAATGCTTCAACCGGTGTCGTTGTCCACGAACCGATGTCGCTGTATGACCAAAATTGTAATTTTATAATATTGGATTTAATAAATACAATACTATTTACATTGGTTTTTCCCTTATAGGCAGTCGGCGAAATATTTCTCTTATTTTCACCAGTTTACTGATTTTTAAAAAGGTTAAAGACTGGTTTAGACAATATGAAGTTCAAAAATGTGGCAGCTACTGCAAATTTCTGATTTCCGAAAATAAAAGAAATGATAAGGAAATGAAAATCTTTAAAATTCAAAAATTTTTCTATTGTGGAATTTTAGAAAACAAAAGTATTTGAAAAGTTTAAAATGCAAAAATATGAAGAAACAAAAGAATTCGAAATAAAACATTCATTCTCTTAATTGTAAGTTTCAAAATATTTGTCAGAGTATAAATTGAATAAATAAAACAACATTTGACACGTAAAATGTAAGATATTTAAAAGACGCGCGGAGTGGTGGCCCGTTCGACGGGCGACGCGGTCGCGGTGAAGGGGGAGGGTTCGGAGGAGCGTAACGAAGGTGTTTGCTTCGTTACAAAGTTAGTAGCGTACAGAAAATATATATATACATGTTGAATGTAAGTAACTCGCAGGAAAGGAATTGACAAACGCTGTAACCCTCCATTATCATGGTCTCTGGATCCCTCTTTATCCTTTCCCTCGTTATCCCGTGCCCGCTCTGTATCCTATGCCCGCTCTGTTTACCCGCGGTTCCACCGTTCCCTCTCCCGGAGCCACGCTAGGGCTCGTTGCACCCTTTGCTCCGGGGTGAGGGCGGTCCCGCGAGGAACGTTGCCGACGCCGGGTACGAATGGCCCCATTCGTAGCCATTCCTCCCGGCATCGGGGGCACGTTGCCGCCGTGACGCCCTTTGCCCCGCAACAGTGGCAAAACTGCCCCCTCCTGGGCTTGGGGCAGCGGCTGTAACGGTGGCCCAGCTGGCCGCAGCCCCAGCAACCAAGCCTTACCCCAGCGGAGGAGAGCATGGGGTTCCTCCTCGACCGCCGGGTTCCCCTCCTTCTCTTGGGCCCCGTCCTGCGCCCCTCTGTATCCTCCGGCGGTCGTGCTCCCTCCTGCTGCGAGGCTTGGGGCGCCGGCGGCAGTTCTTCCTCTGTATCCGCGGCGGGAGTTCCTGCCGCCCCTCGGCCGATGCTTTGCGACACCCCTGGCGCCTCTTCTTGTGGGGGGTCCGCTTTCCCGGGCGAAGCCTCTTCCGATTCCCCCACCCTCATATCTGGTGGGGGATCTTCCGAGTCCCCGTCCCGGTCGTCGGGGCTCCCCAGGGACATGATCTCTAATACCTCCTCGTCTCTGTCCAGGGGGTGTCCCTCCGGCACCGGCCTCGGTAGCGACAGGTCCTCCATCGCCTCTTCCAGCATCTGGACCCAATCGTCTTGGGTCCCAGATGGCCCGGGACTGCTCACCCACTCTGCGGTGGTTTGGGTCTCTACCTCCCGAGTCTGCGGCGGGTCCCGCACCACCGCCCCCTCCGTGGTGACGCTAACCGCCTGTATCCACCGTCCCCATTCGGCCAACTCGACGAGCAAGGCGGGGAAGCGAGCCTGTATTTCGTCAAACAGCTCGCTATACCTCGCCCGCAGCGCGAGCCAGCAGCGCGAGCCAGCAGCGCCTTCTCATCGCCTGAGCCATCCAATTCCTGTCCGCACTATCCATAATCACGCCGTAAGCTGAGAACAATACTTAAAATCAATAATGATTTTCCTCCGATGCTTGGTAAGGTTTAAGGTCCTCAATATGGACCTTCCCGATCAGTTTCCCGTCTAAGGACTCGATTTCGTATACCAATAGTGAAATCTTTGTCCTTATCTTGACGGGACCCTGATATTTCGGCGCTAGCTTGGCGGAAATGTTTTGTGACGCGGATGACAAGATGCGGTGTCGACGGAGCACCAGATCTCCCGTGCTAAATTCGCGGCATCGGCGTCGCGCGTTGTAATGTTTACTCTGCTCTTGCGCGGCGGTCTCTATATTCTCCGCTACCCAAAGGCGAAGGGTCTCCATCTCTTTCATCCGACGAGACCAGGCGGAAACGTCCGGTGCTCGCGACGTGATCGCGGTGTTACTTTTCTCCCGAGTGCAACGTCGCGGTATGGGGTGTCTCCCGAAATTTACGAATGCTGGAGAGGTCTGGAGCGATGTATGGTGCGCGGTGTTGTACGCGAATCGGAACTGCGCGAGGTGCACGTCCCATTCCCGATGGTTATTTTCCAGGAACTGTACGATCATCGTCTTCAGTACCCGGTTCACCCTTTCTACTGGGTTAGCCTGCGGATGGTATGGGGGCGTTGTACTATGTTTAATTCCGTATTCTGTCGTTAGCTCTTTCATTACTCGATTCACGAACTCGGTTCCGTTGTCGGTTACCAACACCTTCGGGCTTCCCCACCGCGAGAAAACTAGCTCCTTAAGGGACTCCGCTATTTTCTCGCCGGTTGCCCTCCGGAGTGGCTTACACTCTATCCATTTGGTGAACAGGTCTTGGATTACCAACAGATATGCGTTACCGGACGTACTCGGCGGAAACGGCCCCATAATATCGGCGGCTATCGCCGACCAGGGTTCCCCTATCGATCTCGTACCCATCATTCCTGTTGGCGCGGCCTGCTCTACCTTGATCCTCGCTGCACTCGCACTTTCACGACGCGAACCTCGCGACTTCCCGATCACCCGTTATACTTCGCCTCGGCGACCGCCGCGTCGAGCCGATGTAAACACGCGCCGATCGTCCCGGCCAAGTTGCTAAACACGCGCTACCGCCACGCCTCCCGACGCACTTTGCACGTTCGAAAATTCCGTTACTCGCACGATCTCTCAACGAACTTTTCACTTGTTTGAAATCACTGAATTTACACTATTGAATTGTTGGAATTAACACTCGACGTTTCCCTCTCCCTCGATAGGCAGCACAAAACGTAGTAACAACGTTGAGCGCCAATTTGTGACGCGATAACGTTGCAAAAACCACGTTGGGCGCAAGTTTGTGACGTGCTCGCCGGTCTCGATGCCGTGGTTTCGCGATCGGCGGCCACTTCACAACCTCGTTCCGCCTCTGCTCGCCTTTTCGAAACCGAGGACGGTCGTTTCGAGCGCCAGGTACCTTTCGGTACCGACGAGCAGAGGTTTCACACGCGAAACGGTCTTGCCGCGGCTAGCCCACGATTCCGCGGAGAGTGGCTGGGTTTCTCGTCGAGGGAGAAGGAGGGAGGAGGAGAATGATATTCCGCACGGCCAGAAGAAAGAACGACACGGTTGAGTTTGTTTAACGAGGAAAAGCGTGTATTATTCGAGAAAAGACGTCGCGTTTTACACCGGGGCGCTCGGGCGCCACGTGACGGGCTTAATCTCGCCGCGTTTTACAAAGGTTTTCGAACTCTCTGGATCCGACGCGCCGCGTTAAGCTAGATACACACTACGACGTAACGTAGCGTTGCCGTAACGTAACGTAACGCAGCGGGCCAAAAGTCAAAATATCAATCCCTTACTTTTAAATGGAACCATTCACACTACACCGACGGTGACCGGCTCTGGAAAATGCAGGCTGGGCCGTTCACACATACAGGATACCGACTGCACTGTAACGTAACGGAGCGTAGCGGACCGACGGAAGAAGATATTGTTGCCTTGTTTTTAAATGAAGCAGTTCACACTAGGCCGACGTCGGCCGTAACGTAACGTAAGAAAATCGTTGGCAACGATATTTCTACGGTGACCACTTGAATGGGACCTTTTTTTGTGATCCTGGGGTGCCTTGGGTCGAAGCTCTCAGGACACGCACCCCGGGGGTTCGGGAATGAAAATAAATAGCAGTATGCTATCTAGTAATGAATAGTTATTTCTATAAATTCATACGTGATCTTCATAGAAATGTAACCAGCGAAAGGCTGATGTTTTCCTGATTAAAATGGTACCAAACGCGATATAAATATGATTATTTTCAGGGGTTTTGGAGGAAGTGCTCACATGTGATGTCAGATCCAAACGAGTGCAATGTACAATATGCAATACAAGGTGCAACCGAATGCGTGGATATCATGTGCGGGAACCGCTTAGGGTCGTCCTGGAAAATCCTCCACCTTCAGGTCAAACTGTGAAATATCATAAGATGTTATAGTAAAGAAGAGATTCTTTCAGCGAAACATCGCACTTACCGTATAGGTCATTCCACGCGAACTCGGACACTTTTTGGAGTAATACCTCGGATTTTGCTGAATGTTTGATATTTTTTAGTTTTTAGGGATATATAATTTTTTAGATTATTAATTTTAGAGCTCTTTGAAGTTTACTCTTTACTTTTTTCCAATAAAATTTAGCTCTTAAACTAGCAAACTGATAAAAATGTGCTTCTGGGTGCTTATAAAGCAGACATAGCAATACCTTATAACAATTATTTCAGTTGGAAGAAAAATTTTTTTAACCATTTATTTTGAATTGTTGTTAACAAAAATGAAACGTTTTCATAGCATGAAAAACCTATGTTTCTTAACAACAATTGCAAAAGAAATGGTTAAACAAGTTTTTCTTCCAACTGAAATAATTTTTATTAGATACTGCTATGACTGCTGTATAACAACCCAAAAACACACTTTTATCAGTTTACTAGTTTAAGAGCTACAATTAATAAAAAAAAAAAAGAAAACAGTAACCTTCAAAGAGCTCTAAAATTAACAATTTTCAATATTTTCTAAAACCCTTTCGCACATGTTTATATATCCCTAAAATCTGCAACATATCCAAAATTCAACGAAATCCGAGATGTTACTCCAAAAAGTGTCCCAGTTCGCGCGGAATGACCATGGAGTGTCTTGCTTTATCAAAGAATTTTCAACTTTTGATAACAGCAGTTCAAAAGTATTCTGGGACATTCGAAAGTATTCGAAAAATTTAAGTTCGTCATCTAACAACATTGTATATAATGTTGAGAACTCTCCTTCTGTGTCCCTTTTTTTCCACAAGTCGTGCACCCACATTTTTCTCTTCCTTTCGTCTTCATTCTTTTCTTCACCCTCTTCTAAAATTACGGCAGTTATTGCTAATTCTTCGTCCGAAAAATCCGACATGTTTAGGAATTTTAACTTTGATGCTAACTTTGGAAGACGCGCTACTACTGAATGATGAATCCTGCTGGCGAGAGTGCAGGTAACAGATCCTCGTAGGTACACTGCAACGGTGACCTACGGCGAGCTACGTCGACCTACGGTGACTTACGTCGAGTTACGTCGAGTTACGGCGAGCTACGTCGAGTTACGGCGAGCTACGGCGGCTTACGTTATGTTGCGTTACGGTACGCTACGTTACGTCGTAGTGTGTATCTACCTTTAGACGTGCGTTTCGACCGTCTCTGGATCCGGGCGGTTACGTTGCGCTAACTCGCGATATTCGGCGACCACAGGGGAACACTTGGGCGAATTAAGGCTTTGTTTAACGAGAGGGAGACGAAAGGAAAGCTTACCCTGGCAAAGGTCCGAACGTAACAGCGAGAGCGGATGGTGCGCCGCGCTTAACCGGGTTTCTCTCGCTTTCCTTCGTCTCATCTCATTGGCGCGCGCGGTCGTGACGTCACGCCGCGCCCAATCAGCAAATTAACGACGGTCTCGTTGCGTGTTGATTGGGAGGTCGACAGCCGGTCTTCCGGATTGGTCAAACAGGATCGGCTTCGGCATTCTCCTGACACGGGCCCTCTCGACGCGGCGAACTGGCCAGCTTCACTGCGCTGACTCTCCTGGTCCACGACTTCCTGCCCGACAGAAGCCGCAGCAGGACAACCGGACGGAACCCTCTGTCCCGGTGCACGTGCTTTCTGGACCGGAACGGATCCCTCCGGTCCTACCGCTCTCCGAGCGGTACGTTGGCCGAGCCGACTCCTCCGGCGCCGCTGTCTCCAGAGTATCGGCGTCTCTCGTCGTCGGGCGATGCTGCTTCCCCGGCGACGACTTTGCCCTCTGGCCTCTCCTCTGGAGCGTTCTCTCCTCTGCAGCGTGGTCGGGTGACAGTCGATGACAGTCGATGCGCTAGCCAAAACAAAGCCTGCTGTTAGTAATAATTCGCCCGTGCTTCCCCCATGGTGCGCTCGGACAGTGGGTGACCCTCCTCCTCCCCGCAGCTAAGGTCCTGTTTGTGACGTGCAAAAATGCCACGTCACAATATATATATATATATATATATATATATATATATATATGTAATTGTTTATTATTCATTAGAGCGTTATTACCTTGTATTTTACTCTTATTGTAATATTAAATACCTTACATAACCATAATAAAGCATTCCGTAAAGCCTAGGCAACGCATCTCTCGAAACAAGAGAGTAGTTCCCATTTCCGTCGCTAGGTGGCCGCAAGCGGCGGCGGCTTCTCGCGGGTGAAGTGAGCCGAGCCATCCGACCGCTAGGTGACCGCGAGAGGCGACGGCTTCTCGCGGGTGAAGTGAGCCGAGCCATCTATAAGTAAGGCTTCGGCCAAGCCCTCCGCCCAGTTCATCCGAGAGTATACTGGGTATCGTTCGGAACGTTTCTATGTCCGATTCCAGAGGTATTTTTCCTCAGTTCTATTTCGAGAGTTTCCTCGGCAGCATATTCTGTATGTTCGTGGACACATTCCAATCCTATAGGTTCTAATTCCTCAATCTATATCCCAGTTCGGGATCTTCCTTACGAATAACTGTTCGTTTCGCAGAGGTCTTCATTCCTCATCTATATCCCGATTTGAGATCCTTCTTACGAACGACTGTTCATTCACATTCTTTGTCAGAGGTTTATTCCTCATTCCTTTTGGGGTATTCTCCAAATTCTTAATTACTTACATTCATATTCTTAGTATAAGTTTTCTGTTAATATTTTAAGTTTAGTTTAGTATGTTCAATCGCCGGTTTCACCAGTTCATCTAATTCTCTTATACATCGCGTTCCAACTGTGTTTCGGGAGATCAGCAGCAGCGAGAGTTCCCGCTAAATTTGGACTAACGAGCCAAATGAGCAAAACGAAAGGCTGATATTCTGTCGTCTAAGTAATTTCGAATCGCGTTAGACTAGACGTAACACATGTATCTATGCTATCTTACATTTAAACATTAGTTACCATCAAATATAATAGAAAGAACTGAGTGAATATAAACAAACCTGCAGACTGCAGATAATAGTATATAATTAATTATAAATTGTCATTTGAAAAAACAAAAATTAATATTTAATTGGTAATTGCTGATACATTTATGGATAACAATGTAATGATATTATGAGCTGTTACTTATTACTTGCTACAACATTTAATCGTGTTAAGTGATAATAACCCCAAAAATAACCTTTTTTTAAAAAAGGTATAAAAAAGTGCGCCAAGTCTCGGGGCACGCGAGGAACGCTCAGAAAAATAACTGCTGTGCAAACTTTAATATGTTGAATATTTTCTTTAAAGTGCTCCTAAAAAAATAAGTAATTATTAGCTCCTAAAAAAACAAGTAATTATTATCTCCACAAAATTAGTGATATAAAACAATTGCGCCAATGATACAAATGAGTATTTATACAAACTAAAGAATCTATTACTTCATTATTTTTTGGCCGTATTCATAGTTAAGTTTTATTTCTGTCTATCTAAAGAAGGTACAATTACAAGATGTTTGAAAGCAATCATACAACCATATTAATTTTTAAGAGAGATCCTGAAATTCTTGAAAAGGAGAATAATCAAGATTTAAATCAAGCAGTCGATTCCTTGTTGGAGGAAACAAAGAAGATAATACTTTTAAATACATATATTTTTATAAAAATAAATTGTTCAATACAAATAAATAGTTTATTCAAAATATTTCAGACTACCTAAAGAAGGTACAATTACAAGATGTTTGAAAGCAATCATACAACCATATTAATTTTTAAGAGAGATCCTGAAATTCTTGAAAAGGAGAATAATCAAGATTTAAATCAAGCAGTCGATTCCTTGTTGGAGGAAACAAAGAAGATAATACTTTTAAATACATATATTTTTATAAAAATAAATTGTTCAATACAAATAAATAGTTTATTCAAAATACTTGGCGGTCCGAATCACAATAGTCTTATGTTAGTTGCTTCGGTATTAATGATTTAGAGTTACTTTCTTACTACTTAGTATCTATTTAAAATGCGTAATGAAATGCGTAATGAAATTTTCTTAGAAAATTAAATTATCTACAAAAAATGTTATGTAAGAATTTTTCATAAAACCGATCTTTTTGGAGATATTCGGCGATTTGGATTTTGTTAACATATCTGAATTAAAAAAAATTAGTTTTTCGCAAATAACTCATGAAATTTCAATTTTGAATTTAAAATACAATTACTACTCAATATGCCAGATAATTTATGAATAAATTATCAATCTTTCTTTTTCATCTTGTAATTATATTTATTTCCTCAGTGTCGTATCAAAGGAAATAGATGTAATGTTTATTATTAAATTTATTCAAACTTTCTGCGTCTTTTGCTGTTTTGAAAATTGTGTATACAGGGTGTTTCGCAATTCGTGGGAAATCTCCGAGATACAGGTACTAGACACGAAAATAATAAGAAAAGTTCTTATGCAATATTCTCGGAAATGATTAGTTTATTAGTTACACGCAGTTTTATATTTCGTAAAGGCACAAAGCAAAGGCTCATCCCCTGTAAGGTCAGTGACCGCGATTTGGGCCCCTGCATCGTGGAAAAGTATCAGCTGTGTTACATTCGTCATAATTTCAATTTTTAATTACAAAATATGCGATTTTTCATTCGAAGAAACATCTCATTCCGATACACGTTGCGAGTCACCGGGGCCTACTTAGGCCCAGAGAGGCCTGGGCCTTTAAGCGCGGTCACTGGCTTTAAAGGGGATGAAGCAGTGTTACGTCGGCATTTTACAAAATGTAAAACCGCGTGTAACTAATAAACTAACCATTTCCGAGAATATTGCATAAGAACTTTTCTTATTATTTTTGTGTCTAGTACCTGTATCTCCGAGAATATTGCATAAGAACTTTTCTTATTATTTTTGTGTCTAGTACCTGTATCTCCGAGATTTCCCACGAATTGCGAAACACCCTGTGTATGTACGTAGCTCCTTTTTCTGCCACATACGCGTTGTACGACTAAGGAACTACGTACAATATATAAACAATTTTCAAAACAGCCAAAGACGCGGGAAGTTTGAATAAATTTCATAATAAACATTACATCTATTTCCTTTGATACGACACTGAGGAAATAAATATAATTACAAGATGAAAAAGAAAGATTGATAATTTATTCATAAACTATCTGGCATATTGAGTAGTAATTGTATTTTAAATTCAAAATTGAAATTTCATGAGTTATTTGCGAAAAACTAATTTTTTTAAATTTCAGATATGTTAAAAAAACCCAAATCGCCGAATATCTCCAAAAAGATCGGTTTTATAAAAAATTCTTACATAACATTTTTTGTAGGTAATTTAATTTTCTAGGAAAAAGCTCCCTCGTATAATTTTCGAAAAAGTTATATTTCACGAGTTATTTCCGAAAAACTGGTTTTCTTTATGATTTTACACCAGTTTTCATTATAAATTTTATGTCAAGCTATATAATTCGAAAAGTATTGGGCATACAAACTTGACTCATAGGGCTTTTTTGTAGATAATTTTGTGCCCTACAAAACTGTGTACTTCACTTTTCTCTCAAAAATTTTGTAGTTAATGAAAACTATTCTTGAAAGAAAAACAAGAACTTTCCCCATGTATTTCAAATGGAAAATCGTATTTTCCGATGAGCCAAGCCTGTAATTGAGTTAAAAATTATTGTGTTGCACGAAAATTTTTGTTTTATCATCTACTATCAATTTTTCAATCAGCACTTGAAAAAAAAAATATTGCTCTAAAATGACACACCCCAATGTATATACGTACTACTTCTTTATGGTAGGACACCTTGAAATCTTTGGATCTTGTTACCTCCTTTTCCTTAAAAAAAATAAATGCAAAACAGCATTAAAATGTGTATAAAATTAGAAGTAAATAACAAAACATTCAAATATATGTACAATAGAAGAAGACTACAGGTTTACGAAATTTGTACGAACATTTGAACAATTGTATGTAAATTAACTATCATTCAATGATTTTCGATCATTTAATAGAAATATGTACCATTTTTTTATCATATTGTCCCGGTAATCCCCGAGACGGTCCCGCTTCGACCACGCTTCGCTGCGGGCTGCAGTCCATCTAAAAATAGATCAAAGCAACAATAAATTAGTCAATATAGTAGTGTGTTGCGACAATATATCCCTATCTATCCCTAGTTCTGTCTACAGGGTGTCCCAGCGAACACTGAACACTACGTTATTTCCTAAAGTATTAGAGATTATTACATGACATATATGATAGACCGTTAAATTCGTCTTGAAACACACTAACAACTGACTGTAAAAAAATATATAGTTCCATTTAATTTAAAAAATCAAATTTGACCATCACATCTCACGTAAAATAAAAAAAAAATATAAAAATTCGTATTCGCTAATAAATTAGCCCCTTCGAACTATGCAATTCTGTATGAACAATTTTTTTTTATCTCTAATACATTAGGAAATAACGCACTGTATGTACAGTGTTCGCTGGTACACCCTGTATATCGGTTACGGTTCCGGTTATTCGGAACCGATATCGTAACTGTTATTTTTCGGTTTTATATCGATTATAGTTCGGTAACTGTTATTTTTCGGTTATTAGGTACAGAACCGAAAAATAACCGATATAGAACAGATATAATATCGGTTCTGAAGAACCCGAACCGTAACCAATAATACTCAATAATATTCATGCAGAACCGAAATATAACAGTTTGAAATATTTACTTTGAGAACCATTTCAACCCCTGCACTGACATCATCAATAATAAGAAAATAATGCACACTTCTATACGTACATTGTTCGACATGACCGCGTCCTCTCTCGGGGATTGTCGAGATGATCCCTCCTTGCTCATTTTAATCTGAAAAGAAATGAAATTATATCACAACATATTTTTTATTCTGCGCACAGCGATAGAAATGTGAATGGGGAAAAGGCACGGACACCTATGGATCATTTCCATAGATTTCGACGCGCAACGTTCCATTCAAATAATTAATTTTCCTATGGCCATTTCTTATGGATCATTCCATAGATTTCGACGCGCAACGTTCCATTCAAATAATTTTCCTATGGCCATTTCTAAAGTATCCGTATTTATGAAAAGTGGTCCGTAAAGGGGACAAATAGGATTATATACTAACTTTCTTGGATAAATGTAAACACACTTCGCTAGTTTTCCATAAAACGTGATAATACAACCTATTTTTCAATTAAATGATGAAGATTTGGTAATAATAATTACAAGGTGAATATGATGAATAAAACATAACAGTTTATTTTCGTTATTATAAACTTAACAATGTGCGCAATACGCCTTTCATCAGAAACGATTAAATTACGAAAGAAATTTGCTCATAAGTACAAAGAATGGACAATATTAAATTACGAAACAAATTTGCTCATAAATACAAAAAGTGGACAACATGAAATTGGAAAAGAATTATATCTGAAAAGACGGCTAGCAAAATATGGCAATCTGCTACCTTCAGGTGTTCATGAATTGTGGAAAAGAGCAAAACAGGAATAGTACAATATTGAACCGGATTATTAAAACTTTAATAGATAATATACCACGTATAGGCTAAAACAGTACAAAAAGAATAAAGGAATAATTTGAAACTTTATTTCAACGAGCACAATTAATATATTGTTAATATTAATAATATTATAATAAAAATAAACTGTTATGTTTCGTTTATCATATATTCACCTTGTAATTATTATCATATCAATTATAACAAAACGTATCCACTGTAATTATAGCCTTAGAATTTGCATATATTAAAAGAAACGAGAGTAACAAACGTAGCGGTACTTACAATGTTTTCGGCGTCACCTTCCATTACGATGGTTACCTTCTGAATAATGCACTTCTTCACCAAGGATGCCATGGAGCACACATATAGAACTCATAGATATTTGTATTGGAGCGTGTAAACAAAAGCCGCGCATTGGCGCAATATACTATTATTTTATTTTTGTACTATACGTTAGAATAGTTACTAAAATACTATAATATTGATTGCATCACTTAATAATAATAATTTACAGCAACTTTTTTATTATTGCGTTATTTTATAGCCAAAATTAACTTTATACACACATAATAATTACTTATTTCTTGAGGAGTAATATTACGTTAATATTAATTAATATTAATAATAATACGTAATTTACTTATACTTTTAAAATAACACTATAAACACATTACAGACGTATTTTCTTTACTTAGAATAACACTAAACACATTACAGTCATAATTAAACTTGGCGCGAGGCACTACCGTGCCTCTAGATACTTATAATATATTAATACAAGACATGCAGGCACGCGCGCACATGTGGACATGAGGACCGCCGAGTATTTTGAAAAATAAACTATTTATTTGTACTGAACAATTTATTTTTATAAAAATACATGTACTTGAGATTATTATCTTCTTTGTTTTTCAAACAAGGAATCTGCTGCTTGATTTAAATTTTGATTATTCTCCTTTTCAAGAATTTTAGGATCTCTCTTAAAAATTAATATATGGTTATATGATTGCTTTCAAACACCTTGTAATTGTACCTTCTTTAGATCTGAAATAAAACTCTACTATGAATACCGACCAAAAAATAATTAAGTAATACACCGGCCAAAAAATAATTAATAGATTCTTTAGTTTGTATAAATACTCATTTGTATCGTTGGCGCAATTGTTTTATATCACTAGTTTTGTAGAAATATTAATTTCCAACAGTTTTTTACTTTTGCGTTATTTTATTCAAAATTAACTCTATATGTATGTAGTAATTACCTATTTTTTTAGAAGCACTTTAAGAAAATATTCAACATATTAAAGTTTGCACAACAACTATTTTTCTAATATGTTATTCTTTGCACGCTGATACTTAACGCACTTTTCTGTACCTTTTTGTAAAAAAAGGTAAAAGGTTTTTGTAAAAAAATCTTATCACGCATATGTTAGCATCAACGTCTTCTTTTATTGGAATTAAGGGTAGACGGTTAAATTTATTTATATACTTTACACTTTATTGTACTTATTTCTTGTTTCGCAATCATTTTCTGACATTTTTAACAAAATCCAAGATTGTAACATTTAGTAAAAAAGTTTAATAAAACTCTTCTTTACAATAGCGTTGACTCCTGTGGATTACAGATCGATGCCACAAACCTGTAAAAAAAATGCAGACACAGTGCAAACAATTTCCAATAAATTTATTCTCTATGAAAATATATATAAGATACTTAATTTTTGCATGTATTCCAAATTCTTTCCTTTCTTGTTTTATGTAACAGAAATTAAATTCTTAATATTGCCCTGTAAAACAATTATGACAATTTATATAGCGATTTCTAATTAATTTGAATATTTATATAATAAAGGCGTAAGTAGATAACCTGCGTTCTTGTACATGCTGTTTCTGCTTCATATATTAATTTATACGATTCTTTTTATTTATGTAATTACTTATGCGATTGTGTCAATATAACATCGTTATATTCAAACTATTGATGTAGAAATAAAATGAACTAACTGTACGGGTTCGGGCGTTGCTGTAAAGACTTATCATTTAATGTTCATTATTTCTATGTTTTTAAAAGAGATACACTTTAAGGCAATTATTTTCAATATTTCACATTTAAGTGAACAATGCAAGACAAAATTCATAATGCGTATCAATAAAAATATACGTTTAATGCTATAGATAATTTCTAAGCAAAGCAGTAAACCTGATACAGCATGTGGCAAAAGATAATATGCAGCATGCATTATTGAAATGTAATACGCTCGTTACTACATCTATTACTTTCATTTTTGTACATATCCATTATTCTTTGTATTTAGACGAATACGAGTAATATACGATTGTAAATATTGATTACTCTTTCATATAACTCCGCTATTACTTTGTACTACTTGACAAACAATGTAAATAAGTTCTTTATATTACTACATTATTAATCTGTATTTTATGTTAGAGTGCCAAAGTGAATCGGTTTCATGGTACAACAACGCTATTAGTTTATTTATACTATACACTAAACTTGTATGCTTAATACGTACGTAGTCAATGTTAATCAATTCTTTGTAATTACAGTACTATTATTTTTGTGCTCTACGTTAGAGTAGTTTCTAATACTATAATATTGGTTCGCATTATCAATTATGTTAACGTAAGTTACATTTTCATTGGCAATATTAATATTTTTTTACATTAATATGCTATACATTTTATTTTCATTTTTCTTAATCTGTATCTATAGATAGACAGTTTTTAAAAAGATTTCATACAACATTCATCCGTTCGATATAAAGTTAATCATCCATAAACACAGCATTGGTCTTTCACAAGTCCATTGTAGTTTTTGTAGCAACACGCAAACCTATAGTAAAATTTTAAACATGAATAACTTGAATATAAAAATATCATATTGACATATTCATGAAATTAACAAGAATTGTACACACGAATCTATTTTTATTACGTATGTAATAAACATACCTGTGGAGAAATTATATATTCCTAATTATTTCAAGATTATTTCAAGAACTGTAATGAACACGAGTAAAATGTCACTTATAAAGAACTGTAATGAACACGAATAAAATGTCACTTAATAACCTTAAAATGTCACTTATAACCTTACACATACAATTATAACCTTACTATGCACCGGCTTCACTTCGAATTCCTTTCGCGAATGCAACAACGTCACGCTATTGGTCGGAACTTCGGTCCAATCAGCAACGTCCTGTGGCCACATTTCCTCACCCTTTCCTCAGTTCCCCTTGCCCACAAACTTTAGGTGTTGACTACGGAGTATCTTAAGTGAATTTTTCGAAATCCGGACTTTCAATGAAAATAAATTAAAATATCTCCGCTCAGAAGACACGTAAGACAACATAAAAAGCACTTTTATTATGTAAATCGAACCCAAACTTTCCATTGAGACTATTAAAAAACTAATCGGGTAATCTGATCGATCGCTATTGAAATTCGACAATTTTTCGAAGCGATGTTTCGCGTTATATATGCATGGCTGCCTCGCGCTGCGCCTCAACTTGGCGCGAGGCACTGCCGTGCCTCCAGATTGTTGAAATGTTGAAGCGCATGAGGTATGAAAAAACAAAAAATCTAGGTAGTGAAACAGATAATTTCAATAAATTATAATACTGTTCAACATGTATCTGATTTTGTTAATTTCAATAAACATTTTTTATTTCAATCACTTCAAAATTATTTGAAAATAATTCATCTGTTGTTGAAAACGATTTTTTCTTTATATTTTCAAAGATATCATCTTCTTACATTTTAATAGAAAATTAGGGATTTTGAACTGTTCCTTTACACGTATCATTTGGCAACATCGTATCCAAATATCAGAGTTATTCGAAGCCAACGAATAAAAATTACGAATAAAGATAAGGCATGATTTTGACTCTTTCGAATAACCCGTTACGAATAAAAAATTCGAATAAAGTAACTCGCTACACCGAGCCTCGAATAACCTATAGAGGTTAGGCAGAAACTCGCTCAGTTAAAATTTGATAGATAAATCTCCGTAGCTGAGTAATGACGGATACAATCGTCGAATGAATGGTGGCGCTGCTTTTCACTTCGAATACACGCGGAAGATAACTACAAACCTTTCGGCTAGGCCGCTAGGCTGTCGCGGATAATGCACCTCGAATACGTTCTCACCGCTAGCGGAACTCAAATACATCCACGAGTTAGACCGAGTATTGAATAAATTGTAAATAACGAATAAAATTTCTACAATAAAATCGACACAGATAAACTATGTCGAATAAATCCGTAACATAAACAAGTACAAGTAAAGGATAACCAAAAATTATCTTTTCTTCGAGATTATCTAAATAAAAATTTGCCCATCTCTGGTTCACATGTTGTGCAGAATGTAAGTACACTTTCTTTAAAATTCTTAAAAATAGTGTAGTAAATATTTTATTTCTCACTATCTATAAGAGTATAATTTCAGAGCTCCGTTCTCGTCGACGGTCACACAGTGAGTGAGTGCCCTATACCGGACTTTTCTCCAGTCAAGACACAGGTATCAAAGCCTGATTTATGGCACCCTTCATTATTTGTCTCGAATATTTTATGTTTCCCACAATTGTCATAATTATATCGCGTTTGGTACTATTTTCATCAGAAAAACCTTAGTATTTCCATGGTTACACTGGTATGAAGATCAGATACAAAATTATAGAAATGACTTTGCATTACCAGGTAGCATACCCTCGCGTGCTTTTGTTCTCGTACCCCTGGTTTGCATGGTCCGAGAAAGGTCGACCCGGGGTGTAACCGTTCCTTTTCCAATTAATTAATTTTTGACAAAACCTTGAGGAAGGATAACTTACTTAGTGCAATTTATAATTCAATATAAATTGAATTTATGAAGTCAGGAACAACCATCGATGATTGATGAAAACTCGCAACGGAATGTTGGTAAGAACCAAGCAAATAGACCAAGTCACGGCTACATTAATGAATTTAATTCAATTTAATAAGATTTAATCAAATATTGAAAGTTAGATTCGTGAAATTCGGGCCACCGGGCCCCGGTAGCGGCGTTAGAATTCAATAAAACAAATTGCTTGGAAATGGCGATGAACAGAAATGGTTTATTAATTCTTTATGCCTTTAGACAAATAATATTAATTACCAAATATTGCATTCGCGAAACAGAAGTCGGATGTACTGATTGCGCTCGCGATAAGACAACTGAAAATCATTCAACGCGTCGTGATGACAACAGAAAATGCTCGACGCGGTTCCGATGTTAAGATGGACGCCTCAACGCGATTTCAACGCGATGTCAGTTTGCTCGACAAACCTGCAATTATTAAGAACGATATTCCGACGCTTTCGCAGCTACAAAGAAAGAACCTTCGACGCGCTCGCGGCGTCGCTACGCAGTCTTTATATCTCTCTATCTCTCTCTCTATCTCTCTCTCTCTCTCTATCCTTAAATCTAAATAACGCCAGCACTAGGTGTCCAGAGCATGCAGCCAGCAAATCTATCTCCTCGAATAAATTCGGTGTGAATTTTAAAGCATGTCAGAGGTTTCACGGACGTTTCCGAAGCACCGGAAGTCAAGTGAGCTCTTGGGAGGACACACGAGGGTGGGTCTCCGGCCGAGAACCTATTCCTGGGGTGAATCAGTTATCGTAAACCTCTAACTCTTTCAAAGATCGCGACACAGAGCATTGCTGCCAATACCGATTCACCGGAAGTCGAGTGGACTTTTAGGATGCCACACGAAGGTGGGACTCCGTCTAAGAACCTCTTCCTAGAGTGAATCAGTTATCGCAATGTGCTGTGATTAATCTGAGTTTCTGATGAAGTCAGAAACTTCCGATAAATTCGAAAAAAAGCTCGCTGCCCACTCTGGTGCTCTTCAAACGTGAACGATACCCGACGCGATTCCACACGTTCCGTCCCCAACACGCGGGCGTCTCAATCCATTCGAAATTCACAAAATAATTTTGAATTGTATTTTAATATCAAAATATCATCAAACTACTTGAAGATCATAGAAATTAGTAATTAAATGATTATTAATGCAACTATTAGTGGTACTGAATTGTAAAAACTATTTATATCATAGAAAAGAAATGAATTAATCAAAGTCAATATTAGGCAGAATCTAATGTATTGAAATGAGGTTAAGTTAAGAAATAAATTAATGACTCTACGGCCTTGCTTCAAGAGAATATTAGTCCTTTAAGAAATCTCGAATAAACTATGCCCTGGAACAGCTTGTTCCAGCGACTCCTCGGCTTGAGGCGCCCGCGTATCGAGGACGATAGAAGCGGCTTGATTCTATCGCCAAGTCGGCTTTGACTTCTCGCGTACGCGTCGTGTATCGTTCCCGGACCCTTTTGGAGAGCTGTTCCCTTGCTCGCGTCTGCACGTAGAGTGCCCGTTTCTGAGCTCGCATCGACCTCCTTCGATCGTAGCAGAGAGGGAATCGATGCGCGCGCATCAGAGCTCTGGAAAGGGAACCCCCTCCATCCTAACACGTTTCGTCACGTCGTACCGATCGTGCGATCGAGCGTAATCTCACCGTCTTGAACATTGCAAACGACGCGCGCTCTTATACATTTTCGTATGCTTCACACAGACGTCATTTTTACCTATGTTCACTGTATGAACGGTGACAGGGGACTATAACTGTCATAAAAAAAAAGGTTCCATTCAAGTATTTTCGGCTTCGAGCCGATGATCCGACACCGTCGAAACATTCTCCCCGAGAATGTTGACCGTCATTAGATGGTTGCTTACCGTTTGTCAGATGGAACGATTGCGGATAGTGTGAATATCACCATAAGAAATGCATTGAAGAAAGTTTTACGGTAGCTAACCGGCGGCTTGCTGAACGGATAGTGTGAACATATTTCGAAGAATTTGCAGGCCACCGCCTGTCGGTTGGCAAACGGCGTTAGTGTGAAAGTCTCCATAAGAAACCCATTGAAGAAAGTTTTGTAGGCGGCTAGCCGGCGACTGTTTGACAGATAATGAGAATCAGCCTTAATGCAGCAGCTGGCGTGCAGTACAGTTGCAATTCCGTAAACGCTGTCTTTCTGATTGCGACGCTTGCTGGGAACATTTAAGGACGCCTCTACACGATTGCATGATGGCAGAGGAACAATTTCCAGCGGAAGGTACCAAAACGAATAAAGTACTGCAAAATTAATGAAAAAATTGATCAGGATTGACTAGATTTATGGGACTGGTTTAAAACCTTCTTCCGTAGGATTTAAACTGTGACCGTTTGTTGATCAGCGTACAGTATCGTGTGAATGCCTCCATAAGAAATCCATTGGAGGAAGTCTTGACGCCGGCAAGCTGACGTATAGTGTGAATTGACTTTAACTCGTGTGCAAAGTATCGAATAGTTGTTTGGATTAGTCTTTGTTGCGTACTAACATGAAACTGCGTTTATATTATGCAACTTTTGGTCGCTCGACTGAGTCGATCGACCCAAAGTCGTTCAACTAAAAGGTTTACACTAGCGCTTAGTCGTTCGACATTTCTATTGACCAACTAGAGCTTCGTCGACCGGCAGTTGTATTATTCGAGATGGCTAACGTGATGCGTAGAGAGGCATTACGTGTAACGTCAGCAATTTCAGTCACTTTGATAGAGGAGTTAAGAAAAATACTTATTCGAAAAATGAAGACAAGGCAACGTCGCTGGTGGGTTAGAGAGTCGGTACAGACCTAATCTTGCAGCATCAGTAACTATACTAAAAGGATTAGCTTTGGAGGATATCCGTAATCAAATATAATATGTTGCTGACGCTATATCCGGACGCAACGTCCAACTACATTTGGTTTTTGTTTTCTTCACGATGTGTATAACGCCAAACACATTGTATGAAGTAAAGAATACAGATGAACGACCAGAAGTGTACGGCTACTTGGAGTTAAACGATCAGAAGTCGTTTCGCATAGTTGAAATCCTGTTTACAGAGACGATTTTAGTTGATCAACTCGGTTCGCCGATCAAAATTTGCATAATGTAAACTCAGCTCAAGAGTCTAGTCCAGGTATGCTCAACTGTGCCGCTGGCGAGCAAGGGCAAGCTGGCGGGCACGAGTTTGCTCTGAAGGCGCCTGGAAACACGTGCAACATACGCCGCGCGGACGCGCAAAGACGCGCACAGCTAATATCCCGTGTAGACACGCGCAATTTCTACCTGCAGGCACTCGAAAAGGGTCTCTTTTTACGACCAGACGCAACATCACAGCCGCGCAAATGTTCGAGAATGTCGGGTTCGGCCCCGGTCCGAGCAAGCGTGCACGCTACGCGCATCGTGAAGAGAAATTGATAATTTTTTCCTATTTTTCGCGAATAAAATTATTCATAGTAAGAAATAAGCTGCTTATCCATATAAAATATATTTTTATTGTTAACTTTACAATTAGTGTTGTAACAATTGTTGTTGTCAACATTATTCATGCACAAAATGACGAAACACATTTTTGTATCATTTGCGTTATGACCTTCTTAATAAACATCCAATTACATACTACTGAGAGTACATGACTTTGACAGAGTGCACAAAACTCAGGTTTTTTTAATGATTTCACGTATAAATATGTTTGTAAATACATATTTGTAAATAATGTAGCTTTAATAAACATGGAGCTTCATAATATTAAAAAAGAAACGTACGAAATTGTAAATACCTACAGCGTGTCCGCCGAAATCCTGGACAGTCGATTATTTCCTAATTTATTAAAGATACGAAAAAAATCTTTACATGAAGTGGAATGGCTAAAGGGGGTAGATTTATTGGCCGTAACAATTTTTTTTTTTTTTTATCATTATTGTTTACAGAGATATGAAGGTCAAGTTCGGTTTTTTAAATGGGATTATATATTTTTTGTCTCTTCAATTGATAATGCGTTTCAAGACGAATTCAACAACCATTAATGTGTATACATTTTTGTAAATGGTTTTCCAGATATTGCACTTAAAAGTTTACTTTTTTCTGTGGAAGAAAACCTGCTAGACTAGGAGGAGCCGTAGGTGGCCTCGACCGGTGCTTGAAGTGCCACGTATGTATTAAGTATTGTTCCTTGAAAGGGTCATAAACAGATACAAAGGATCTGCGGTAGGAGCGGTAGACCTGCAGGCCCAAAACTCAGGATTACCTGCAGTGCTTTCCATTCCAGCAGATTTTCTTCTACTGAAAATCAGTAAACTTTTACGCGTAATATCTCAAAAACTATTTGAAAAAAGGTGTATACATTAATGGTTGTTGAATTCGTCTTGCAACGCACTATCAGTTGATCAGACAAAAAATATATAATCCCATTTAAAAAACCGAACTTGACCTTCATATCTCTGCAAACAATAATGATAAAAAAAAATTGTTACAGCCAATAAATCTGTCCCCTTTTGTCATTCCATTTAATGTAAAGATTTTTTTCGTATCTTTAATAGATTAGGAAATAATCGACTGTCTAGGATTTCAGCGGACACACTGTATAAATAGGAAGCATTGTTAAAAACGAAAAAGAAGAAATGAAAATGATTGATATTACAAAAGTACTAATAATATTTAACTTTGAGTTCCTTATCTGTGTGTGAAGAAATATCAATTTGCAAAAACATCTACAGTTTGCTTAGATGATATTACTACTATACAATCTCCCATAATGACAAAACTTAGTGCGAATGCAAACCTTCCTTTATTCAAATGCTAGTCCCACCACTAAATAATTTTCAACTATACCTACCATCTCTCATATGCTTCCATCAACTTTTATAAACTCATTATTTACACGTCTCTAAAATGCCTTTTCGTAAAAGTGCAATAAGAAAATAAGAAAATATTGTTGTTTCCGGAGTGGAGTAACTACTGGGAACTATAACTTTCTTCCTCTAATACTCTAATAAATAAAACAAAGATTGTAGACGAGAATTGAGTGTTCTTTACTAATTTTAAGCTCTTTTACAAAACTGCGTATGTCTAGTATTATATAATCTCTCTACATTCATTCATTCCTTCTGTCATTTCCAACAAAAAAGTACAGGGATACAATGTTAAAAAAATCAGTATTTCGTTACTGCTTAACTTTCGGTTGTACATATTTCACTTCTTTTTTCATTTAATAATATGAATGAAAGAACGATTTTCAACAAATTCTTTTATGGCAATTCACAATGTGTTAAAATGTATTAATATCTGGATAGACATAAAAATACATGATATATCGAAAATAACATATGTTTTGTGATGTTCAAAAAGTAAAAGACAAATTGATAAAGGTTGGTTTTCATTTTCTATGCCTCTGAAAGTATATTTATGAAAAATGATTATAAATTTGATCGTTATGATATTTATTTATATTTATGAAATGTATTAATTTCTTATTATTTTACACTAATACCTCTTTCTTTATAATGGCGTAAATATTATATTTCAAAGTAAAATTTCACTTTACAAACACGCTGCTTCATTTGTGTAAAGAAATTCCACTGCATGATCTACTATAAATACTGTATCATTCTCGTCTAGAATTCTTTCTATTTGCAATTGAAACAGAATTATAATCAGAATCGATTACTATCTATTAATGAAGAGGAGATTTATTCTGTTTTCTTTAACATTCTAATGGGGGACTTCTGCAGCCGTGCTTGCTGCAGTAGCCATCCTCGCAGAGACCTCGAGAGGTCCCTATTCACTCCGTTTCCTAGGATACGCGCGCAACGCTCGCATGTTCGGCTCGGCGAGCGCCAAGTCATTAGTTGCGCGTCAAGTCATAAAAATCGACCCTTTTCGACCCTCTTAATTGCGCGCAGCAACGAATGTTGCACGTGTTTCCTGGCGCCTTGAGGGCGCCCGCGGGGCATTTTCAAGGATGCCAGTGCTTGCCGCCGGAGTGGGGAATAGCTGGGACGGTGGGACTAGTACATTCGTGTGTGTAATACCTCGAACGCTGCTAGAAGCACGACTCCGTTTGCTCTCTTCTATTGATGACATTACGTTTGCTTTCACTTGCGCAGTTTTCTGTGCACGATAATTATGAATTTGCTGATACAATGACAAGCAGATTTTTCCACACTAAAACGATTACCTTTATACTCGATATTATATGTATATTTCAGAATGTTCATTAAAATTTTCTTGATCTGAAGTTTGTTTAAATATGATGATAAATAATATTGTACACACTGTTTTTCCTGCATATTTACATGAAACGAAAAAGAATTGTGCAAGAACTTGAAGATACTGAAAATTGATTATAATTCTCAATTCAGTATAACTCATTAATTAGCATCTTACGGCCTGAAGTGGTTGAAAAAGAAAATACCTAATACCCTACGCGGGTCGCAAGAAATGCAATATTAACATTAATGTTTATAGTCTAATATTTCTGTCATTAGTACCAGTTTTTGAGGCCGGCTAAGAGTGGTACAGAATCCGTAAAATGAAAAATCTGCATTTGTTAACAATTGACAAAGAAATGGATAAAATATGTGTTTCCTGTCTAAAGAAATTTATATTGGGTACTCGTATGTCTTTACCATGAGCACTCAAAAACACATTATTACCTCTTTACTAAATCAACTGAAAAATTGGCTAGAAGTTCAAGGGTTTTAAATTGAAAGCAGCTGTAAAATCAACAACTTTGAAAATTTTTAACAATCCTTTAACATACGTTTATACATCCATAAAAAGTACAACATATCTACATTTGAGCGAATTCCAATGTGGTACTCCAAATAGTTTTCCATTTCAAAATAAAAGGAAGATAAAGTTGTACTCGCTAATAAACTATTTTGTTATACACTGCTGGTCAAAATTAACGGTCACTAAAATTTTTGGAAAAATTTTATCACTTTCAAGGGGTTGTATCCCCGCGAAAAATAAGTATAAAAAATATTTTAAACCGCCATTTTGTACCTTGAAGTTTGTCGTTGGAACCAAGGAAAAAAAAGTATTCTAATTGATTTGCAAAAAACTTTTTTCGGCCCATGCATCAATTCAAATGTGGGCAAAAATTTTTAACATTCGTTTGTCGCGCTTCATCTTGAAAAAAGTAGCACTATATTGTACGAAAATTAATATTTTACGTAATGTAACATAACCTTATAAACTGCCCAAATATTTTTGTGATATGAAACTTTATTTTCTTTCTATATATTTTTTAACGGATGATGCAGATTTCGTGATCAATTTTTTGCTTTCTGAGATCTTCATAAATGGACTTTTTTATACTGCAAACAATTTTTAATCTATTTTCCCTAACTGTAATATTTAATTTATTTAACTTATTCTCATGGGTACAAGAGAGTATGTTTTATTTTACGTTACTTAAGATTTATCTTTTGCTATGTATGATAATAGGTTGAATACAAAGTAAACAGTCGCATTTAACAAAAATAGCAGATATTATGTACTGATAGAATAGATGCCAAATATGTAGCATTTCATCTTCCTGTGACTGAATGAAATTTTTTGTTTATAATACCCTTCATCGGGTGGGACGACAAACATATTTATTTCCAGTTATTTACTTAGGATACTTAATTTTCCCAGTGACAGATACACTTTGTGTATTTGCATGCGACCTACATCTACGAGAGTACGCTTGCAGTTGTAAGAGGCCCATCAGTCTCTACAGTGCCCCACCACATGGCCTTTTACTGAACGCGTAGGGGTTCTCTTCAGCTCTGCGCTCTGCGCTCTGTGCCGGGGCATCGGTGGGCATCGGCGGGCAAAATCCGCTGCCCGCGTGAGCATGCCTGGTCTAATCTATGCCTATAAAGTTTTTCCAAGGACTATCGCCGCCAACGTCTATCTCAAGAAAAAATAAAATGAATGGAATTTCACCACTCTAATGTCAACGACAAACGACAGAAAATTATTCTCAACCATCTTCATGTGTAGGTCCCTCATCTCCACTACAACATTTGTTGAACCGCCAGTGCACCGTGAATTTATTCACACTACCTTGTCCAAATGCACCGTTAATATTAAAAGTTACTTTCGCAGCTTTATGCCCTAGTTTATATTCATATTAAAGAACAGCATAAATTGACTTCTTGTCCATCTCGAAGTGGTCATAAAAAATTAACAGTAAACCCAAAATCATACTTACCAGTCAGAATATGAAATTCAATAAATAAAAGAGTCTAAAATAGAAAAGTTTTAATTCCTCCTTATCAAATAGGAATTGAAGTATACATATAATAAAAAAATTGTTTCAGATATTGAGCCAGTACAGAGTTTTTAATATAAAAATATGTGGTTAACTTTCCATGACAGATAAATCATCCGTAATTGGGACAGTTACCCTATACATATACAGGGTGTCCCAAACTCGGTGCGGGAGTCGAAAAGGGAAGGATCAGTGCGGCGAAAGCCTACGCTACCCGTAGCTTGTGCACCGTCACTCGTCGGCCGAGCGGTCGCTATACACGCTCTCTGATTGGCCGATGTTTTTCGTTAATAACTCGTTAACAAAGCTTCGGATGACATTTTTGCAAAGAAAAAAATTGTTTAGAGTCACCTCAGGAATCTCCCCTTTGCGGCTCCCGCATCAAGTTTGGGACACCCTGTACAATACATTGAACATCGTGTCAGCAAACGTGTACGCAATTAATGTAATGTGGTGTTTAACGTATATGGAGAATGATGCCGTGTGGATTTCCGCCTTTCAGACGGGTTTTACATGAATTTTTAAATGTTAATATCTACAAAACAAACCAGCGGTCGCCATTTCGTTATTCTTGATTTTCGTTTTATATCAGTTTTCAGCTGATAGCCCTGAAATTTAGTCCCACCTGTTTTCGAACACACTATACTATACAAGGTGTAAGAAAACTGTTGCATGTTCCTAAAAGGGGTGATTCCTGAGGTGATTTTAAACAACTTTTCCCTTAGCCAAAATGTTAGGTGGGGCTTTGTTAACAAGTTATTAACGAAAATCACCGATCAATCAGGGAGTGAATACTGCGCAATTTTTCCGACACAGACGATGCAATGGTTGGTCAATACTACTTACACTTGAAGCCCGCGCCGAATTCTTCCGCTGTACTCGCGATCTGATTGGTGGGGAGATTTGTTAATATCTCGTTAACAAAGCCTCCGAGGAAATTTTCTCTAAGGAAAAAATGGTTTAAAATTATCTTATAATTTACCCCTTTCAAGGTCCTGCAACATTTTTGTTACTCTTGTAGAGTGCATTAGGTTCATTATTCACAAGTCATTGTGTAAATTGCATAAAAAATTATAATAAATATATAATTATTATTATTATATAATAATATAATAATTATAGTAAAATAAATATCTGTTTTGTTTATAGAAAAAGTAGTTTTCTTTAGAAATGTCTTAAGTGTTTCACATTAGGTACTACTCTCTTGTACGGCTGATTCTGACATTTTTTACACTTTTTACCATAATTTCCAAGATACGTGACTTGTCACCGAGGGACCAAACTCGATCGTTGCGATTTCATGTAAGTGACATTGTTCGATTTATTTGAATCTGTGAAAAACATAGTAGTATGCAGAATCAATTGTTAGTTGCCCGTGCGTAATGGCTCTAATTAGACATTTATATGCAGTCTGCAAGTAGACGGATAAATAATACACTTGATGCATGAAATCTTTGGCATCTTGAATGAAAACAACTAATGCATAGTGTAGATTCTCCGCGTTACTGTTTATTTACTATTCCCAATGTGAAAATGAATATAAAAAATTTACGTGAAACATGGTCCATATTTTATACATTAGAAAGAAATAAGAAACCATTATAGGTTAGGTTAGGTTACTTTATTGCCTCTTCTTGGGGTTACAAGAACTTCCGCCTCGCTATATGTTACTTACATAATTACTTAATACTATTTACAACTACTTACAAACTAATTTCCGTCTCTCTCTACCACCGCCCGTTCGCCGTTTATTTCCTTATTTCTATTTTTTCCATTTATTTATTTATTTGTTTCAGTCTTTTTGCTCTCTCTCTACTCTCTCCTTTTCTCCTCCTCTGCCTCTTTTTATCTTTATCTTTTCGCTCCGCTTTACTGTCTCGCTTTCTTATACTACTCTTATATCTAGGTGTGTTCTTTCTCGCCTTTACTCTTATAGCTATTTACATCTTTTCTCTTTTTTCTTTCTCCTTTTTAACATTCTCCACATTCATCCTTCTTTCCTCCCGTTTCTTGATTCTCTCTCTCTCTTTCTTCGTCTCTCTTCCTCTCACTCTCTCTCACTCTTTCTTCCTTTTCATTCTACCTCCTCTTCTCCCTGAATTTCTCCTCTCTCCTTTCTAATCAACCTTCACCTTCCTTCTCCTTCTCAATCCTCTCCTAATACTTCCTTTACTTTCTCCTGCCAACGGTCTACATTTCCCCTATCCTTACATCTCTCCCATACGTGTTCCCACGTCTCCTCTTCTCCCCTACAAACCCTGCATATTCTTTTTTCCTCCTTCCAGCATCTTGTCTCTCGAACCCCATTTCCTAATCTGAAGTTCGCCACCCTTCTCTACCTATTTTCTCCCCATCCCTTTCTTAAATACTCTGGTAAACCCTCTCCTTTTATCCACTTATACCACTTATTATATTTTGACTCCCTTATCTTTGCCCATGTTCCTCTTTCTAATCTCTCCTTGTATCTCTTTTCTATATCCTCGTATCCTTCCCTTCCTTTTTCCCTTAGCTTCCTCACTTCCTCTATCCCTAAATTTATTTCTCTATAAAATTCCCTCCTTTACGCCTCCCAATCTGATAGCTTTTCCTCTTTTCCTTCCCTTTTCTTTATTTCCTCCCAACATTTTCTCGCCCATTCGCTACCTCCTCCTCCCTCTAGTTTGATCTCAAAATGCCACGCCCTTCTTCCCGCCCTTATTCTCAATTTTTCCCGATCCACATCCTTTCTTGCCATTTCTACCCCTAACACCCATCTTATATACTTCTCCTGTACCGCCTGTACCGCTTTTCTTTCTTTCCACTCCCATACTTCAACCCCGTAACTTGCTACTGTCCATACTAGTGCGTCGAACAGGAAAAGTCTCCTTCCTACATCTTTTCCGAATTTCCTTTTATCGATTCCCCATACTTGTCTCATCGCTATCGCTGCTTTCCTCACCCTCTCTGCCACCTGTTCCTTTTGACACCCGTTCTTCCCTACTTCATATCCCAGATATGTGTACCTCTTCACCTCCTCTATGTCCCTTCCTTTCCATCTCCAGGTAAACTTCTTCCTCCTCCCTCCTCCGTTCCCACATCTCAGAATCTTCGATTTCTCCACATTACCACTAGTTTTTTCTTATCTAAGTAGCCTTCTAACTTACCTATCATCGCTTTCATTTCACTCTCTTCTTCAGCCAGCAACACTATGTCGTCTGCATAAGCTAGCGACCTTATTTTCTCTCCTCCTAACCTTATTCCCCCCACCCCCTTTCTTCAGTTCCTCCTCTAAATCCGTTGTCAAGATATTGAATAGATATAGGCTCAGTGGACATCTTGCTGTAACCCTCTTGCTGTCCAAAAACTCTCCCCCAGCTCCCCTCCTATTCTCACCGTACTCTCTGTTTCCCTATATATTTCCTCAATCCTTTTCCTTAGTTCCTCACTTACTCCCCTTTCTTCCATTGCTTTCCACAATACCCCTTTATCCACTGAGTCAAAGGCCGCCTTCAGGTCAATGAACAACGCTACGACTTTCCCTCTTTTCTTTCCTAATCTTTTGTTTATTAGATAGTTTAATGTGTAGACGTTATCCATTGTACCCCTTCCTTTTCTAAATCCTGCCTGATTTTCGGGGACTATCCCTTTTTCCTCTATCTCCCTCACCAATCTTTCTGTCAACATTGCCGCGTACACCTTGTACAATGTTGGCATTATCGTCATCCCCCTATATACCTCTACCCTTGATCCTTCTCCCTTTTTTACTATTGGGCACACTGCACCCTCCCAACCTTCCGGCCAGCCCTCGCCTCTCCACAACCTGTTCAACATCTTCCACATCCACTCTTGTACCTCGTTTCCCCCGTACTTCCACAGTTCGTTTGGAATCTGATCCTCCACCATGGCTTTCTTATTCTTCAGTTTTCCTATCACCTTCTTTATTTCCTCCCATTCTATCCCCTTTGACTCCTCTCCTTCTTTCTGCCTGACCCTTCCTGTCACCACTTTTCCTTCTACCCCCCCTAACATTCTCAAAAAGTACTCTTTCCATTCTTTCATACCTGTCCTTTCATTTATTCTTTTTCTACTCTTCCTCTGTTCACTATTTCCCACACCTGTCTCTCATTTTTTACTTCCTCTGCCTCTTGTATAAACCTATCTGCCTCTTCCTTTTTCTTTTCCTCACATTTTCTCTGGTATCTCCTTTTTGCTTCCTTATACTCTTCTACTTTCCCTTTCCCTCTTCTCCATTTTCTCAACGCTTTCCTGGCTTTATTCTTTTCTACTGCGCATTCCTCGTCCCCCCCAAACCCCTTCTCCTTCCCTTGCCTCTTCGTCTCCCTCCTGCATTCCTTCTCTCAACCTTTTTATGCCTTCCTTCATCTCCTCTTCTAACTCTAACCCCCTTTCTTCCCCTATTCCTGCTACTGCTTCTCTAAACCTCTCGCTGCCAGCTTCACTCCATACCCCCCTCACTACTTTTCTCCTACCCTCCTCTCTTTTCTTGTTTCTTCCTTCCTCCTTTATCTTAACTATCAATGGGTGATGGTCTGATTCTACCCCCTCTCCTATTACTATTTTTCCTAACCTATCTCCTATACTCACTTCTCCCATTATATAATCCATCACTGATTGGCCCTCGCTCCCGTATATCTGTACTCTCCCCTTTCGTCCCCCTTTGTACACCCATTCAGTATCTACCAACCCTGCTCCTCCAACCACTTAACCAACTTCTTCCCCTCTGTGTTCTCCATTTTGTCCTTTGAGTTTCTTCTTCCTTCCTCTTCCCCCTCTAGTGAACCCCCTCCCTTTAAACCTGTCCTCGCTTTAAAATTGCCTCCTATTAGTACCTCTCTATCCTCCCCTCCCTTCTCTGTCCATTCTCCCATTCGTTTCAGTTTTTTCTTTAAGTCCATTTACATAAATTCCCCCAAATATCCATTTTTTATCTCCTATTTTTGCTCTCACTTCTATTATACCCTCTTCCCCTATCTTTTTTCCATCCTTCTCTCCTTCTATCAACTCCTTCCTTACTTCCACTATCATACCCCCTTTTGTCCTTCCTTTATTGCTCTCCCTCTTTGCCTCCTGCATTTCCCAGACGAAACCTTTCGGTAATCTCTGTTTTATATTTTCCCATCCCTTCCCTTCCACCCATGTTTCTATCATTATAATCATATCCCATTTCCCAATTCTCCCCCAAAACTCTTTGTCTTTTGCTACTACTCCTACTACGTTCCATCACACTACCTCGTATCCTCCTCTTTTTTCCTCCCCCCTCTCCATCCCTTTCTCCCCCCCTTCTCCCTTTCCTAATCTCCTTTTTTTCTTCGCCCCCTTGACCTTCCCCCTGTTTCTCTAGATCTATTTTCTTTTCCATACCATCATACCTTTCCTTCCCCTCTACGTCCCTAAGTACCTCCTTCCTTTCATCCCATTTCCACCAGTGTCCGTTTATCACCATCCTTCCGTACCTTACCCAAACATTTTTTCCTTTTTTTCTCTCTATCTCTGCTATTTCCTCCAGACTTTTCCTCATTTTCCTTTCTCTCCAGGTTAAACCATCTTCTATCCTCTCCTTTCTGCCAGCTAACTTTTTCTTCTCCTCCATCACTCTTTTTTTCGTTTCTCTATCCTTGAACTTTACCACCACCATCCCCTTTCCTACCCTGATTTTTCTTGCTGTTTCTACTCCTCCCTGTATTCCTACTTTTCTTAATAGTTCTTCCACTCCTTCTTTGGTCCTGTCTTCTGCCTCTTCTATCCCCCACACCACTATATTTCTTCTTCTCTTTCTTTCTCCTCCACCTTCCATTCTATTTCGCTAATTCTTTCTCCTAGTTCCTCCATCATTCTACTCTCCTCTTCTGTTTTACCCCCTTTCTCTCCTAGCCCTCCTTCCTTCTGTCTTATTTCTATTTTTCTTATTCTTTCCTCCAACTCCCCCCTCTCTTCTCTCCTTCCTTCCGTATCTTCTTCACCCTCTCTACTAATTCCTTCATTTCCCCTCTCAATTCCTTTTTTTCCCTCTCCTACTCTTCCCCTCTCTTTTTCAATTCTTCCTTTAGCCCTTCTATCTACTTTTTCAACCATTCCCCCTGTTCCCTCTGCTCTTTTGCCCTTTCCCTCGCCTCCTCTCTCCCCTCCGCTATCTCCTCCCTGACTATTCTTAATGTCGCCTTTATATCCATCTCGTCTTGTTCCTCTTTCCCTGTTGGCGATCTTGCTACCTTTTTACTATTTCCGAACACCCTTTCTCTCTCTGCCTCCTTATCCGTCTCCACCTCTTGTCTATCTCTTTTCCTGCTTAAGAATTCCTCTATTCCCCCGGTACTATTCCTTCTCTCTCTTCCAAATCTTCCCGCATTAAATGGTTTACCTTTCCTTTTTGTCTCTTCTCCTTTACCTTCCTCCTCTTTCCCTACCCTTTGCATTCTTCCCTGCTTACTCGTCCTTTTTCCCCTTTATTTCTATTCTTCTTCTGCTTCTAACGCTTGTAGCATGCAACTGCTCTTTCTCCTTTCTTTTCCCTCTATCTCTCTCTCCTCTTTCCTCTACCACCTACCTTCTCCCCCACGCCACCAGATGCCGCTCACACACTCGTCTCACCACGTTGTTTGCCTAACCTCACTTCACTTACTCTTTTACTCCCAATCCTCTGCTTTTTCCTACATTTCTTTTTCGCACCCTGATTTCTCCCTATCTTCCTACTGCTCCCCTTAACTGTCCTACACACTCTTTCCCTTATTCACTCCACTCCAACACTTCCTAAATCGCATTCACCTCACTATCGAAACTCTCTCACGCTTTCCTCAATCACTCCGGAAACGGAAGTCCGAGAAACCATTATATTTAATGATAAATTATGCAAAAGTAATACTAGTCAGTGTAAACGTGGCATTACAGTGTAAAGCGAGATTCACACATAGCCGTGACGGAACGGGTCGCGCCGGTGAGATGATGGTGTCAGGCGTAAGGAATGCGGGTGTAGATTGGCTGTATTCGTTTGCACCCACCTTCTCTGACTCGACGGAAGAAGTAGGGCATATGCAGTTTCCTAATTGGCAGAAAGAGTCTCCTTTAGGGTACGGTTTGGTGTGAATGTGTACCCCTCAATTCCCCTATCACTTTGTTCTAAAGAGCAAAACTTCTGTTACGATGCGGGTGGTTGTTTGGCCATCCCTGTTATCAAATATCCTCTATTTTATTAGGCAGGATTTATAATATTAAATGCATTAAGTGTAAACGACTTTGAGTAAAATTTTAACCACGTTTTAATCATTTTCAATTAATTGTTAGTATTTTATATTAGAAATATTGAATGGGATAACTGAGGTTCTACTGTATTATGTTTGTAGAAATGTGTCTATGATCGACTGAGAGAGTCGTTACGTCATCTGTACAGTAGCGTGCGCGAAAAGTTATTGACGAATAGAATCTCTGCTTGCTGCTGCGCGACAGCTAATCAGGGCATCGGCTATCGAATGTATCAACAAATCAATTGATTACCTAAAGCCATGTGACAGCTTACGTTATATTCCCTGATCTCTACCGTAGCGGTGATCTAGAGATCGATCGCACACTATAAGGCTGAAATGTTCTTTACAATTTCATGTTTCAAGAATACATAAAAAAATGAAATATTATACAATCTATAAAAAGTTACTGTCTATCGGACGGGGTACCGACGTCGATTAGAAGTAGATACGGCACTGACGCGCCGAGATAGGCGAACGATGGCCGCATGGCGGCAAAGTACCGCGCACACGTTTCCGACGAACATTTTCTCGACCTGTTCAAATTAGAAACCGTTCCGACACTTTTCCTGGACGGTTTCTTCTTCAGAAATGTCCACAGCATCTGATACTGTATAGCGAATTCGTGTAGAATAAAGAGTTTTTTGTAAAATTGCAAAAGTTGTGCATAGAAAGTACGCGCATCGCCCCTTTTTTAAAATTTGACTGTTATTTACAATCGTTTAAAATGACACAATTTAATATGTGTATATACTAATGTAAGCTATTCAGGACACTCTCCTCTATCTTTTGAGAGCAAAGTGAACTTTCTAGCATTTTTGGTTTTCACGTAATACCTGATTATTTACCAAAATCAAGCTTTTTTTTTACAAAAATACGTGTTTTTCAAAAACTGAGGGTGATGGAACAATTCTGCTTGCGGATTCGTATTTAGGGTGAGAAACCCTACCAGGATCACCCAGTGGATATCGCAGATCAGAAAAAAAGTTTCAATTTGTTGGACAGTGTAATTGATAAATAGTAAAAACAAACATACGCAATTATGCCCTATATGTTCAATTAACTTTTGATAAAAATTTTTTTATTCTGAGTATATTTATGAAAAATGACTTTTTGCCGCGTTTGACACACAACGGCCCCACAGTGCGGCGGCCTGCACAGGCAGCCTGCGTCGACTTCCCGTGCTTTGCCGAATGCCGTTGCGCTCACATTTTTTAAGCGTGTCACGACCCTGGGATGCCCAAACACAGGCCATGGGATTCCCCCTTTAGGCTGAGATCCCATGGAGCCTGCTATTACGAGCCACGCCGCACAGTGGTCCGAATCGAGAAATTTAGTGACTTTTTTGTATAAGTTTTGAACCATAATGTATATTGATACCAAATTTGAAATGAATACTATAGAGGTGATGGGTTATTACTAGGTTAAGAGAAAAATGTGATAACAATAACGGTTTTATAATATAACAATAATACGATATAATTAATAACATAAAATATTTAAAAAATAATATTTTTTTATGCTTTGTCAGTATTCACTCTCAAATTCTTTTGTTTATCATTATTTATTTATAGTCCGTGTAATTGAAAGACGTTGCTGACTGAAACATTTACAATTAGTACTTTAAATATATTTTTAATACTTCTAAGTTTTTAGAAGAAATATTGATCTTTTCAGATATTCTCGTGTGCAAAAATAAATAATCACCCATATCTCTCTTTGAATATTTTAAGGTTTTATATAAGTCGTTATTTTTTCGAAAAGCTTGCATTTTCACAGAACAAATAATATCTAAATAACAAAGAAGAAAATGTCAAATGTAAAAAATGACTTACGTAAGAAGTTTTTAAGTCATTTGTACTTACCAAACAGAACTAATAAAGTATTCTGTAGATGTAAAATAAAATAGACCAAAATAGTATAACAAACAACACTAAATAATATAACTTAAATTTAATTCACACACAGTAAAAACACTAATATAACTTAAGTTTAGTTCATAAAAAAAATTAAAACACTACGAATTATTATTAGAACAAAACATGAAATGATTAAAACGAAATAAAAATTAACAGTAACTTTCAACACACGAAAAATGCTCTGACAGTCTCACTGTGGACGTTCGAATGGTTCTCTTTTAACTGAATGCAGACAGAAAGTCGAAGACTCATTCGAAGACTTATCTGTACCATAACATAAACATATCAAGTGACTCTAATCCAAACAGTTCTTTGAGAAGAACTCTGCAATCGGTTTGAGAGGTTGAGTCGGAGAATACGAATGTAGTGCGTAAAGCCAAAGCGATTGCTACGTAACATCGACAGCTTTGAACTATAATAATTTGAAAAACTGGACGAAGGTGGAACTGATTTTTGCATGCTTATATAGAGGAAAGTTTACTGAAAACATTCTAATTTGTTAGAAACTGGGACTCCTTGGGACTTGTAAGATATCTCTTAGTATTTGTACAGAACTTTGAAAATTGTTTCTATTTTATTTAGCATTATTTTTTAAATATATTCGATACAGTAACCATTAATGTAAGGCATCATTTTGTATTACGAAAGAATACTCTTTATTTAAAAAAAAAAACACGAAATAAAAATATTGAGTTAGAGTATCAGAATACTTTAACAAAAGAAAACAATTTTATGGGATGAAAAATACTCCTTCTAAAATGTTCAACTTTAAGTGTCTATTGCCACTATTGTTTCCATTAGATTTAAGTAATATTTTTATATGCGAGACTAATGGACAATTAGTAAATAATACACATACAGTAGATATCAATATGAGAAAGTTGACTTTTTGACCAAAAGTCACTAAATTTTTCGATCCGGACCACTGTGCGCCGCGCCACAGCAATGGCAGCGAAAATACAACTCGGCGATAGCTACGGCCAGATACGCGCTACATGACGTGAATAGCGCGCTCCAACTGTGGCGCGTGGTGCGTGGTGCGGACGTGGAGCGAATTGTGGCATGAGAACCGTTCCAACCGCGGTCCGTGGATGAACCACGGCGGATGGACCCCACGGGCAAAACGCGAATATGACGTCATCTCGATTAATAAACCGCGCGCTGACAAATCGCTCTAATGTGATACCTCCCATAAGATTCTGTGTGTTACGGTAGTTACGGTGTTAATTTAAAAAAAATTAGGGACACGTCAGCTATCGCGACACATATTATGGAATAGCTTCAGATTTTTTAATTAATTTTTCAAGTTATAAAACATAAGAAACGAGAGAAAAAACAATGACAAATGGTGCTTTTGTATTGTAGCAAAACTGGATCTATGATCATATTAATTCAGTACGTTAGGGGATGATGCAATTCGGTCGTTAGGGGATGATGCAAACCGTAGGTCCTGCTGGTCGCAGGTAATTTTTTTCATAATTTTTTAACCAATAGTTTAATAGAAATCGGCCAATAACCGTGTTTTCTCACGTTTTTTATTTTTGCAACGTTGCTAATAAATTGAAAAATCTCAAAAAATTTCATAATATGTGTCGTGATAACTAACGTGTCCCTGATTTTTTTCATAATTTTCCATCGAATAGTTTAGGAGAACTTGGCCAATAACGTAAAAGTCTTGAGTTTCTTGTACAAGCCTCGGGCACGGCGAGTAGTAGACGCTACGCGTAGCTTGTGCACCGTCGCTGATCGGCCGAGCGCTCGCTATTCGCTCTCTCTGAATGGTCGAGGTTTTTTGTTAATAACTCGTTAACAAAGCTTCGAAGGACATTTTTGCAAAGGAAAAAGGAAAGGAAAAATTTAGAATCGGTAATTATTTACATTAAGGGCTTCCTCACCGATTTCGATGACCTTAAAATATGTTGTTAAGATCATCATTCTGAACAACTTTTTTGTATACATGTTACTGCCGCTCGGCTTTAGTTTCCGAGATATTCGCAAAAAAGTTTCAATATTTAAAGGATTGATCGTAGTAGGTCGGGGTCAGATTTGGAATTGTGGCCGCCGATAAGGCGGCCACGGTCACAACTTAAAACAACTTCAATCAGTTGACATCCCCTGTCTTGTCTGTTTATGTTTATGAACTGAAACGTGAAATGGATCGTGTCGAACGCGAACGAATTTAGCAGTAAATCACAAAATGAACTTTGTTGATCCTGACAGCGGTGCCCATACGCAAAATATAGAGCGTATTTGGCGAGAAACAAGGGCTAATATTCCCCGTTACGGAACACGGAAACAACATTATGTTGGATATATTGCCGAATTTTTATTTCGTCGTTGCCATAATTTTGACAATAGAATAACAGTATAAGATTAATAATAAGCAGCGAGGGACGTGGTATACTTTCAATATATTTAAATCAGTCGTTTTTCTGTGGCGCGCTTCGCGCGCAAAAAATAGAACATCCCGCTTTTCCATGGCAGGCCACCGAGCGTAGACAGTATTTTCAAAGTTGAACCCTTACTTTCCAAGTACTGGGGGGGGGGGGCATGGCCCCCCAACCCCCCACCGGGGGCTCCGTCCCCGGCCACCGGTGTGTCGGGTTTTTAAATCTAACCCAGACCTATTCCGATCAGTCTTTTAAATATTGAAACTTTTTTTGCGAATATCTCGGAAGCGAAGGCCGAGCGGCGGTAACATGTATAGAAAAAAGTTGTACAGAATGATGACCTTGACTACATATTTCAAGGTCATCAAAATCGATGAGGAAGCCCCTAATGGAAATAATTACCGTATGGATACTTTTCTCTTCAAAGTTTAATCATCAGTTTGATTAAAATGCGTATAATGAATTAATACGCTTTAACGTTGGGAATGGTAGAGCAATCAGAAACGGCGTTGTAGAATATCGTATTTAATTTAGCTTCACAAAGAATTTTGAGTTTCGCAGCAGGGATAAAAATTATCGCTCAAAGGGAGTGGCAAAGCAAAGAGAATTAGGTTCATCCGTGGCAACAAATAAGCCAGTTGATGGTTTCTCATCAGACCACTTGAAACTTAATCAGATTCAGCGTTGCTGGGGCTAATAGGATTGCCTTCGCGAAAACTGCATACATTGGAGCCATGTAATTATACGGGTATTGTCAGCGAGCTGTTACGGGAAACGATGAAGGGGGTCCTCCTGGCTTAACAACATTCCCTCATTAGCTCGTATTTGCTTTACGCATCAAAGTTTCCGCCGTTGTCTAATTCAGTTTTCATTCGGAATCGTAGCGGCATTCCGCGAACCATCACGCCACGGTTCTTACTTCGGTTCTCGTTACAATCGAACATACCTCATTGCTTGCTGAGCTGATTGTCCTCATTGTGCTGGTGAAACAGCGTGGACTCGATAATTGTCCGTTGCTGCATTCAAGACACGTGCAGTTGCCCAGTTTCTGCTCCACAACTGTAAATCATTCGATTCTGATGGTACGGCTATCAATACTTTATCGATGTATCTGACATATGATAATGACTGACATTTTTATGTATGAATAGAATTCAATATTATTAAAGTCTGGAGATTCATATCTTCAATATCATTGATGACCAATGATTTAATGGTAAAAAAAGGAAAAAAGGAAAATTAAAATTAATATTGATAAAATTGTTCAAATAATTTCAATTGTATGATTTTTTAATAAAAATTTATTTTTATATTTATTTATTAAAATATTAGTTATAATATATAATGTAGCAATAATAATTATAAATATTATTATTATAGTTAAATTGTAAAAATAAATTAAATTATCACTAAATGGAGATGTTGAACCTTGAAGTGAGAATATATTTCAAGTTGCAATTTTGAATAAGAAAATTATTATTACTATTCTGCCATAATTTTGTTAATAAGTGGAATTTCATTGAATGTATGAATTGAAGGAGGAAAATTTTGTAGCCATTCTAAAGAATTTAGTGAAAATTTATATGAAATTAATCGTTTTTTAATTGTTCTTTCTAAAGTAATATAAATAAATAAGAATATTCTATTTGTAGTAATATTTGAACCTATTGATGAAATAATATTTCAACATATATGTATATGCATCTGGATAATCTGAATATCGACGAGGTTCCTATTGAACCTAAAAAATGTTGTGGAAAAAATGTTAAAGTTACTTCAATAAACATTAAATAAGTTATTATTTAAAGTTAATCCTATAATTGAAGAGTATCAATGAATTAATTTTCTGAAAATTGCAAATACAGCTCCTATTGATAATACATGATGGAAATGTGAAATATTAGATAATATAATTCCAGTTAAGCCTCCTATTGTAAATAAAAAAAATAAATCCTATTCATCATAAAATTGTTGGTTTGTTTATAATTTTTGTTCCATGAAATGTAATAAGTCATCTAAATACTTTAATTCCTGTTGGGATTGCAACAATTATTGTAGCTGATGTAAAATAAGCATGTGTATCAACATCTATACTAACAGTAAATATATGATGAGTTCAAACTACAAATCCTAAAAACCCAATTCCTAAATAGCATAAATTATACCTAAATTTCTAAAAGTTTCTTTCTTATCTATTTCATTTGAAATAATATGAGAAATTAAATCGAATTCTGTGTTGTACCCGGCCAACGCCCAAAACGCGATGTCTTAACGATGCATCAGCAAAGAGCACGTTAGAAGCGAGCCAAGGTAAAGGCGCGGTCTGCTAACTCAGCATCGCGGAACATTCCGTCGCTCCGCAAAGATGTTGCTAGCCAGACCATATATGGGAGTGCGCGAACACTCCCCGTAACAACTAACCAAGACAACAAAACCGCTCGCTGCCGCGAGACAAGAAGATTCGAACACTGATTGTCAACGAGTAAAGATCGGAGAATTGTAACCAAGTTGTAATCTCAGTCAAGTTCGACAGTTAGACAATAAACGGAGTGTTATTGACAAATTAGCCCGGCGAATTCTAATTTCTTAAACTGCTCACGGATCCTACACAAAATCCAGCACAACATTTTGGTGGCAGCGGAGGGATTGCACGAAGGATTTCACGAAAGATTTTGCCAAGGATTGCACAGCAGATTGCACAAGGGGTCTGCGCAGAAAATTCTGTGACGTGCCCAGAACGACCCATTCGAGGACCTCGAGGACTTCGACGTCGAGAACTGCCAAGTTTCGACGCCAGGAGAATCCTTGCATCGCTGAGGCAACCCGGACAAGAGGACCAACCGCCGCTACCGAGGTAGCACCAACTGGGGTAGAACGAGCTTCGAGGAGACGTTCACCACGGCACCAAGGGTGACGGGCCCCAAATAGGTAAATTTAACGTGCGAGCAAAACGGGCGAATTTGCTAACAATTGAACACCGCATCCATCTGCGAGGCTGTCACGGATCCGAGTACCGACGGCGCAGAGGGACAAGGAGACCGAGATTACAACCGGAGACCACGTCTTAGAGGACAACACCTGTTGTCACCTGTAGTCACACGAGCGCTAACGCTCCAGATAATGCTGCAAGGAGACATCCTGCACCGACTACGCTGCACCGCTTATCATCACCGCTGGTTCCCGTACGAAAAGACATCCGACCAAGCCGACGGAATGTATGCGAGCGCAGTTTTGTGAGTAACGATACAAGTATTGTAACCGTCGTAGAAAACAAACGCGTGTGAATTATTGTAAACCAGAATCGGCCTATGTATATGAGTAGAAGACGAACGCGCGAGTAGACTCATTTTGCCATTTAGAAAAACATTATCCCGATCACTAGAGTCCTTTTTTGAAAAGAAATTAACGTTCGATCGAGGCAGTGACGAACAATTAAGCTTTCCAGAAATACCAAAGCCGTTCCAACGACGCTTGCGAGCGCCGAAAGTCGAATCAGAGATCGATAACACCTCCGAGTCAGGAACGTGAACCGTCAACGAAAATATCTTTGTTACCCCTACGCGCGAATACCGCACCAGTTGGGCAGATTTTAGTTTGTTAGATAGAACCATGCAATAACAAGATGTTCCACCCGCATCCGCCGCGGACGTAGGGAGAGCATCCGTTATCTCCGCGAAAAAATTAGTTCGCGAATATCACGCAAATACCACAGACGAATTAGTCCAATTTCTTGGGTCCTATAAAAGCGCGGTAGAATTGGTTTCTCCCCATGACCATAATCTATTTTTACGAACCGTGATAAACACTAAAATTTTGGGAAAGGCAAACAGAGGCATCAGGTATAGGCAGATTAACGATTTCGAACCCTTGAGACTACCCTGAAACAATTGTTCATGAGACAGCCATCTAGAGGCATAGTAGAAGCAGAATTTCATTCGTGTACCCAAGGCGAAAGAGGAAGTATTCAAACGTTTGCAGCTAGAGTAGAAAAGCTAGTAGCGGAACTATCCGAACTGTCGGTACGACCAAACGTAGATGACCAATTAAATGCCGAATTTGTGGCAGTGGTACAGGAACGGGCAATAGACGTTTTCATACTTGGATTAAAGGAGAATATAGGGAATATAGTACGGGCTCGTTGTCATGAGACTCTTGACGCAGGAATCGTGGCTGCACTAGAGGAGGAGCAAGCCCGAGGGCTCCGCGCCGCGTATGCGAAAAAATCCGAAATTTATCGAAGTAGGACCGGAGAAGGGTCAGGTACAGTACGTTGCAATAAATGCATCCGAACGGGACATTCAGAAAGAAATTGTTATGCGGGATTGAGTATGCCGCCAGCAGGAGCACCGCGACTGGGAACAGTAAAAAGGGAAGTACAGCGTGTCACGGTAACTTGCAATTACAGTAAGAAGCCAGGACATCTGATTAGAGACTGCAGAGCTAGGGAACGAGCTAATAATCGAAATCATCGCAAACCCGCGTATGATAGGCACGATAACAGAAATAATACAGTCACGACTACGACCACTAACACACCTGTTCGTTAAACTTCTCCCTCACGTTTGAGGGGGCAAAGCTCGACGTGTTTTAAAAGAACTAAACCCGAAGCTATCGCGAAGCCCGTTATCGAAGCTGGATCGTATTTTGGGACCGCGTTAATCGGAGGGAAATGAGACACGTGCGTTTGATCGATTATCTGAACGAAGAAGAAGACGACACGCGACATACGCGAGGCTCGAGCCGTCGCAGACCCCCACTCCCTGCCCCTCAGGCTATCGAGCTACTCAGTCCACCCAATCGCCTGCGACGACCGAAACCGAGAGCCGCGGCGTTCGAGATATCGAAGCGCGCGCCCTTCGAAACATTTATTTCATTGTGAAATACATACATCAAAAATAAAGTTTTCTGAACAGTACTGTGTAAATATTTGACATTCCGCCTGCCTCGTCGTTTAACAATCAACGACGAAATCGCCCTTTAACTCGTGAGTTTAGTGTGGAGAGTGCGATATCAGGTGGCGCCTCTGCCCGCCGTGACAAAGGGCCTCGTTCGAGGTCTAGTCAGTGCCTCTGTGTGGAGGGCCCAAACTAGTCGATGGTGAAGTGCTCGCGTCGGTGTTCTGGTGCGTGGCTCCGGGCAGCAATACGAGTTTGTGTATCGCCCTCGTAACCGTTTTGGCTGCAGTTCGAAGCTAGACGACGCGCACCAGCCCATCAGCTCCATAATGAACATCGAGAACTTAAGCCAGCGGCCACTTCGTCGGCGGAAGCAGTTCGTCCTTAATGAGGACAAGGTCGCCAACGACGAGGTTAGGTTGCCGCTTCTTCCACTTCGTCGTCTATTGCAAGTAGTGGAGATGCTCGCTCTGCCACCTACGCCAGAAATTATCACGCATATTAGTAACTAGTTTCCAACGTGTTGATCCTACAGGAAGTGAGGATGGGTCACAAGGTTCAGGGATTGCAATTAACGGCTCGCCCACCAGGAAGTGACCAGGAATAAGTGGAGTGAGATCGCTGGGATCGTTGGACAGAGGTGTCTTTTGGTGGATTTCACCCCCGCCTCCCAAATACCACCAAAATGAGGCGTGTACGGGGGAATGAAACTCCACGAGGTGCCGTCCATGGCTAACACTTGTCCCACCTCGTTGCAGAAGGAAGACGCAGCCTTGAACATCGCTCTCAACTGCTTATCAGTTCCACGGAACGTCGTTGAGTTGTCGCTCAAGAGTCTTCCGCAGCGGCCCCTTCTTGAAACGAAGCGGCGAAAGGCAGCAATAAAGGCAGCAGAGGATAAATCTGTAACTAAGCCTAAGTGTAAAGCTTTAGTGGTCAAGCAGTCGCAGACAACAATGTAGCTTTTGTGTACTTTGTAACCTCGGCCTTTTACAGGGCACCAATTCAGAGGTCCAGCATAGTCGACCCCTGAATGAAGAAATGGCTTGGACATTCGAAATCGAAGAGCAGGTAGGTCACCCATTTGCTGACTCTTAACCGTTCCTTGATGTCGCAGACAAGTTAAGCATTCCGACAATATTTGCTTTATCAGAACCCTGCCACGTGTGATCCAATAGTGCTGGTGTAGATAAGCGCTGGTCGCCGTCAAACCTCCATGGAGCGTGTTGCGGTGAGCTGCTCTCACCAGCAAGGTGGCAAGATAGGACCGTTCGCTGATAAGGATTGGGTGACGCTGGTCCCATTGCAAAGGGGCGTTCCTCAAACGGCCGCCCACTCGAATAACTCCATCAGGATTAAGGAAAGACTTAAAAGAAGACAGCGAAGAGGTGAGTTTTACTTCTTTTCCCCCCTTTAATTCCTCGAGTTCAGAGGCGAACGTTTCCCGCTGCGAAATTTGGCACAAGACAATACGAGCTCGAGATAATTCCTTGGCCTTAATGAACCTCAGGTTTCTGGCGCTCGTTGAGCGTGCGTTTAAGTAGGAACGCCATATCAAGACCGTGACCCGTAACAAACGGGTCCAGGACGAATAACGAGTTAGGAAATCATTGCTCTCTTGAGATCCTGGCGTCACCATCGCGACAGTTACTTTGGATTCCGGAGGGACCAACCCTTCGAGTTCGACTGAAGAAGGGGGCCACAGTTCCGACGGAAGGGACAACCAAGACGGCCCCTGCCAACACATGGTGCGTCTACACTGAGGCGAGCACGGGCGAACGAACAGCCCGAGCACCCCGAGCGCCACGAACGACAGAAACAGCGTCCACACTGCGTTGTGGTACTGTTCGCGCTGCTTGCAAGCATTGCGAGCGTCTGCCTGGTTTGTCGGCACAATGTGGTCCCGCCCGGGGACGTTCAGCTCTCGAAGGACCTTTGCCATGTATTTTTTGTGCTTTCACGGTATTGGCCGTCCTCAACGATGCTTTATTATTCTAGCAAGGCTGCGAATGGCACTTCGTGTTCACAATTCTTTTCCACGCCTTCTATGTATTGATGCATTTACAAGAGGTGGGGGTCACAGTTTCGACCAGCTAAGCGCTAAAGAATGAAGGAAGGAAAAAGAAGATGGTGGAAGATGGAACGTATTTACTAGACATCCTGATTTCATGTGTATCTTAATATACGTGACTTGTGAAATTATTATATCCGTGTTTCAATCCGTGTAGTTTTTAATACATGGGTACACGTGTATGGAGATACACGAGTACTAAATAGTCAAGGGGAGATAGAGATCCAACTTATGATGTTGGTTCCATAAAGCTGTATATTGCTGAAAACATAAATAAATAAACATACGTCAGAATGTGATCTTGTAACGATCACTGGTTCGTTGATCGGTCTTAAGGACCCGGGAAGCGGGATTTATGCCGACTCAGTCGGTCGCCAGGATTCGCAAATGAGTTGGTCGAGTCAGCGGGGTTTATTTTGAAACACAAACATAAACTTTATTCTAATTAAACTGAACGAGACATTATCAACCGGTCGGAACGGCTCACATCAACTCGCGACTTAAGACTATTCGGCTTAAATCTAACGCGGCATAGCGCGGCTTAATTTTAGCGGACGCGGCTTACTTCTAGCGGGCGCGGCTTAAGACTATTGGACGCGGCTTACGACTATCGGGCGCGGCTTACGACTAGCGGGCGCGGCTTATGACTAGCGGGCGCGGCTTAAGATTATCGGCGGCCCGGTTAGCTCGTCGTCGCGGCGCGGTGAACTCGGCGGCGTTCCCGAGGGAATATCGGGCGGTGGGACGGAACCTCAACCGGCAGGGGCCCTGAAGCCAACCCACTTTCGGAGGCGTGGAGCGACCTTATTGTAAGATGGACATGCTCCGGAAGAAAGAATCCATCCTACCGTCCATGATGCCGGTAACCGGTCGAAACCGGGGTCTCTGGCAAGGATCGAGGTATCACGATTACCCAGGCTGAGGCCTAAATGATAATCGACCTCCAGGAGGTATCGAGGAGCGATTTGGCTTCAAGAAGGCACGTGGCACTTGCTCGAGCTGGAGAGTCATTTACGAATTATATCGAGCGGCTCCCTGGCCTGCCAGTTCGTATCGTCTCCCGGATTGTGCCTCCCGATGCGACTTATATACGCGCGTGGCGTAATCCCTCGCGCGAGAAGGCGCGAGACGGTCGCGGCCGCGCTATGAGTCCACATGTGTGGATATCCGCGGGGCGCGAGGCGGGGTTCGTACGCGGCGGGAGTCTGCGAAGTGGGGCGCATCACGCGATCGCGGCGGTGGGACGCTCGCGCCGGACGGTCGTGGAGGAGGGGTGGCTCGGCGGAACGCGGTACCTCGTTACACTCCCCCCCTTCCACCGGAAGGCGCGAACATTGGGAGCGGCGAAAACCCCTGAAGTATGGCGGGGATACGTAGCGATTGGGCGGTGCGGATCGGAGAAAACAAACATTGGGAGCGGCGAAAAACCCTTGAAGTATGGCGGGGATACGTCGCGATTGTGGCGGTGCGGATCGGGAAAAAACATTGGGAGGAGATTGGGACAGGCAGGAGAATATTTTGCTCATATTGTCATGCCCGCGGGTGTTTGTCGGTTGCGACGGCTTATGCTAGCGCTGGAGGTTAGGACGACACATGGGTTGCGTGTAAAACATATATGTTTTTATTTACTTCTTTACATCTTCTTTGGTCTTGGGGGGGGGGGCAGACCGCCAAGTAGATGCCCCCCGTACGGAGGCGTCGGAGGGAGAGGGTGTGAGTGCCCAGACGGAGGGTGTAGCGTTTCTTACCGCGAAAGCGGTCTGCGTGGAGCACTACTCCGTCTGGGCGCCCGGTCGTGTCCCACGGCAGGGCCGATTGGGAGGGGTGGTTGCTGGGTCGGTTGGGGGTTCCCCTCGAGGGGCTGGTGGTGGCACTTCGTCCGTTGGTGTGGGCGGTGTGGTGTCGGTTGGGGGTGGCGGTTCTCTGCTTTGTGGTGCGGCAACCGCTTGTTGCGTCCCCGGGATTGACGGCGGAGTGTCGGCCACTGAGCTCGATGTGGTGGCTGGTGCCTAAGCCGGCGGGATGTTGTCGGGGCTGGTTCTTCCCTTCGGTGCGGGCGGCTCGTTGGGTTCGGGCCGCGCTTCCTTGTACGCCGGTATGGAGGTGGCTGGTTTGGTTTTCTGGCGGCGGGCAGGTGTTGCGCTCCTTGTGGCTCGTTGCGGAACAGTGGTTTTTGGCGACGGCCAAATGTTTACCGCCACCAGGCTGGCGTCTGCCAGTGGTGGCTGGCAGAGCTGTCCTTTGGTTGGGGCTGCCTGTTGCCTGGCGGTCGCTCTGCCCATTGATGGTAGTCCGGGTGTGGGCGGTTTGGTTGGGTGGGAGGCCGCGGGTAGCGGCATCGGTTTGCTGGGGGCCGGCGTCAATTTGCGGGTGGCGGAGGTTGCCGGCGTCGGTTTGCTAGCGGCGGTGGTGGCTGTCGTTGGTTTTCTGGTGGCTGAGGTTGCCGGCGTCGAAGGCCTTATCCCAAAGGTGACTTCCTGCCGAAACGAGACGGACCCCTAGAGTCCGGGCATTAACGCGTGAAATATTCACTACTACGTCAAGTAAACATTTCTATTTATATATTCATCTTCTAAAAGTAGAAGAAAATAATCAGAATAAATTCCTTATTTGTTTATCATTAAAACGCCACCAAACACGACATAATTTGAACTAAGTTTCATTATTCATATTGTATCATTTCTATCGATCATACTGTTGCGCGCTACAAAGATCTTTGTCTAAACATTTCTTCTGATTGTGCGCTTCTCCTCTTTAGTAAATTGCTGTTATCATATTTACGATGCAATGTATGGTGGTGATCGATTGTTCGTAACGATCCCAACGACGATCAGAACGATTTTCTTTCGGTATTGTGGCATTTCCGAAGTGCTCTGTTTGAGAAGTATATTTCGTTTTCACCTCGCGTTTACCGAATTCTGATCTGTAGGTGGATACCATGTTTGCAAGGATTTTTGAAAAATGATTCGATTCGTTAATTAACTTGGGGGTGGAGGATTTTTCAGGACGATCCTCGCCTGCGAAGGAGGAAGCTTTCGTGTTGAAGGGGAAGTGTCCCCTTCAGGTTGAAGTGATTGTGGAATGTTTGGAAAGAAAAAAACTGTACTTCGGATTTCAGTGAGAGCCGATTGCAAATGGCTCGTAATTGTGTGCTGATTGGTGGTCATATTGTTGTGGACGTCGGCGGCCGACCCTCGCATCTGGTTCGAGGCCGACTTAGTAGGCAAAATATAACCCCGTGATGACTTTATGGCGGGAGAAAGCATTTTTCTGTACCTGTTGCCAAGAAAACGGTAATTCCCAAAATTAACTCCACGTGACTTAGGAAGTCTGTGTGACTAAAGAGCCAAGCGCGGGCCGCGGGTTGTTCATCTATGATTTAACGACACCTTCTGCATACTGTTCCAAACATCTGGTAACCAAACTCGCACATCTGGCAAGGTAAACGTGAACAATTTGATTCCACTAAAAAAGAAATATATTGCTTTATTCCACAGACCGCTATAAAAATCGAATGGGATTGTTTTGTTTACGTGTTGCTAAACGCTGGCTTATACCTTATAGACAAGGTACAACCAACAAGAACCAATCAGCTTGCATTCGTCCCCAAATACTGGAAGAAGCTAAAATTTGTCCAATACCATTTTCGACAGTGGTAAATACTCCCACTTAAGGAAACCTGGAAAAAAGCGGTAGGAAACAGATTTCCTACAGTAGAAGCGACAGTCAGCAAAGTAAAGACACCGGAAAATGGAGTGGACTGACGAGAAAGTTGTGGAATTGGTAGCGGAGTACGAACAGCACAAGGTTCTGTGGGATCCACATCACCTTCATTATAAACTGTTAAATAAGAAGAACGATGCATGGGTGGAGCTTGCTGGCAAAGTTCATGTACCTGTACCGGATGTAAAAAAGAAAATGTCGTCGCTGAACGCCTTCTATCGACGCGAACGGCGTAAGTGCGACAAGAGAGTGTCGGGGATGGGCACCGACGAAATTTATAAAGGGAATTGGTTCTTATACCACTACTTTCACTTCTTATCTGGACGATATGAACCGAGACCAACCATCTCAACCGATGAGGTAAGTTAAAATGTCAGTTTCAATTGTTTATCAATTTTGAGCTATTTTCGCAGTTTGAACTATACAACTAGTAAAGTGATAGAAAAAATTATTATTGTATGTCTTATTTGCTAAAAAGTGTAACTTGTATGTAACCAAGAGAGGCAGTTACAGCCTTTAGCCGACTCGCCGCTAGGATTGTGTCGCACTTGACCGCGGTGGTCAAGTCGGTGCATTTCGATGCAGCGTTCAATTCAATTAATCTTCCAGCGGACATATTTAAAGTGTCCGTATTTCTAAAGTTTGTCCATAAACAGCTTAAATAGGGCTATATCCCTACTTTTTTTTTATTTTTTCAAATAATTGCTATTAACATTTTAACATTGAACATTTCTTTTTCAAGTAAAGTAACTTTTATTAGGTACTCCTATATCTCGACAATAAACACCCAAAAACACATTTTTATTACTTTCGTAGTTCCATGGTTGAAATATGTCCAAAAAAAAGTGAACATTAAATTTCAAAAAGCTCTAAAATCAACACTTTTTAAAACAGTTTACAATTCTTCGGAACCAATTTTCTCGAAAAGGAAATCTCTAAAAAATCTTACAATAAATACTTTCCTCAGTTTTTTAAATGTAAACGTACCCACTCTCCAGCCATTTCTGCTACGAATTACGCCCCACCCTTTCAATATACGTAAGAACTAAACCAAGATTCGTTTCCAATTGAAAAATGGATAATTTTTTAAAAATCGGATTTCTAAACGACTGAAGGTGATAGAACAATTTAATTTATTATGTTAATTAACAGGATACAATTGTAATAGGAGAATGGAGCGAGGAAGGAGCAGTAGGACAAAGGGAAGAAGCAGCAGTCGAGGGAACACCAGCAGGAGAGGGAGTAGCAGAGGAAGAGGAAGCAGCAACAACAGAAGATGAAGATTTGCGAATTCACAATTCGCAAAATAGAAAACGCAAGCGGAAGGAAAGTGATGACGACCCCATCATTAATGAAGCGCTATCAGCGTTGCAGGCGGTCCGGCAAAAACTCGAGGGAAAAAGTAAATATTCAAAATTCGGGGAGTGTGTTCTTGAAGAACTGGACAAATTGGATGAACAGGCGGCACTGTATGCACAGAAATATATTTGCGACATAATTTTTAATGCCAGAATGGGGCACCATGGGCCGCAGACATTTAGTTTTAATTCCTTTTAGTTATGTAACGACTTTTATAAATTACGATTAGGCAATAGGCTAATAGGATATAAGTAGAGTTTTAACAATACTTTATAATTTACTATTGACATTAAGTTAAATTTTAGGTGTAGTTTAGGTTTTATATGTGTAAACTATACATAAAACATAAATATACATTAAAAAAAATACTTGTTATAAATCTAATACATATTATATGTATTATATGTATTATATATATTAGATTTATAACAAGTATTTTTTTTAATGTATATTTATGTTTTATGTGTAGTTTATGATATTTAATTTAGGTTTTATATATATATTATACGTATTTATATTATAGTTTCATGTGTATCAAATAGATTAATAACAAGGATTTTTTTTAATGTATATTTATGAGTTTTGTGTATACTTTATGATATTTAGTTTTATGAATAAAAAATGGCCGTTTTTTTGCCCGAAAATTAAAGCTTTTACTTTAAACAGTCACCATTTTGTTTTAACATAGTATTTCCAAAGTCCGTTCGATGAACCGGATGAGAAACTAGCAAATTAACGAAATGTTTTGAGTTTTTTTATGTTAGATAACCTGATTCTGATCGACAATACTCACCATTTTTTTAAAAGTGATTAACGTCGCTAATAGCTTTCACATAAATTAATATTTTTACACCAAAAAATTAGAAAATACCTTTTAAATGCTACTCGTTTAAATAAAAAAGTGTTGAACCTATATGTTAGTGTTTAAAAAAAAAAAAGAATTATCAAAGATTCATTTCATTTCTTTTCATTTAAGTGTTTTTAAGTAAGGGTATCATTTGAAAATAATAAAATGATTTAATGATACTTTTTTGCAAAAAGTTGTGCACACACACCCGCGTATACAATCATAAAATTGCGCACACATGCATACAAACATGCATAAAATTCTTAAAATTAAAACATCATACAATATAAAACAACACACATGCATACATAAATACAAATATTTACATGAATTTTTTTTGCCATGCGACTTTCCCGCAACCGACGAAATATTTTGACAATTCATCCCTTATTTTCCTATTGTCTTCAGCGGATCTCCCGCCAATTCTACGCAAGCTTTGGAAGGACTCCGTACCTTGCGCATCTCTCCAAGATCCAGGAGCTACGCCACCATCAGTCTCTTGATCCAACATGTTGTCGGGACTGTATGTATTGCTGGAGGTACTGCTGCGTCGTAAAAAGTTGTGCAAATATGCACAACACGCAACAACTTTTTCGGCCTTATTTGGTTGTAATAACATTGGCCTGCGTAGCACCCTGAAGACGGCGGACATAATGCCAAATGCATTTTCTACGACTCTCCTGGCTCTGGACAGCCTGTAATTAAAAATTCTCTTCTGTCCTCTCTCTGTGATGCTGCCAGGATAGGGTTTCATGATATGCTTTCCCAATGCGAAGGCATTGCGGAATCTTCGCGAAGAGTCCGCACCCCATACTCCGCTTTATCCCCGCGCCTACCACGGGCGATTACGAAACGCGATTACGTAATTTGATTTAGAATCCCCATAGTATAACTACTGGGCCTAGATGCCAATCGGAAGGAGGATCCCGTGGGAACTAAGAAAACTCCCGAGAAGCCGGTGAAGGTTCACCAGGTGTCGCCGAAGATAGTCAGATCCTGCAGTTTATGCCAAGGGAATCATTTTATCTTGTTTTGTTCGCAGTATCAGAAGAAGAGCCAGCACGAGCGTAAGGGTACAGTGACTTCACTGCGCTTGTGTTTTAACTGCCTCGGTAAGCATGCTATTGGTTCATGTATAAGCGTCAAACGCTGTCAAAAGTGTGCTGGTGTGCTTTCGATACTCCGAAATCGGCCTCGGTTCAACATGCTACGACTTTGAAGCGGCAATCTACCTCAATTATTCTTGGTACAGTCCGCCTCAGAGGTCTTGGTTCGCAGTCCAACGATGCGGCTATCTGCGCTCTCATCTATCCAGGCAGCAAGGTCACTCTCGTATCAGAATCACTCGTCCAGCGGCTCGGGCTTCCCCGGTCTAAGGCCCGGATTCCCTGGATGGAAGTTAGTGGATCTACTTGTCGCTTTACTCAGGGTTGAGCCTCTTTAACTGTCGCATCTCTCTCCGACAACAGCGTCATTCACAATTTGTCGGCACTCATCTTGGATAAACTATCTTGCTGCCGACCTAGGAATATAACTCGAGAGTGCCGATGGCCTTATTTAACGGGATTGAATCTCGCCGATCCAAATTATCTGATCCACGATACCGTGGAACTCTTATTGGGTACCGACGTCTATAATCGGTTCCTTCGTGAAGGCGTGGTGCGGGGGGATCCATGTTCTCCCGTAGCGCAGGAAACTGTCTTTGGTTGGATCCTAATAGGTGGAGTCACTAGGGTAACCTCAGGAGCTGATCATGCTGTTACGAGTCCCCATAACCATCACTGCTCAGTGGACCAGGAACTACTGAGCACCCTCGCCAGGTTCTGGGAACAAGAGGAAATGAACCCTGTAACATCTTTGACGGAGGTCGACCAAGCTTGCGAAGATCATTTTGCAAGCACCTACAGAAGGGCTTCGGATGAACTGTTCATCGTGAGGCTACCCTTCAAGAACGTTCCGCAACTGGTCGATTCAAGAAACACAGCACTACGGTCACTGCAGGTAATCCATAAAAAATTCAATTCTAACACTGAGTTTCAGGAGGCTTGCCAGACATTTATGACCAAGTATGAGAAACACGGCCAAATGGTTCGCTGTAAAACGACGATAAGCGGAGACCATTATTATCTACCTCATCACGGAGTCTACAAGGCAACCAGTACCACGACGAAACTTAGAGTGGTGTTCAATGGTTCTGTTGAGGCGGATCGTGAAGTAAATCGTAATGTGTCTATGTCCAGTATATATATCGTATTTATTTATATTTATATTGCACTCAATCACATTTATAACAAACTCAATCACACTCAACACGTTCTCTCGTACAACGCGACTTGTTCGCTTCTTCTCCATACACACACACATACACATACATCCATTCGCTTAACCTAAAGGCGCGTTCGCATGGAATGCCATATTCTAACAGGTTCTATGAAGACTCGGTCTGGTAAGTCTCTCAATGATTATCTGCACGCCGGACCCAATCTGCTGCCGCCGTTGTTCGACATACTCCTGCGCTGGCGCAAGCATGCTGTGGTATTCACGTCCGACGTCGAAAAGATGTACCGACAAATATTGGTACATCCCGAGGATTGACGATGGCAACAAATCGTGTGGAGGGACGATACATTTTTCAGAATCAAGGATTACCAGTTGTGCACGGTAACTTGTGATTTGGCTTGCGCACCATTCCTTGCTATCAGGTGTTTGCGGCAATTAGCTACGGATGGAGAGATGGCCTTCCCACTCGGTTCACGGGCTTTACTTCACGACGTCTACATGGACGATGTTCTCTCCGGCGCTTCCACAGTGGATGAGGCTCTTTTACTAAAGAGAGAGCTGGTTGAGCTGCTCACGGCGGGCGGGTTCCATCTCCGGAAATGGCGGTCGAATCAGCCCACGATGTTCGGAGGATTGGAGAACCAACACGCCAAACTGCCAGTGGATTGGACAACCAAATCATCGCACAACGTGCTGGGGATACAGTGGATTCCGGAGGATGATTGCTTCAGCGTTATCGTGGCCAAGAACACAGCAACTGCGGTTTTTACTAAACGCGCCGTCTTAAGTCAGACCGCGCGTATATTTGATCCTCTAGGTTGGATGGCGCTGGTAACTATATATGCGAAAATACTTATGCAACGTTTATGGTTGTTAAAGGCATCCTGGGACTCATCTCTTCCGCCCCGGGAGAACGACCAGTGGTCACAATGACTGCGAACATTACCAACGCTTAGCGAGGTTCGGATCCCTAGAAGGTTCGGCACCACAGAGGGTAATAGCGCGTTCGAAATTCTTGGAAGGGCTATCTAGCCATCTTTGTTTGCCTCTCGACGAAGGCCGTGCATCTCGAGGTGGTCTCTGACGGTAGCACCGAAACCTTTCTCGCGGCTTTTAAGCGCTTTATTGGCCGTCGCGGAATCTGCTCAGAAATATATAGCGATTCTGGTACGGTCTTCGTCGGAGCAGATAGAGAATTGCGAAAGTTAGTACACGCCGCGGATCCCGCCAATCGCGACCTCTTTACATCAATAGCGTCTTTAGGGATCACTTGGAAATTTATAACGTCGGCTTCGCCGCCCTTCGGCGGGTTGTAGAAGGTCGCTGTCAAAGCAGTTAAGTCACTTAAATCACTTGCGACGACAAATAGGCGAACAGAAACTAATATACGAGGAACTTACCACATTGCTCATTGGTATTGAATCTTGTATAAATTCACGGCCTCTCCAACCTTTGTCCGACGACCCGGACGATCTAGCAGCACTAACACCAGGTCATTTTTTAGTCGGCGGCCCACTCAATGCTAGTCCTGAACCAATACTCGAGGATCTGCCAGTATCGCCACTATCACGCTGACAACTAGTGCAGCAAATGTTACAACAATTTTGGCGTCTCATAAAACAGGAAAGTTCCCCACCTACGCGATGGCCACTGGCTCAGGTAATAGAATTACATCCTGGAAAGGATGGTTTCACTCGGGTTGTAACCCTTAAGACACAAGTCACGACACTACGTCGACCAATAAGCAAGCTTATCATATTGAATGACGACATCTCATTGGATAGCGATACTGGCCGAACCCTCGAGACTACGAAAACTTCGCCTTAACGAAAGGCGAATCCATGCGGTGCGTCTATAATCGCCATATACATTATATTGACCTTCTCGGTTTAGCTACTTAATTCCCTAAAAAGCTATAATACTTAAATTTCATACTATGAACTACTGCGCGAAATGCCTTTCTTGATCGATCGTGGTAGGTTCCGAACGGCGTTCCCTCGTCAATTGCTATGACGAGGCGGGCGGGAATGTCCGAGATTGGTGGAGTTTAAATGCCAAATATCGGACTAATTGGGCCATCTGTCGGAATCGTGTCGCATCGATTAGCACATCGACCCATTGATCATGTGACGCGCTTATGTAATCGATTCGGAGATCTTACGTAACCGCCGCGTTGCGAGCACGTGCTTTCTCGCGCTCTATCTTTTACTTTACGCTCTTATATCTATAAATTACTACAACGTGGTTAAAATAGTCACTGTATATCTTCAATTTCGTGTCGAACTAAGTGTATGTGAAAGAAAATTTGGTTGTTATTTATGAATGTGTATTGATTGAGTTTCGTTGAAATACATCTGTTACAAAACTTGAACTTTGTCTAACATTAAGCGGTGCGAGAGAATTATTTCTCCCTTTTCGTATCCTGAACAATAACATAATATTGAAGAAATGTTAAAGGCAGACGTGGTTATAGAGGCATGCGAATATAGTGAAAAATTTGAAAAATGAAATTAATTTCCCAATCAGGGAAATTAGCGTTGACATCGCGATTGGGGAATTTGCGAGTGGTCCATCGGATTGGGTATTAAGAAATACAAGGTACCCCATCTTGCCCCTTCGCGTCTGAACGCAGTAGTACCAACATATTCTGTAAATAATATTTACAAAAGTAAAAAGTAACTTCCACAATTTAACAGTAATTCCACAAATGAAAGACTATGATGAAAAAACAAGAGAATTGCACAATATGATAGAATATGTGATCTAATTCAAAGATGCAAGCACGTGCTTCGCTGGCTCGTTGATCGTCGTCTGCGATTGAAGCGACAGTAGCGACACATCGAATCCACATGATTAATTGTGATTGACACATTTACATCACGTGGTACAGGGCCTACCCCGTCTTGCCCTACCTTCCCCTATTGCAATATATGCTCCTCTATACTGTGCAAGCTTTATTGCCCTACCCTGAACATGGTCCAAATAAAATAATAAAATGCTTTTATTTTCACAATCTAAAGTGTAGAATAAAGTATTTTAATTTTTTGAAACAAAATCTCCTATCAATGCACTGGTTTGTTTTGTATTTAAATCCATGTTTTACGTCTTTGAGTGTTGCTTTCACAGATGAATATCTATGGCAAAGGACAATTTTGGAATGCATAAAGCAAAATGGTTTGAACAAATAATAATTAAATATACAAGGTGATTATTACTGCAAAGCGTATCTATCCTTTTCCGAAGCTGGATGCCAGAAGGTTCTACTGTAAAAATAACAATACAAATAAAAATTACTCTACAAATAAAAATGTAGTATAAAAGTATAAGCAAAATGAAGACAGAAAGGTTGACGACAGAACCTGGATCGAGGGTTTTCCTAAGCTTTAACGTGTAACCAAAGGCTAGATGCAAATAAAGTATGATGTTGACAAGGCTGGTTCAAGGGGAACTTCTCGAAACAGGAACATTAAGAAAGTAGAGAACAGAGAAAAAGGAAAGCGCGCAGGACTTGTACAGGCGGCTCCCAGCGAGCGTCCAGCTTTCATAAACGTCCTTTTGAAAAATGACATTTAAGAAAAAGAATATTCTAAATGTTTCCTTTACAACAGTTACGAAACATTTCAAATATTTTGTGACTACCTATACCTATTTTTAATTGGCTGTGACTTATGAAAAGACATAATTCACATTAAGTATAATCGACTTTAACTTTTGACAAGAAATTCTGTGTATACAAGTACGTGTAATAGAAAGAGCGTGAGGTGGACTTTTTGACCTTCCTGGTCAGAAAAAAGTGGTAGAGGAAAAGGGTGAATAGGTCAAAGGAAACTTCCTCTCTGGGACAACCTTTTTTTAAACAGAAACGAATGCAATAAAATTTAAAGTATGTCCGTTTTTGTAAGGACACGAGAAAATGTTGAGAGAAAAATATGCTTGCTTCAAAGGGCGAAGTACAATGACGGTGAAGATTCTTTTTAGCGGTTATATTTTTTGACATTTAAAGGTCATCACCGTATCATTAAATTGGTTGACATATACTGTTGTAACAAATAAAAAGACAAATTCAACCGCGTGTAGTATGATAATACTTGTATGTAGTATGCATAAAATGTAATGGTTATTCATTTTATATTATTAAATGCCCAAAAATATGTAGAAGATTAAGAAATATTTTCACAATGTAGGTCAATTTTTGTATATTTAATAGTATGTTTAATTGTATATGTAATAGGATTATCTTTCTATTTGCCATAATGCTACAATAATGAAAATATATCATCCGGTTTGGAAAACCTTGATGAAGATAGAATCTCAGAAAGAATAGAAAATGTCCTCAATTGTTATAATTGCCCCTCTGAAGTGAACATTTTTTGCAAGATATTTCTTTGAATCAGTAAAAATAAAGACTATATTTTTTATCTAACGTTAGGGGTTGTGTAATGTCTAAATATCAGAATAGTGTAGTGAAAAAAATATTAGTTCGTGAAACATTTTAAATAGATGACTTGCCAAATACAGATTCTCATTAACTCTTAGGTATTCATTGTCGTCACCTTGTAGGGACCGGGTGAGCTTGAAATGATAGGAATAAGTAACAAAATATGCATCAGTTCATAAAGTCTTACTTTTGTAACTATTTATGGTTACTCAGATAATTATACTTAGGGCATAAGTGACAACTTAGAAGAAAATCGTGACAAATCTCCTTTATGGCTCTTTACAAACAGTATAATGTCGCGGGAAGTATATTATTAATCTGTTCTAAGTGGAACGACAGCATAAGCATTCCAAATTTTGGAAAAGAATACCGAAAATTAATTTCAATTTCTGGACATTTTTTAAAGTAACAAAATATTTACTGAATTTCTTGATTAAGGATCTTTCTCTTTAAATCCTTCAAGAAGATAAACAATGTGCAATAAATTACCGACGCTCTTAAAAACAACACCGTTTTATTGTAAGTCTACTGCAATGTGACTCTAACATCCTAAATGGGGGCAGTTCCAACAACTTCTGGATGAGAAATCCGTTATCTGGTACTTACCTTTAACAATAAAAGGACTATTACTTCCTGGAAAAGGGAAATTCTTCGAACCATTTCCAGGCGCATAGTTCCATTGAAAAGTTGCAAAAGCTGCTTCGAGCAGTCGCATTCTCTGGGAATAGGATCTGTCGATCATCAAAATAGAGAGCGTTCTGCTGAAGCGAGGAGAAGGAATATATCCGATTTTCGATTTTATTCTAACAACCGAAATGCGCAACACAATTTCTATAAACATCAAAGTTCTTTGACTAAAAATTTAACAACCATTTCAGAAATGTTAAGTTGACAAAGTTAATTAGGGGAAAGCGCGGTAATTCCGGCCACTACAGTAATATAAGATAAAACCGCGAAACTTGACTCTGTATGGCACTACATTTCGCAATTAGAAAATTAACTAATAATCATCGTTTCTATGAACATAACAATTTTTACTTTAAAACAATCTTCAAGTGTTCATTACGCAACATAACCTTGTAACCTTTATCGATCTTTACGCAGAATAAGTTAGCACTTGGAATAGGTGTGTAATATTAGCTTTAATTTTATTAAATAGGTAAATATTTCTACTTTCAAACTCATATTTGGTTTTTGGTGATATGTAAATTGAATACAGTATATTACTTCAAATATCTGATTATACAGGGTGTAAACAATATACGTTTAAATATTTTCAGGGGTGGTTGGCGAGCTCAAATGGAACACAAAATGTCCTATGACATAATGTCCGATCTGTCTATGTTTTGCAGTAATAATGCTTTAAAGCTAGCGGTATGGTTTTGAGATGCATACTAACTCTGGCACATCGACGAGGCAAACACATGGAAACAAGCAGCCGCTAGGTTTCCCTTCCTCTGTGTGCGTAGCCGATGCTCACTTCTACATATATCCCCAATTTTTAAGCTTTATAACAGTTAAACTATAAGAGATACAACAAAATGCATCAAGGCTCTTTTACTTTATTGTTACTTGCCAATGTGCTTGTAAAGTTTCAGAATCTTCGGACTATTAGTTTAGTGTATAGGGTAATAAACTTTAAGGTATTATTACTGCAAAACGAAGGCAGATCGGATACTTTGTCATAGGACATTTTGTGTTCCATTTGAGCTCCCCAACCACCTCCGAAAATATTTAAACGTATATTGTTTACACCCTGTATAGATTAGTCATTGTATAAACATGAGTTGATATGACTATTTAGGTGCCGCACAAAATAAAATAATATACAAATCGCATGAAGATGGAATGAAAATTCATTCCAAATAAGTATCAATGTATTTCATTTGTATATTTATACTGTAAGAAGTTAACCTAGCTTTTTTATGGATATTAACTATTATCTTATTTGGTAAAATGTAGTCATCCTTCTTAGAATGCATTGAATACACCTTTATTTTTGGAATAACTTCGTTTCTTTTTAAAGCTATTTTCCATACCTTGAGTACATGTATTTTCAAAATAATATCAAATAAATTTTCTTTGTACACAAAACATTCACTTTCGGAAATTTATGAAAGTAAACTGTTAAGTCTCTACTTGCTTTCATGTTGCAACCCTTCACATAACAACGATCTCTATTAGAGTTCTTAGGACGTGGAGAAACTGTCAATATTCATTTTTCACTGTTCATATTATATAACAATAACTCAACCCTGGAAGCTCCAAAAAGAAACTATTCAAAGTGGTGCCTTCCGCAACTTACACTTTTCGCCACAAGATGTCGTATCTACCAATGTCAGATCTCAATGCAAGTGTTGCAAGTTCCCTCAGAAATGTGTGATCATTCGATGGAAGATCTTCTAGCGACCGCTAGAGTACGTCTGAGTAGAAACATCCGCGAGGAGCGCTCCTGTTGGTTCAGCGAGCTCACGTAGTGGGGACACCGAGCGCGAGTAAAGCTCTGCGATTATCGGACGCATTTGATTCGTACACATGCATACCATACGCGAAGTTCTGACTATGACGCCCCTAGCGGCGGCCAGATGACCTTCCATCTATTGATCACAAGAACTCAACAAGACAGAGATGTTTTGTCGAAACACCTCTATAGTACACCGTGCGCAAGGGTGAAGACCATCCGAAGCAAGTTCCATTTCTGATTGCTTTTGTTTTGTGTATGGGGAGTTGCGGAACGCTCGATCTGTGAGAGAAGGAACGGAGACGTGTGCCGCACGTGTCGATGCGAAATCGTTTGAATAAATTGTTGTTAAGAACAAGTGTAGTTTTTTTTTTATCCCAAATATAGCAATCTGAATATGGGATGTGGTGTAATACTGACCAAACTTGAAGGGTAATTCCAGTCAGCTCTTACCATCGGATTTTTCTGGCTTAAATGCCACGAAAATATAAAAGAATTATGGCCGGCGCGCACTATGGCGAAGCGCGGCAAAGCGACTTGAAGAAATTGATTCGCATTGATTGCTGTACTGTAGCCTGGTTCGCGCGGCTCCATAAGACCTAATTGCTTATCAAATTTTCTCTTCGTTTCGCCGTGCTTCGTCATAGTGCGCGCCGGTTTTTACAAAGAAGGCAGAGTGTAGAATATAGTGAACGATATTGGCTTCTATCTCAAAGAATTTGGAAGCAGTAATGAACGGTGGTTCCAGAGCACAGCATAAGATCACTGGACGTATGAAGAATATTCAGGAAGAGATAATGAAATGAAATCAAAACAAAATAGTATTCATAATAATGTAACAGGTTTCTTGCCTCTTTAATGGAAAACAATTGCAGTATTTTCTCGCTATAAGCTCGCCATTTTCGTCATTTCATCGAGCCACTCTTCGAATTCACTGCAATCATTGACGACGTACAAAAAGTCCATTACCTTCACAAACGTGCCTTACACATACGTCGCTCGACGAAGCGACGAAAACGGCGAGCTTATAGCGAGAGAATACTGTATGACTGAAATTATCCTAGTAGTGTCAAATGACCTTTCTCTTTTAAGTTTCCAATTTTGTTACAACGTAGATAAGTTTACACTTTCTTAAAGTGCTTAAAGTGGTCGACTACTAGTGCTTTTACCCTGTATATTTGTGATGTGAAGGAAATAATTACTTAAAAACAGATTTGTTCAAAGTTTGGAATATTATTCAATCTTAATTGAAAATTTTCAAGACTAAAAAGTGAAAATAAACATTGAAAAAAAATTGGAAAAGTTTTGAATATAAAAAGATATTAGAATTACATTTGATTCGTTAAACATGGCGTGCTTCTCCGTTGCTACTATTTTGCAACAAATTCCGTCGCAATATTTCTGTTTCCTCGGTTTTTCATCTACCGAAAAATTTCAGGCAGTTTATTTTTCAGCGCAAAGAGGAAGTACTTGAAAGTTCCTCGCGAAAAACACGAAGAATGAGACTACGGGGATCTTTCTAGAACGAGCTCATCTATGAAGAAATACGAAGGAGTCCACCCCCTAACGGCGACAGAAATTTACGGTGATACGAAATCACGAAGGAATCCGAGTTGTGGCTGATTTCAAGGATGCTCTTCCCGATCCTCCCGAGCGCCGCGCTGGTTTATAGTTAGCCTCGACGCACACGAGCGACACCAAGGCGCTCACACGATCATCTGCGATCATTGCGATTTCATATCAGTGACGTTGCTCGATTTATTTGTATTTGTGAGAAACACAGTAGAATGCAAAATCGTAGCGACTTTTTCTCGCTCGAGTGCATCGGGGCTTAGTCGTTAAAGGCAAAGTCGCGAATAAGAAAAGAGGAAGAAAGACGAAATTGCAACGAATGCATCGTGGTGGATAGGGAAAAGGAGTTTTATCCCCGCCTTCCCGTGAACCTATCGAATCCTCAATCTTCTAGCTACTCCATCAGTTTCCCTTCTTCCCCCATCTACCCCAATAGCTCTCGAACGACTCATTGCTCTAAGGTAGCACTTCCATCCCATTATTTTCCTCGTCCTTCATTTTTCTTGATCCGTGTTGGGTTCCATGCTCGTGTTTCTCATCCCTACTTTACCTTATTTCTACCCTTCATTCTCGTACTTTCTGTTTCGAGAATACTGGCGATGTATTGCTATTTCAGATAAGAGTATAATGTTCTAAAAATATTGGGTTGGTAAATTAATCTGATACCTTTTAATTTAATCGATCAAAACTTCAGTTTGAATTCGAATTTCTTCGCGTAATTTGCGAAATCTTAGGCCAGGATTATATGGGCATTTTGCATGCCGCGTGTTTCACGTCATGTTCTCTCCGCTGAAATAGGACCTGTGTTTTTTAATGCAATTGACTAAGGAACGTGAAATATGTTCGTGTAGTCTATTGCATTAAAATCGAACGTGTAAAATACCCGTGTAGTCCTGGCCTCAATGTGTCAACCTCAATGTTAAAAAGATCTTTATAAGCCAACAACACTGGTGACGTAACATCACAGAATAATAATTATCACAATAGCTTGCGATAAACATCACATTCGATATTGTATTCTATTTGCTTTTCTATTAAAGAAAACTGCTACTGAGTTACAAAAATGGTATGTGCTACATTAAGGAGAAATGCTTAATAATAAATAATAAAATGACTTAATAGAAATAACTTATAAAATATGAAAAAAATACTTTTGAAGGTATAAAGTTGGCAATTTTTATTTATGACTAAGCCGCCGAATTTTTTCAAGAGGGAATATATGATCTACCAAAAAATGGGAAAAAGGAAAAAAGTTGCATGGTTTAAAAGGGTACATTATGTAGTGCATTTATTTTGTTTGTAGGTGGAGGCGTTTCAGAGATTCGAAGGTCAACTTTGTTTTTTTTAAATAGAATACTATATTTTTTGTATTAAAATATGGAAGAATATCGAATTCTGAGTAAAAAAGTATTGACCTTTATTAGCCCTAAACCTAATAGCTAACGAGTGATTTCACTTTATTTCTTGAAAATTTTCTTCATGTAATATCAAGTTGGAGATTCAACCTTATCACTAGAGTACTGATTTTATGTATTTATAGCGTTACGAGATATGCAAAAAAATTTACAAGACTGTTAACATATACCAAAATATACAAAATATCAAAAGTATAATTGAAGTTAAAATGTTTAGAAAATTAGACATAGTGTTATTCAAATTGTAATTCTTTATTTGTGCTTGTAAAGATTTTATTTTGCATAAAATCCGCAATCTACTTATCACAGATTTCCGCAGGACATGATATTATGTGAAGAAAATTTTCAAGAAATAAAGTGAAATTACTCGTTAGCTATTAGATTTAGGGTTAATAGAGGTCAATACTTTTTTACTCATTGTCAGAATTCGATATTCTTCCATATTTTGATATAAAAAATATAGTATTCTATTTTAAAAAACAAAGTTGTTTTCAAATCTCCGAAACGCCTCCACGTATAAACAAAATAAATGCACTACATAATGACTACCTTTAAATCATACAACTTTTGTATACAAAATTTTTTCTTGCAATGCATATTTTGGAAGTTATAGAGGCGCACAAGTTGCGTGGACCACCCTGTATTTCCGAGCAAAATACGGCTGCAGAAAGACGCAGGTAACCTCCTCGATGGTAAGTATCGATATTCTAGAGTCTAGAGTCTAGAGAGCAGTAGTGTCAAACTCATGTATGAATATGGGCAACCAAATTCAGTTTAAGAAAATCCGCGCGCCGCAGACACGAAGAAAAAAAAGTCTTTTATTTATAATAGAGAATAACTCATTTAAACTTTACATTTATTTTTCTTTAACAAATTTACAAGAATTAAAAAATACATTAAAAGGTACATTAATTTTAGAAATTAGAAGACTTAATATTTTTTACTAGACACTTGGCATCTTTTCGCAGATACTATTTTATCGATATCGGGTGTAATTTTTTGGAATAAAGATATTTTTAACATAGATTTTAAGTGTTCATTTGTTAACCTCACCCTGTGTGAAGTTTTATTAGTCTTTAAGACAGAAAATAATTGTTCACATAGATATGTACTACTAAACATTGCCAAGATTCTCGCAACAAACATACGCATTTCAATAAAATGTTCCGGCAAGTACGAATAAAAATCTGGAATGTCAATTTCATTATATTTTTCCTTCAGCATTGTGTTGCATTGTATTTTTTTGGTAATAAAATTAATTCCAAATTTTGGGCTGCGGGCCGCGTGTTTGACACCACTGGTCTAGAGTATTCAGTGCGTATCATCCGAAAATTTCAACCTCCCTCCAGGGACAACCGAAAGCCGGATTTACCCAGGTGCATCAACCGTCTAGAATTCCCACTCGGTCTGTGACAGAAGCAACTTGCGGAAGCCATCGCATCGCCAGGTATCAAACACACCACCCTCTGCCCTGCATTTCCATTTATTTTCCATTTAACTTCACTTGACGCTCTCGTAATGGAATACAGTTCATTAGGATTCGTGAAGCGTGATCCAAAGTATTTCTCTCCTGTTAAAGGGTTATGGATACCCCTGATCCCTACCTTCTGGGCTTCTTCGCTTTCCCCGTGCGTGCACGCCTTACCTTTCGCATGCACAATCAGACGTTGGCGTCGAAGGACTGAAGGGAGAAGAGCGAAAGATAAATCGAGTTTGTTTATGCAGTTGGAAGGTTCGCGTCGTAATTCAATTTCGTTGCCCACTCTTATTTGCTGGGTGCGAGGGACGATGCTACGTATCGGCCAAGATGAGACGTTATGATCGCGAAAAGAAATGGAACCTTTCAGAATCCTCCATTCGACGTAGCCTGGATAAAGAAATCATTTTTCAAAGAAAATACTCTAAATTCTTGATTAACCTTTTGATTATTATCGATCGTTATTATACGGAGCTACAATTATTGCATTTTATGTATTAACGGTAAAAGTGCAGTATGATTTCCAGCAAGTTTTAAAAATAAGGAAAATGTTCATGCAGTGAGTACTTCGTAATTCTGACTCTAATATCAAGATGGTTAATTAATAATTTACGGTATAGTTAACAATTGCTATTCCATAAGCCTTTGCACTTTTATGAACATTAACATTGAAACTGTCACATGCAGGTAAAATTACAGATATGACTGTCTTTTATTTGCATTTAATTTTTATGAAACACCAGGTTCATATTAAATTATGTAAATGAAAAAGTATGTGAATCAATATTAATTTTCTAAAACATTTTTTTCGTACAAAATCTGTCTTATTAGCACTTAATAGAAAAGAAAAGTATGTTCAGTGTTCTCTCGCTATAAGCTCGCCGTTTTCGTCGCTTCATCGAGCCACTCTTTAATTTTACTGTAATCATTGACGACGTACAAAAAGCTATTGATTCCATTATTCCATTACCTTCACGAACATGTGCCTTACACATACTATTGCTCGATGAAGCGACGAAAACGGCGAGCATATAGCGAGAGAATACTGTTTGTCGGTCATTTTAGTGCTAATAACTATTTAGAGAAAATATAAAAATAGTTTTTTAGTAGTATGATATTTGATACTCTTTGCTAATTCTGGCCATAAATTCTCTACTTTAATAAAAAAAAACAATTTTCAAGATTGCAGTATAACGGTATACTAAACTAAATCGACATTCCTAAGTATTCCTTTACTTCACATGATACAGTTTTATTACGTTAATCTTTGAAGGGCTCGAATTGCACATAACGTATGGGTAGTAAGAAATTATTTAATTGAATCGTACGGAGAAAAGCAGTTTAGCACTCATAATCTTGCGCCTTGGCCACCTCGTTCGATAGATCTGAATCCTCTGGATCTTTTCTTATGGGGTTTCTTAAAAAATCACGTTTAATTGCAACTTGTAGCTTCTATACATTAATGAAAAGAGAGGATTACGAATAATTGTGTAAATACCAATGCTGAACAATTAAATAATGCAAGTAATAAAAATATTAGGAAAAGCACAAGAAAATGTTTACAATGTAATGGTAAAACTTTTGAATATTTATTGTGTTTTCAAAGAAAGTAAAATATTTCGAAAAGTATTCAGTTTTCGATTATTGTCTCTTTTATACGTAAAGTGACATGGGAAATCGATTTATGCAAAAAAAAAAATAGAATTGCATTTGAAAGAAAAGTGCAGTTGCACTTTGCAGTTGCACCTTGCAACTGCACTGGTGGATCCACGAAGAAACTAGTCCTGTAATATGATAAAACGTGATATGATAAAACTGTGCAAAAATTTCCACTTCGACTTTTTTCTGACATCACATGGAAAGGAGTTATCATTCGTCTCATAGGTTTCAATAGGCACAGAATCCATGCAATTTGAGATCATAATAAACAAAATTGATACAGTAGTTCGCACGACATTAACTATTCATGGTTATGCGTGCGATCCTGTATAATCATACAAAATATTACAAAATAAAAGTGAAGTATCTCTTTGTTGTTCTTAATAGCATTTACTATTTCATATGAAGTTTAAATTATATTGCTTAAAAGTGACACGAAAATATGATCTAATTAAAGTAAAAATAATATTTTATACTGAATAAGTTAATACATTATACTTTCGAAGCTATTCTTACTGCGAACATCAGGACTATAGATTCTTCCACTCAGATAAATACATAACAGTGATTAAAATTTCATTTTTCATTCGGGTTGCCATTACAGGCGTTACAATAATTGCGCGTTGTCAGATTTGTTTCACGGGCGGCTAATGAGTCTCTGCCGTATTTCTTGGAAACGGTAACGAGCCCAAGTTCATATAAACATTTCCAACTTACAAATCTTGTTTATTTAAAAATTCAACGTTTAGTTTGAATTGATGTTATTCAAGCATTTGAACGTTTTCTATAAACGTACAAATACAGGCATGCATACAACGTTTACTGAACGTCACTGCACTTCTCAAAACCCTAGAAGCTTTGCATATATCTAAATAAATTTGCATATACCCTCTGCAGCGAATCCATCTTGAAAGTAAATTTAATAAAATCCCTTGCCGAGTACGCAAGTATGTATTCAACTAATGACGAATACCCCACACTTTCAAGTTTTACTTTTTTACTGCACTTATTTTCTCGTGAAATTACAGTACGAAAAAGTATGAAGCTTTTATCTGTAAAATTTTAAATGTAGCCAATTTTTCCTCCTAAATTGTACATTTCTTTTCCAGCAAAATAGTTTTTTCTCTGGCCCTCCTTTAATGGAAACAGCTGCTGTAATCTATTACAACCTGAAAATTTGATGAATCTTTGGCTCTATACAAGTTGAAAAGCATGCTTTCGGAGACATTAATATCGCGAAACGTAATTATTGTACCCAGACGAACAATGAATTCCGTGCATTTAAATCAAAGCATTCTTGTAGCGTATCTACATAATATCATGAGTAGCGCCCTATGAGTTAATGAATATGTTACATAGACACAACTGTGTATAATTTCTCAGTGCTTTTAACCTGCATCAAACCTTATGAAATTTTCATTTCGAAAGAAAGTACATTCTTCATAGTAAATTGAAAGAGGAGGGAGATGTTTTCCTGCAACAAGAACAAACAAGCCATCTTTTCTTATTGTTTTTCACTTTTATTGAATTGTACTTCATTTTTTTTTTTTTTTAAGGACAATTTGTCTATTTTTACGTGATAAATGTTGCTAAAATAAATTGTCATACTTTTACTTGTTATTTGCAATACAATTATGCATGTAAAATAAAAATATAAAATACACGACTACACAATTTACTTTTATGATAAAAAAGTGCCGCTGTGAGAACTGCAAAGAAATATATTTGACAGTATTTCTGATAATATTAACAAACAAAATTCTAAATACTGTACAAACGAAGTTTCGATTTCACGGGAGTAACAGGCATTCAGACTTGTTAATATAACAGCTAGTTCATTAGTGCAGAAGTGGTGCGGATGGAATATTGAATTTGTTTTGAATTTGATAAAAATTTAGACTAATGTGCGATGGAATTTGATTTAAGTAATTTTCCCGAAATGCATAGAATTTATGAGTTCCGTCCAAATGTCATGGATTTTCACTCTCGATTATTTTTAGTGATTGAGAAATCGATATTGTTTAAAGAGAAGAATTATAAATAACAAATGAAGTTGGCACTATCCCAAATTTATACTTACCAGGGTTAAATCAATTTCAAAATTACATAGATAAGAGCTGAAACCATATAAAATCACTGAATAAAACCATATAAAAACTGAAAATCCAGTATCAACGCTTAAAATAGTTAACAAAGGAATTAAATATCAGAATTTGTTTTAAATAGACTTCGGATGTTTATATAAATTCATATTTTTATAGTCGTATACCAGCAATTCAATCGTAAGCGAATGTATGTTTTATTTTAAAATACTGTATAATGTATTTTAGTTTTAATATTCTACATATTTTTATATCTCTGCGAATCCTTATAAGTTACTGTAATTTTAAAATTTCCATAAATGCATAAAAATTCATAGGCTAATTATAAGCAATAATATAAGAATACGTATAAAAGAGCAAAGAATAATGCTGTGAGGTACAAAACATTCTAGTAATATTTCGATAGTAATAGAACGTATATTCCTAGATGTCAATGTATAAAATGTGCCAATGTGAATTCATAACTATTAGTTTATGAGTTATTACTAGACTGCGGATTTTATGCATTTATGGCAATACTAAGTATGCACAAAATCGACGAGACTGTAAAGTTATACTAAAATATACAAAATATAAAAAATATATTTGAAGTTAAAATATTTAGAAGACTAAAAATACTATTACTCAAGTTCCAATTCTTTATTTGTGCTTGTAAAAATTATATTTTGCATAAAAATCCGCAGTCTAGTTATTACCATCTGTTATTTGCTACAATTAGACTAAGGATACTTATGCAAATTCAATTTAACAAATAAATTGAAGTTAGAACAACAGTGTCTTTTACTTCAAATATTCTAATATATCTTATATGTATTTTTTATTTGTTGTATATTTTCATACGTGAATTATACTAGTAAGAGTACGTGACATGTTGATAAACATTGTCAAATAGACACCGCCGTCTTGGCGATTCACTCGGTGACATTGATATTTCAATGCGATTTTATGCGGATCAAATTTTTCTCAATATCTTGTTAATTATTAGTTTTATGACAAACAATTTCGAATACTTTTCTACTTGGAAATTAATGAGCTTTCGAACTATCATAAAAAGTAGGACATTCCATTTTAAAAAACAAAGTTGACCTTCTAATTTTCTAAACATCTTCACTTAAAAAAGTTCTGTACACCACGATGTCCCCTTTGATTTTGATGCCATGCGACCTTTGTAGAAATAATTTTTTGTGCAACGCATAGTTTAGAAGTTATTCGAGGGGATCAAATTATGTGCTTCACCCTTGATACATATCCTATAGGTCGAAATAGATTTAAAGCTCTATTTTAATAGTACATATGTTATTATAAATTATAAAGCTTACTTACTGTTTTTTATCCCTTTTCTCCATTTTCAGCCGAGCTTAAAAAGAATTAACGAGATGGAAGTAAAGGAAAAAATGAAGGTATCTACTATATCATACTTTATCTTCATTGTACTTGTTACGTACCCGGTGCCGCTAAGGTTTACACGGTATACGCAACTGAGAAAGAGAGAGGAAAAATTGAGGGTATCGTACGGAGTACGCCGAGAGCGAGATGTGCGTTTCGTCTTAGGATGGCCAGTCAGACTCATCAGTAGGGCTACGACTGACGACCTTTGCCCCAGACGTATGGGAACTAATGTTCGGAACTTATATTTATACAAACGAGGACTTGATTCACTGCTTGTGAGAAAGATTGAGACGATTGAAGATTTCTTGAGTGTCCGAACACCTAGCGGCAGACCTGCAAACTACCGCCAGCCATGACAGTCGGAGCTGACTACGTCACAGGACGTAACAGTACTAACTGAAATTATTTTAAAACAATTTGATATATTATTAATAAATGTTTCGCAATAATAATCATTACTTGAAGACAAGATTGCAGGAATTTTAAGATTTGTAAGAAACTGTAAATAAAAATGAACAAATTGAACACGAGGTAGCATTATTACTCTTTCTCCATTTTTAATGATATAGCATTATACATATAATACTGTATTTTAAAATATTGATATTTTTATAGACAAAACTGCTGATGGTTAATGACTTTTCTAGTTAATCACCCGTTGGTAGGTCGCTGTTGTTACCATTAGAGGATATATTTGACTAGAGAATTTTAGTACCGACGCGAATATCTCGTCGACACAAGAGATTTGCAGTTTTCTGCTTTAGTTTCATATGATAACTTGTAAGTCTAATTATGATTTCCTTATTACTTACAATACTGTCGGCCAATAATAAGTTTGAAATAAGGATAGCACTGCTACATTTTAGGTGGTAAGAATAACAATCATAATAGCAGTGTAAATTTAAACACATAGGTATATAGATGTCCAAGATTGACCAAATAAGAATTTGACATCTCAATAAAGCATTGGAATATAAAATCATTTTAGTAAAATACCAAGATAAGTAGAAGAATTCGAATTAATCCCTTGCGTAGATAACTATTCTGCGGATAATACGGGTATTCAAAATGTACTTTGCCTTTTGTTTTGTGTTTTTGAGATAATTGATTAGTGACTTATATAACACATCAACTCCAATTGTAAGACAAAAAAAAACTATATGCATGCCACTTTATTTCAATTAATTTCACAGTAGATGTATCGACAATGCATTGTATCGACCTTTTAAACTACAAACTTCTCTGTCTTGGGTCACAGACGAGGTATTCAAGTAGACGTTACACCTTAGGGTGCGTATACACTTGAGCACGAACACGAACGAGGCAGCGCCGAGGCCGAACAGAACACCCGCATGATGGACAATTGCGACTTTTGGGTAGGCGAGTACGAAGCGAGCCGAGGCAAGCTGTTGTCAATTGAAACAATTATTATTTACTATCGCTTCAGTCGGTTGCGAACGCGAACATCAATCCGAAAATGTCGCGTACAAAGATTGCTAAAGCATGCGTTTTTTTTATTGTTCTGCATTCGTTATTAAAAAAGAAAAAAAAATACAAAAGCGAAGGCGTTGGTGGTCAACACAATTATATTTGAATAGAAGCCGTCAAAATAGTTCAAATAATATTGGATTACTGGATGATTTACGAATGGAGAAGGGAAGTGGGAGATTTTAAAGTTTTGTCCGAATGTCGGAACAAGATTTTAAATTTCTTTTAGACGGAATAAAAAGTAAAATTTCCAAAAAAGATACGACTTTCCGAAAATGCATCCCACTGGAGGAAAGATTAGCCATAAGTTTACGGTTTCTTGCAAGCGGCGATTCCTTCACGAGTTTGCAGTACTCATTTAGAATATCAAAGCAGTTAATTTCAAGAATAGTGCCAGAGGTGTGTGAAGCGATAAGTGATTTTCTGAAAGGGTATTTAAAGGTAAGTGACAGAATTAAAGAATAATACTTAAACTATGGATTTTTATGTATTTATACTAATTGTAAATTTTTGACCTACAATATACATATATTACCTATATACATATTGCGTAAAATATACTACTACACATACAAATAAATATACATGTACATATACACAACGTGCAAATAAAACACAAGTACACGACCATATATGTATAAATATACAAAAACAAAAATAGGAACCAACCAATTTAAATTCTATTTATTTAAATAATGCAGACATTGAAATGGATTTACAATATATGTAAATTTGAACTTTCCAAAATATCCATTTCCATTTCTGATAGAATATTTTGTATTCTATTTTGCGCTAAAATTCTATGACGGTGGTCAAACGATTTTAATTTCGCGTTAATACAGTCTGTAAAATAATCGCATTCGGTTTTTGGCGAAGGCTCGGCGACAGTTTGTAAATAATTGAACGCCTCCGCAATCATGGAATCTGTGCCGTAATGTCGTCGTCTCTTTGTGGGTTTCGGTTTGGTAGAAATTTCTGACGACTGCATACTTTCTGTACATTGTTCCGCACTTTCTGGACTTTCTGCTTCCACGTCGCCGCTCGCATCTTCCTTATTGCTAGAATTCAATTCCTCAGATTGGCCGTCTTCTGATGTAATTTCTAAATTCTACAATAAAAAATATATATGTATATATAAATGCATACATATGCACTTGTATTGTTTTGATAATTTTAGAAATAATTTATTGAATTCTTCGTTTTCTAGATGCCATCAACTCCTGAGGAATGGAAAAAAATTGCTAAAAAATTTGAAGATACATGGAATTTTCCAAACTGCCTAGGCGCTATTGATGGAAAACATATTGTTTTAAAAGCACCAATGACTGGTGGAAGCGATTTCTACAATTATAAATCGCAATTCATTATTGTCCTAATGGCAGCAGCAGATGCTGATAGTAATTTTTTATTCGTTAACATTGGTTGTCAAGGACAAATCTCGGATGGAGGTGTTTTTAGAAATTGCGAATTGTACAAAAAATTGGAATCTGGGCATTTGAATCTACCTGAGGCTTCACCTTTGCTGGGAAGAGAAAAAGAAGTGCCATACGTTTTTTTGGGAGATTCAGCATTTTCTCTTGTTACATGCCGTGCGCGAGAGTGTGCTCGAGCGGTAAGGCGATATTTAATTTAAATTATCCCAGCGCGCGGGTAACAGTACAAATAATTATTAAAAGAAAAGGAACCTCACCAGACGGGTAAGGGGTAGAAAAATTTGGGATTCGTCGGTAATCTAGTCCTATACAGGCCCTTTCATTGAAATTCGATTAAATTAAAAGGAAATTTGGAGGCTATTTAAAATGATCAAGAAACAGTTTAAAAGGAATTATAAAATAATATATATTCAAGATCTTTACGTCTTACAGTTCTGTTATGCAGTGGGTGGTGACCCTGACTAGGGAAGCCCCACAATCTTAACGATTTTCAGAAATTACCACCACTTATATAAAAAAATTTAACATTGGATGAAACATAGTCCGTAATAAATTTAGAATTCAACTCACCAAACAGTACTTTCGATAGAAAAATTGCGTTATAAGGACAACGGATTTGGTATCTCTCACTCTCACTCTCGTTCTATTTCTTTGTCTCTTTTTCTCTATTACCTTCTGTATGATTGGAAGTGATCTGTGAAATAAAAAGGAGATGAACACGACGCACACACTCACAACACTTGACGGAATCAATCTATGATCAACGAATATTATAGGAAAAAGGAAAAATTAAAACTAAGAATAAATCTAACGTAGTACGCGGGAATCTAACTTGAAATTTTAAGAATCACGAAACAATGTATATTAAGAGAATAGTTTTACTACGGAATTGAGTCCTTTTATTCTAACTTCAACACGAAGACGAAATAAAACTCTGGCTCTAATTCTAATTCCGCGGACCCACGACACGCACCTCGCGATTATACGTCGAAGAGTGTCGCAGCTTTGTTCCTTCGGAGACGTCCAGAGTGGGCCCGCTCCGAAAAGGGCTAACGCTGCATTTTTGTCGCGCTTGCGTGCTACAGAGCATCTTTGTTGCAAAGGCTCTGTCTTTGGGTCTACCCATTAGAAAAGTAGTGTGTGTGAATGCATGTGTCCACCTCTCTTCCCATTCGCTTCAACTCTCATGCTTACATTCCATAATCGAGAGCGAGATTGCTTTATAATTTATAATTGACTTAAGGATTAATAGATTCACGCAGTGTTTACAATTTGTATACAATATAGATAAATATACATAGAAGCATAGATGCATATATATATATCAATCATGTAAATAATGAATTTGCTTCGCTTGTGAAGTCGACGATAGTATTAACAGGAAAAATGCAACAGTTGGAATGTCAGCGTTTATGATTAAATTTTATATAATTAATAGAATTATTTTATAATGAAGAAATACGCAGTAATTAGCTACGTGACTTCTCGCGGCGGATGTAGAGTGTTCGGTGACGCGATAAGCCGTCCCCGAAACAGTTCTCAAGAAAGAGGTGATATTCTTTGCGTTCGTTGAAACCAAAATCTATTGCTTATGTTTCGCGTCTCCTGACGAGGGGTTTCCCACAACGGCTAGCGTTATCAGGAGACACTACGTATTCAAAATTTAATCTATGGAGTTCTTGGTTCTTTCCTTTTTCTCACACTTTGTATATTCCTACCGTTGCAAGGGCTATTCTTTATACTATGGAAATTTACGCGGCTGACTGACGTTCGTAACTATTAAGATTACGGCGACGATTCTAAGAAAGAAGAGATTTCCGTTTGAATTAACTTGGATTTAATTTATCGACACTGGCGTTTGATAGAGGGATAGGCCCACAATACATGGGGATGCATGTATTATCGAACACCTTATTGCAGGGCAATAAAACAAAATTAAAAATCTGTTCGGAACGTAACATCCCTCCCTCCTTAGAATCATCGTCGTCCTCGACGATGTCTAAGAGTGTTTTAAGGCGGAAAACGCTCGAAAGGGTCCGGTTTTTCGCCAGGTAGGACTGTGTTGCGGCGCAACTCGGATGTCGCACAGTCGCAAGAATTTCGGATCGGGTTGTATCAACAGTGAGATTTCACAAGTTACATGGGTCATCTCTTCTAATGGAATGTCAATTGGACAGATGTAAAACTCCCAACCCCACATGCAAGAGTTTAGGAAGGCTTCATTAGAACCAAAATATTTAGAATGGTCCGTGCTTATTCCTAAGTATGGAAATTTCGGGTTGATAAATGCGGAAATCGTTTTATTGCCTAAATATTGCGGAATAGGTAGCGCATATAGTTTGTATAGGTCATATTCTAGACGCTCTATTAACGGTACTTGTATAGTCAGCAATATTCTGCCAGTAAGATACCTTAGACTGACGCGAGATATTTTTGCCAAATCCTCAACTCGACGATGGTTCCTTGGTATCGGCAATTCGTAATCTGTTACTGTGTTATGAATTTCATTTACTATTGCAGCAAATTTTGCTTTATTAATTAATGATGCATGTAGTTTTCCGTCTCGCGCCATTTCTATTGCTGAGATGAATCGTCTCAGTCCGGTAATGTAATGGTTCAGCGACATTTCCACAGATTTAGAATACTCACTGATTGCTAAAGAGTAATTTGTTGCGGCCTGTTTGTCCATCAGCAATGATAATCCTTCAAGCTTTTCCTTATTAGCTTCGATGTCCGCTGCAGCTCGATTTAAAATGTTCCGATACTTATGAAGATCACTTATTACTATATGTGTTTGGTTATGGACTAGCTGGGTAATACTCCTTTGATCAGAAAACAGTTTGTCAATTTCCTTGTTAAAGTATTCAGCATCATCGGTGTCTAGTGTCCCGAACAAAGAATGACTGATAGACCCTATAAAACCAAAGGGTGCACTCCTGCGTGATATGGTTTTGGGTAGGTCTTGCGGTTTGTTGATCAATCCTTGGATTTCCAGCCCTATGTCCTTGATTTCTTCCTGTACCTCCAGTGCTTCGCGTAGCTTATCTTTCAGATACGTTAAACGTAATAAGGTATTGCAGTCTATTGCCACCGGATACTGGTTGCACTGATCGTATGCTTGTCCTAATTTATTACTTCCGGTCGGAAACTCGTTTACTACCTGATCTATGTCGATTATTAATACGAAACGCCAGTCAGCTTTTTGAAATCTAATGGTACGTGACCTTTCGAAGTATAATCCTGGGCTTGAATCGATGTGAGTCATGCGGTAAAGATCTTGATTCGCAGCGCAAAGTTGTAGGATAATTAGTGGTATCAGTAATGTGGGTGCCATCTCCTTTCCCTATGGTGAATTTAGTTCAGTTGTAATTTATCAACATGTTTGGTGAATATCTTTCCGTTATCATCTTTTAACATGACGTTATTGCCTTCCAGTATTCCAACAATTTCGTATGGTCCATGGTATCGTTGTGCAAATTTTCCTTTCTTTGGTTCAACTAAGACACGCGCCATGTCTCCTATTTTACCCTTAAACGGACGAGCATTCTTATCATAATAAAATTTTGATCTTTCTTTTGCCTGGACTAAATTTTGACCTGCTATAGTGTGCATTTCCGAAAGTCGTATAATCAAATCACGTAAATATGAATTATACGTAGGTAAATTTCCTTCCTCCGTGAAGGAACTAGGACATTTAGCAAGTTTGCCAAAGACTAATTCATATGGTGTGAAATTTGTAGCTTCGTGTACAGACGTATTATAGGAAAACATAGCAAAAGGTACTAATTTATCCCAATCATCGAATTCATTTATGTAGTGACTAATGTACTCGGTCAAAACTATGTGACTTCTTTCTAATGCGCCATTTGTTTGAGGTCTATAACCTGATGTTGTAACGTGTTGAATTTTGAAAACATTTGCCAATTTGCTTAGTAGTTTATTAATGAAACTTGTTCCTCTGTCTGTTAAGATTGCACGAGGGGTTCCATATTGTAATATCAAATGTGTAACTAATGCATGAGCTATTGTTTCAGCTCTTATATTTGATATCGGTACGGCTATACAGTATTTCGATAAATTGTCCTGCATGGTCAAAATGTATCTATTACCGTCAGGAGTGACCGGTAAGGGTCCTACTGTGTCTAAAGAAACCTTTTCAAATGGTTCTAAAGGAGTGTCAGTTATTAGCATAGGTTCTCGAGTTTTTGTACGCACTAATTTTTGATTTTGACAGCTACTGCATGTTCGAATGAAGTTTTGAATGTCATTACGCATACCTGGCCAGTAGAATCGTTCTCGTATTCTGCGGTATGTTTTAGTGAAACCTTTATGTCCTCCAATTAAACTTCCATGTAATTCTGAAATTATTTTCAGACGGAGTTCTTCGGGAGGTATCCTTGTTTTACCGTAACAAAGAGTAACTTCGATATCACTGTCTTCAAAAGTATGCATTAACACTTCGGTTAATGTACCCTGATCAAGCGTATCGATAAAATCACCATATTGCGAAATTCTGAAATGTTTTATACCTAAATTTTGAAGAATCTCTTTTAAGTTATCTAATCCCATTCGTAAATCTTGCATAGAAATTTTATCGAAATGATTCTTTTTAATAACAACACTAAAAATTCTATGTTTTCCTCGTTTTGTTATAAGAACTTGTCCTACCTTAGGTTTTGTTTCTTTCTGAGCATCCATATTAATGATACCTAACTCAAAAAGTAATCTTCCTACAGGCGTAACGACTTCACAATCAGAGGAAATAAAGTGTACATAATTTGACCGGTAATACGTTAAACTTTCTCGTGAAAGAGTTATTAATTCCCCACGTCTACACTGCGGATTACGAGATTCAGATTCTACGTCTAGAGGTATGCTCTCAGTAATTTCGATACCTAATGGTATTGGATTTTGTGGAAAGAGTAACCTTGGCGTAGATTTTGGAATAACAGAATCATTACCTCCCTCCTTAGGAGTTAGGTATGTCGATGATTTTGGATATGGTGTGGATAAAGCTACCGGATTCGGACCTATTGATGGAGTAGGTATAACTGAGGTATATGTTGGCCTAGAAATTATGGTGTTATCTGTAGGTTTTGTTTGAGTTATTCGTAATTCTGAATCTTCCGGTATTTTTTCTAACTGAGGTTGTCCGCTTCTTGTTGAGTCTTTCGCTTGTCGCGTTAGATTTCCTAAATTTTCTATTCTTTTAGTTAATGTTTCGTCCCCAGTCTCGACATCGTACGGATCTAAATCTTTTAAAATTTCCTGCGTATAGTCGTCTAATGTCTCCCCTTCAGATAAGGCATCGGGCAAAAGAATTTCTTCTTCCGATTCTTGTAACTGAATATTATTATCGCGTAAGGACTGTTCAAATTTATTAAAGGATTCTTGCATTTCCCGTAAGTCTATGGATATGGATTTTGATGTGTTTTGATTATCTGGACTAAAGACATCATCATCACCACTGTCAAGAACCTCAGGCAATTCTATTGCGATATCTTCTAACGACTCTGGTACACACGTTTCCGACTGCGCTTCTACAATTTCGCTCGTGGGCTGCTCCCTTGGAATTTTAGGATTTTCCACCATCTTTGAAGGATGAAATCCCAAGTTCGGCAGTACACTTTTGCGTTGACGAAACACAGGCGGATCCGACTCCTCATCATCGGAATCATTTTCCGTTACGGAAGGATCTTTGAAATCGGTTAGCCTTTGAGTTTCTGGCAATGTGATAATAGGTTTAGATGATAGTTTAGACAATGATGAAGACACTGGGTTAGACGGTCCAGGAATACTTGGATTTGGAGGTGATTTTACTTTTGATCTGGTTCTACCTGCTATTGCACTCAAATCTACAGGTGCGGGTATTCTAGGTTTTGTTTTCGAACCTAATGGTCTACCTAATACTGGTTTTTCAGGACAACTAGCTAATCTTTTCCTTTGTTCGGATGCTTGAGTTTTTGCTGTTCCGAGTGAGGGCTTTCGGGACGTTGATGGTTTTGTGATTGGAAGTATTTTTCGTAATTTAGAATCTACTTCTGAATCAGTTTCATTGTCAGTTGAGCTGGACAAGGTGAATTCATCAGAGGAAATAATTTCTTTTACTACAACCGGATTACGCGAAAGAGCATCTGCGTTGATGTTCAATTTTCCTGATTTGTGGACAAAATCATATTCATAATCACGTAATTTTAATCTCCAACGAACTAGCCGTTGACCGGGATCTTTAATTGAATTTATCCAGCGCAGGGGCTCATGATCACTAACTAGAGTGAATTTGCGTCCATACAAATATGGTCGAAAATGTAAAATTGCATATAATACAGCTAAACATTCTTTTTCTGTAGTAAAATAATTTTGTTCCGCTTTTATTAAACTTCGAGAGAGATATGCAACTGGTAAATCTTGACTCTCTACTTCCTGACTAAGCACAGCACCTATAGCAAAATCAGAAGCGTCTGTGGTTAATGTAAATGGTTTTTCGAAATTTGGAAACTGTAAAATAGGTCGTTTGCAAAGAGCTTTTCGTAATTGAAGGAAACTTTTCTTTTGTTCTGGACCCCAAACAAATCTTGCATTTTTCTTTAATAATTCCGTTAATGGTTTGGCCTTTTGTGCGAAATCCTTAATAAAACGTCTGTAATAACCAGCTAAGCCTAGGAATTGTCTAACGTTTTTCGGAGTTCTTGGACGAGGAAAATTTTTCACAGCAGTAATCTTTTTAGGATCAGGTTTTAACCCTTTTCTACCAATTACATGTCCTAGATAAGATACTTCTGTTTTTAAAAACTCACATTTATCGGGTTGTAAAGTTAATTTTGCATCAGCTAACCGCGTTAGTAATCGACGAATTTTCTTTTCATGTTCTTCTAGATTTTTAGCATAGACTACAATATCGTCCAAATAAACGAAAACTTCAGTGCCTTGTAATCCTCGTAACACTTGGTCCATTAATCTTTGAAAAGTTGCAGGTGCATTTTTAAGACCTTCGGGCATACGAATATATTCGTAATGTCCGTTAGGGGTCGTGAAAGCTGTCTTCTGTCTATCCTTTGGATCCATTTCAATTTGTTGAAATCCGCTTGCCAAATCAAATGTCGAAAAATATTTTGCTTCGCCCAAGTGATCAAGAATATCGGTAATATTAGGTAGAGGATATGCATCTCCAATTGTTTTTTCATTCAGCTTTCGAAAATCTATAACCATTCTCCATCTTGGATTACCCTGAGAATCTGGTTTCTTAGGTACAATCCAAAGTGGTGAATTGTAAGGTGATTTTGATGGTGTTATAATTCCGTCGTTTAATTTTGAAGATATTTGTCTATCTATTTCATTTTTATGAATTGGAGGAAATCTGTATTGTCTAGAATTAATAGGAATATCGTCAGACGTAAGTATTCTGTGTTTAATACATGGGGTGGCTTGTAACTTATCACCAGGTAAATGAAATATATTAGGAAATTCTTCTATGAGATCAATGACGTGATCCTTTTCTTCGTCATTGAGATGATCTAAACGCAACCTTTTAACTATTTCTGTAACTCTATCTAGGATGACAGGTGAATTTATTTCGTCCGAAGTTGAATCAGAGTATGTCTGTTCCTCTGAAAAATTATGGTATTCAAAAGGTATCAGTTCCTGTGGCGGAATTTCTAATTCGACGTCTCTTTCGAGGGTGTTAATAGCGAGAACATGGCACGCACCGTTGTTGTTAACAGATACTATTGCTTCACCAATAAATATTCCATCTTCAGTATTTAATTTTGGTAAGTAACCTTCTGTTAATTCAGTGTTTGTTATGTCTATTGCAATTGGCTGGCGAGTTCGAGCTTTAACAACAAGTGTTCGTGGTTTCAAATTTCGCCTATTGAATTTTGGATCTACAAGATTTCCGTTTAAAAATCGGAAAGGTCTAATTGGATCGCTCTGGGTTACTAATGTGTTATGTGCAAAAGAAATTTCCGCTTGTTCTTGTCTAAGAAATTCCTGTCCTAGTATACCATCGTATTTCAATAATAATGAAGATTTTACAATGTGAAATTTTATTGGTTGATTTTGTAATGTAATTATTGTTGTACCGAGAGTACTTAATTTCTCAGGAGCTATCCCGGTTATCGTAATATAATCATCTATGGAAACGATCACATCTTCGTGTAATGCTGCTAATTTTATTAAATTAATTTCTGCACCTGTATCTACCAAAAATCGAGCCGAACCGAAACGTAATTCATTAGCTGACATTTTGACTATCGGGGAATCACGATTCATTCCTATTGAAAGTAATGTTCGTTTTGCTCTAGAAATTTCACTGTTGTTTGACGCTGTTGACTTTCTGAACTCGGCGTCGCGTCTGTCCGACGAGTTTGTTGCGAGTTTAAAGGATTCGATTCATTAGATTTAATTTTATTATAATGCGGAGACGGTGACCTCGGTTTTGAAGAATCAGAAGAATTCGAATGATAAGGTTTTGACGGCGAAGGAGAACGTTGTCTTGAATTATGCGAACATCCTTGTGGATTCGAGTAATTATTTGGAAAATTTTGGGAATGGCCGTTTTTAGAATTGCAATGCATATTACAACAGTTATGATAGCTTTGAACTCTGCAACACGGATAGTAGTGGGTATATTCGCGTTGTTTAGAAAAATCTGGATATCTATTGTACGTTGGACTCGGAGTTCTCGAACGACTACCTGTATTTATGGAATAATTGTAATATTGGTGCGAATTTTGATGGCCTTGGAAATATTCGTGATTTCTATCAGGTCTGAAAACATCTCTAGTACGATTATCGAAGCTTGGACCCGGACTTGAGAAACGTCTATTATTTTCATAGGATGGTATTGTACCTGATTTCATGCGATTTTCTACTTTTATAGCAACTTCTAAAGCATTCTCTAAAGTATCGGGATCTCGTGCTTCTACTGCTCTTGCCAATTCATCTGGTAATCCTCGAATAAAGACATTGATTGCAGAAGCTTTAATCGGTCTTAACATACACTCGGATTCATCTCCGTAATTATCTTTTAATGCATTTTGAAGGGCGTAAAGCAGAATTTTCAATCTGTCGTAAAAAGCGTAAACTGATTCGTTCCGTCGCATTCTAATATTAGTAATTTGTTGCTGATAGTATTCGTAGTCTTTACCGGGAGCAAATCTGCGTTTCAAATGTTTAATCAAATCATTTACTGAGGAGAATTTTGGATCACCTATACTGTCGCGAGCTTCACCTCGTAATTTAGATATAATAGCTCTAACTAAAGCTTTTTCAGAAGATTGCGGAAGGGTGAGAGCTGCACTTTGTATATCAAGCAGGAAATCTTTCAACGGAATATTTCTTCCATCGAAATTTGAAATGTTAAGGAGAGCTTGTTGTATAGAAAAACTCTCAGCCACTGTAGTAGACATAGGATCCATATGAGAAAAATTTGACGCGCTCGCGCTTCCACCAGCGTTTTCATTCGGATTAGACATAATGCAATAATATATATAGTTTTCAACAAAATAGATCACAAACAATAAAATGATACACAGAAATTATGAAAGTTTAAAATAACATACAATAACACCAATTAATAAAATAATAATAATATGTCAAGAAGAAATTTTTAAGTGGTAATAATGCAACCATGAACAAACACAATAATCTTGGATACTGGAATACTAGTTGGAATTGCACTGTAAGAACAATTTTGGAAATCACGTCGTTTTAACTCAATTCGATTTCAATGAATAGGATTACCTTGAAAAATTTCCAAAATAGAATAAAAATTTTGAATTAAAATATTTGAATCAGAAATTTTGAGGATATTTTAGAGATTTTTCATATCCCACCGCTGCCGAAGAGACTGGTGATATGAAAACGCTGGTGGCAGCGGAGGGATATGAAAAATCTCTAAAATATCCTCAAAATTTCTGATTCAAATATTTTAATTCAAAATTTTTATTCTATTTTGGAAATTTTTCAAGGTAATCCTATTCATTGAAATCGAATTGAGTTAAAACGACGTGATTTCCAAAATTGTTCTTACAGTGCAATTCCAACTAGTATTCCAGTATCCAAGATTATTGTGTTTGTTCATGGTTGCATTATTACCACTTAAAAATTTCTTCTTGACATATTATTATTATTTTATTAATTGGTGTTATTGTATGTTATTTTAAACTTTCATAATTTCTGTGTATCATTTTATTGTTTGTGATCTATTTTGTTGAAAACTATATATATTATTGCATTATGTCTAATCCGAATGAAAACGCTGGTGGAAGCGCGAGCGCGTCAAATTTTTCTCATATGGATCCTATGTCTACTACAGTGGCTGAGAGTTTTTCTATACAACAAGCTCTCCTTAACATTTCAAATTTCGATGGAAGAAATATTCCGTTGAAAGATTTCCTGCTTGATATACAAAGTGCAGCTCTCACCCTTCCGCAATCTTCTGAAAAAGCTTTAGTTAGAGCTATTATATCTAAATTACGAGGTGAAGCTCGCGACAGTATAGGTGATCCAAAATTCTCCTCAGTAAATGATTTGATTAAACATTTGAAACGCAGATTTGCTCCCGGTAAAGACTACGAATACTATCAGCAACAAATTACTAATATTAGAATGCGACGGAACGAATCAGTTTACGCTTTTTACGACAGATTGAAAATTCTGCTTTACGCCCTTCAAAATGCATTAAAAGATAATTACGGAGATGAATCCGAGTGTATGTTAAGACCGATTAAAGCTTCTGCAATCAATGTCTTTATTCGAGGATTACCAGATGAATTGGCAAGAGCAGTAGAAGCACGAGATCCCGATACTTTAGAGAATGCTTTAGAAGTTGCTATAAAAGTAGAAAATCGCATGAAATCAGGTACAATACCATCCTATGAAAATAATAAACGTTTCTCAAGTCCGGGTCCAAGCTTCGATAATCGTACTAGAGATGTTTTCAGACCTGATAGAAATCACGAATATTTCCAAGGCCATCAAAATTCGCACCAATATTACAATTATTCCATAAATACAGGTAGTCGTTCGAGAACTCCGAGTCCAACGTACAATAGATATCCAGATTTTTCTAAACAACGCGAATATACCCACTACTATCCGTGTTGCAGAGTTCAAAGCTATCATAACTGTTGTAATATGCATTGCAATTCTAAAAACGGCCATTCCCAAAATTTTCCAAATAATTACTCGAATCCACAAGGATGTTCGCATAATTCAAGACAACGTTCTCCTTCGCCGTCAAAACCTTATCATTCGAATTCTTCTGATTCTTCAAAACCGAGGTCACCGTCTCCGCATTATAATAAAATTAAATCTAATGAATCGAATCCTTTAAACTCGCAACAAACTCGTCGGACAGACGCGTTAAGGCTATTAAAAATGATCAAGAAACAGTTTAAAAGGAATTATAAAATAATATATATTCAAGATCTTTACGTCTTACAGTTCTGTTATGCAGTGGGTGGTGACCCTGACTAGGGAAGCCCCACAATCTTAACGATTTTCAGAAATTACCACCACTTATATAAAAAAATTTAACATTGGATGAAACATAGTCCGTAATAAATTTAGAATTCAACTCACCAAACAGTACTTTCGATAGAAAAATTGCGTTATAAGGACAACGGATTTGGTATCTCTCACTCTCACTCTCGTTCTATTTCTTTGTCTCTTTTTCTCTATTACCTTCTGTATGATTGGAAGTGATCTGTGAAATAAAAAGGAGATGAACACGACGCACACACTCACAACACTTGACGGAATCAATCTATGATCAACGAATATTATAGGAAAAAGGAAAAATTAAAACTAAGAATAAATCTAACGTAGTACGCGGGAATCTAACTTGAAATTTTAAGAATCACGAAACAATGTATATTAAGAGAATAGTTTTACTACGGAATTGAGTCCTTTTATTCTAACTTCAACACGAAGACGAAATAAAACTCTGGCTCTAATTCTAATTCCGCGGACCCACGACACGCACCTCGCGATTATACGTCGAAGAGTGTCGCAGCTTTGTTCCTTCGGAGACGTCCAGAGTGGGCCCGCTCCGAAAAGGGCTAACGCTGCATTTTTGTCGCGCTTGCGTGCTACAGAGCATCTTTGTTGCAAAGGCTCTGTCTTTGGGTCTACCCATTAGAAAAGTAGTGTGTGTGAATGCATGTGTCCACCTCTCTTCCCATTCGCTTCAACTCTCATGCTTACATTCCATAATCGAGAGCGAGATTGCTTTATAATTTATAATTGACTTAAGGATTAATAGATTCACGCAGTGTTTACAATTTGTATACAATATAGATAAATATACATAGAAGCATAGATGCATATATATATATCAATCATGTAAATAATGAATTTGCTTCGCTTGTGAAGTCGACGATAGTATTAACAGGAAAAATGCAACAGTTGGAATGTCAGCGTTTATGATTAAATTTTATATAATTAATAGAATTATTTTATAATGAAGAAATACGCAGTAATTAGCTACGTGACTTCTCGCGGCGGATGTAGAGTGTTCGGTGACGCGATAAGCCGTCCCCGAAACAGTTCTCAAGAAAGAGGTGATATTCTTTGCGTTCGTTGAAACCAAAATCTATTGCTTATGTTTCGCGTCTCCTGACGAGGGGTTTCCCACAACGGCTAGCGTTATCAGGAGACACTACGTATTCAAAATTTAATCTATGGAGTTCTTGGTTCTTTCCTTTTTCTCACACTTTGTATATTCCTACCGTTGCAAGGGCTATTCTTTATACTATGGAAATTTACGCGGCTGACTGACGTTCGTAACTATTAAGATTACGGCGACGATTCTAAGAAAGAAGAGATTTCCGTTTGAATTAACTTGGATTTAATTTATCGACACTGGCGTTTGATAGAGGGATAGGCCCACAATACATGGGGATGCATGTATTATCGAACACCTTATTGCAGGGCAATAAAACAAAATTAAAAATCTGTTCGGAACGTAACACTCTACACAAAAATTTAATGAAACCCTACGCTGGAATACATCCAATTGGTTCCCACAAAAGAATATTTAATTACTGTCTGTCAAGGGCACGGAGAGTGGTGGAAAACGCATTTGGGATTGCATCTAGAGTCTTTAAAGTTTTGCGCAAGCCAATGCTGTTGGAGCCAGAAAAGGCACAACTGATAGTCATGGCTGTTGCTTCTTTGCATAATTTTTTAAGAAATAGCGAAACTTCTAGGCAAATATATACGCCACCTGGGTTTTTTGACAGCGAAACCACGGAACAATTTACTCCAGGAACTTGGCGTAATGATTCGGAGGTCCTTACATCTCTTTTGCCACTAAAGACAGTACCTCGGAGATCAAGCGAGATAGCAGTTGATGTAAGGGAAGAATTCAAAGAATATTTTAATACTGTTGGCAGTGTAAGTTGGCAGAACCAACAGGCTTAAAAAATAAATATTTTTTTACATGTGTACTTTACTTGTTTTTTTTTATTTAACACTTACATTGATAGTTGTCCGCGGTTTGTTTTTGTCATCCAAAAATTGTAAATGTGGAAACGCAAACCATCTCGATTGGTAAACTTCAGAGCGAGCTACAAATAAATACAAAATTATTTTTTCTCAAGTTGATAGTAAATATACTAAAAATTGGATCTGAGTAGCGAGTGTGTGTGGAATTACAAAACTACTACTCTTTTTGGTACCTACCTTTTCCGGTTCCAATACTTTTCCTCATTCTCGTCTTCTCCCTTCTGTACGACCCCTTCAAACTGTCCACTTTTTTTTACATTCCTCCACACTTTTCCCACTTTTTTGTGATAACTCCATCCATGCATCTTCTTTTTTTAATTTATTATAATATTTTTCATGTCGCGGATTCCATAATATTTATAAATTTTTAAAATCATTAATAAATGCTATTGTGCATTCGTGATCCCATTCAATTTTCTAGAAGATAAATGAAATTACAAATTTCATAGGAAATTCAATTATAAAAGTCTACACACAAGGTTTTGGAGTACCATCTCTGTTTTTATTCAAATTTAAATACGGAAACTTTGAAATCAAAGTTACAAAAAGACAATTAAAAAACTAAGAATTCATAAAAAAAACTTACGATTTTAAACACAATTACAATTGTGAAAAACAATTATACAGTTGTCGTTGCTGTCGATGGAAAGCGTAATCAACAAACACGTTGTTAGGCACAAATTCGCGATCCGCGAAGCTAGCTACTTCCAGAATATTCTTTTACTTGTAAGGGCGTAACAGAATTTATTGCTCTTAATCATTTTACAACGCTGTAAGAATAATCGATTTGTTAGGTTCCTCTATATCTGTTGCTAGGCACAATTTATCGATAAACATATGTACGCTAGTCGCTGTGTTCAGCCAAATAACCATAAACTAAATATCTCACAACTCGGCCATACCTGGCACAAGTCCGGCCCGGACTTGTTAAAATAAAAGTAATACATACAACACAGCAAAAAATAAAATTTCACATTCTTTGAATTATTCGCATGATTAATTAACAGAGCAGATAAATTAAATTAAAACGTTTATAAAAATAGTCATATTATGCGCTTTGCCATGGTCTAATATTAACAGCTTCCCAAGTACCTAAATAAGGTTTTTGACTCATTTGAAAACCTTCAATGTCTCCAATCACATATCTATCATTACGTAATTTCCGCTTAATTTCATACGGCCCTTTGAATTGCGGCAATAGTTTTCTCGATACTCCTTGCGTTGACTCGAAATTTCGTATTAATACATAATCTCCTACTTCGTAAGATTTCGGATTCTTCTTTCCTCTATCAAAATAAGATTTATTATATTCTTGACTTTTTTGTATTTCTCTCTCAGCAGAAACTCTAACACTATTTAAATCACGTTCTGGAATTACATTGTTCTGTAACCATTCCTTAACATTATCCGCTATTTTTCCGCGCTGTTCTATTCCGACTAATAATTTACTAGGAGTTTCTTTCGTAGTTTTATGTAGCATATTATTTAATGCATATTCTACTTCTCCTAATAACTTATACCAGTAATTTCCTATGCCATTATCCTGAAGCTTAGCAAGCATGGGTATAATTACTCTATTTACTCGTTCAGCTTGACCATTCGCCTTTGGAGAAGCAGTCGCTATTTTAACATGATATATATCGTATGAAACTAAAAAATCTTCAAATTCTTTTGACGTAAAGGCGCTACCTCTATCTGACACAATATAGTTTTTGGTTTACTATAATACAAGAAATATTGGGACAAACATTGAATCACTTCCTTAGCCGTTGTAGATTTAGTAGCATATAATTTAACAAATTTTGTAAATCCATCTACCACTAGAAAAATATATTGTTTTGCAAGACGTTGTTTATCTACAGGGCCACAATGATCAATGTGCAATGTTAAAAAAGGCAGATTTCCTTTCGGAAGAGGATACAGACAAGCCTCTCTTTTACCTGTATTAGGTGAATACACAATACATTTAAGACAATTCTTTACATGAGACTCTATTTTTTCCTTCATTTGCGGAAACCAATAATTTTGTTTAATAATAGTATAAGTTTTCTCCAAACTCAAATGACCCATACCATCATGATATCTATAAATCACATTATTTTCCATATTAGCAGGAACATAAAACAATAACTCATCTCCTTTTTTTCTATACACAAGACCATTTCGCATCTCAAACATATTATCTTCTTGCACCTCTAACTTTGTAATAAGTTCTCTAATTTTTGAATCCTTATTTTGATTTAATGACAAATTTACTTCAAAAGGATTGTCTTCTACAATTAACATATTTGTTGTACGGCTCAAAGCATCTACATGCTTCATTCTATCCCCATTCCTGTGTTCTACTACATAATCATAATTTTCAAGCTCGAGTGCCCATCTAGCAATTCGAGGATTTAAATCTTTCTTATCCAATGTTAACTTTAGTGAATTACAGTCTGTAATAATTTTGAACTTAATTCCTATTAAATAATTACGAAAACGCTTTAAAGCATAGATAATTGCTAATGTTTCCAACTCAAAGCTATGATATTTGCTTTCAGTTTCACTGGTGCGTTTGGAAAAATAAAATACTGGGTGATATTTTAAATCGTTTTTACGTTGCATCAACACTGCACCAAATCCAATAGCGCTTGCGTCGCAGTATAATTCTGTTAGATCCTGAGGATTGTAAATCGATAACACAGGTGCTGAGGACAATTTTGCTTTTAAACTTTCGAAAGCGCTAAACTCTAATTCACCCCACTTGAACTCTGCACTTTTTTTTAATAAATCATAAAGGGGTTTCGCAATTATAGAAAATTTCTCAATAAATTTTCTAAAATATGAACAAAGACCTAGAAAACTTTGAACCGCACGAATATTTTGTGGCATAGGAAAGTTTAATACTGCTTTAATACCACTTTTAGTTGGTCGCATACCCATACTATCTATAGTGTAACCTAAATATTCAATAGCAGAATAACAAAATTTACATTTATCTATTCTCAACATTAAACAATTATCAACAAGTAACTTAAAAACTTTCTGCAATGTTTGCAAATGACTTTCGAAAGTGATGGATGCTATCATAAAATCATCGATATACACAACCACGTCGCCATTATTAATTAATTCTTTAAATATTTTATGAACGTGTCTTTGAAATTTCTGCGGAGCCGGTTTTAAACCAAATGGCATTTTTCTAAACTCGAATTGTCCTAATGGAGTTACAAACGAAGTATATGGTATTGATTCTTCAGCCATATCTATATGATAGAACCCATCTTTTAAATCTAAAATAGAAAAATATTTCTTATTTCTCATTATTTCTAATTGATCTTCGATTATCGGTAGAGGGAAATTTTCCCTGGCTATAAGTTTATTCAATGTCCTGTAATCAACACACATGCGAGTTTCGCCATTCTTTTTCTTTACTAATACAATAGGTGAAGCATAAGCAGATTCACTCTCTCTTATTACTTTCTTCTCTAATAAATTATTTAAAATTTTCTGTAACTCAGATTTTTCAAAATGCGACAATCTACGCGATGTAAAATGGAAAGGCTTGTTATCCGTAAGAACAAGCTTTAATTCGGTTTTAACTTTTGGTATACTTGGTCGTTCAGGAAGTAAATATTCTCTACGAAATAAATTCTCACATATTAATCTCTCTTCAGGCGACAAATCAGAATTAATATCAAGATCATCGATCGCTTTTTCTTGAGATTCAAATACATCAATATTTAATATTTCAAGACCAGAATCAGACTTTCCATAATCCGTGATGCTAGACAAAGTTAAATCAAAACTATTTATAATATCTCTACCAATAATCATAGATTGTGACATTGTGTTATCAGATACTACATAAATTATTATATTTTCTTTCTTTTTGTCTCGCAGCAAAATACCTGCTTTGACACTACTTGAAACATTTAACTTACTGCCATTTATTCCGCAAAACACACAATCTGACATATTCACAGCTTCTATTAAACTAGACGGTACATACTTTTCTTTAACAAACGTAATAGGACTTCCCGTATCTAACAATGCATCTAACTCTATATTATAATTCATATTTTCACACTTTGAGAAAATTGTTACAGGTTCTTTAAATTCATTGTTATCTCTTACCGATTCGTCAACCAAATTGACTTGCTTTTCCACTCGCATTGGACAATCTTTGTATAGGTGACTGGTATCACCGCACTTGAAGCAAGAACCTTTTTCCCTCTTCGGCAGATTGCAGTTCTTCGCCAGATGCCCATTTTTGTTGCAATTATAGCACTTTATATTAGTTGACGCCTTCTCATCGTTGCCACTGGTAAAATCTGGTCGTATCGCCTTCATCCCTTGATTCTCCTTTACTGGACGATCTTTCTTATCACCCAATGTGATTTCCTCAAATGAAGTTAGTAAATCAGTCCCAGACTTGAAATTTTGCATTCGCGCCTGATTCTTCAATGATACATCTGGAATGCCATCAATAATATAATACAACATTTCTTTCTCAGCTACAGGCACACGATTTCCCAAAGTAATTTTGGCATGATAATAGTCACTGAAAGCTTCCATCTTTAACCACTTTCGTTCTTCAAACTGACGCCTTAACAAAAGGATATTCATTCGTTGACCAAACATTCCCTTCATTTCTTCTAATAAATTATCGACAGCCATTCCGATGTGTTCACTGCGTGAATGGAACCATGCCAAGGCTTTTCCTCGCAATCTCGTCGCAATCAAAATCTTCCCGTTATTATCATCCAATTGATAAGTATTACATAAAAGTCTCGCCTGATCTTCCCATTGGGAAAAAGGCGGATGATTCCCATCAAAAGTACATAATAAATCGGCCACTGCCTTTATGCTCAACTGACCTTGTATTGACTGCATACTACCGGTCAATCGCGGTGAATCTCGCAATTCACTTTCTCTCCGCAGCACCCTCAATTCTCTCTCCATGACGGCATTCTCTCTTCTTAAAAGTTCCATCTCTCTTGATAGATTTTCCATAGCTGCATCGTTCGTGACGGTCAATCGAATCGGATAAGATTCTTCTCGAGGCATACCAGCACCAGCGACTTCTTCCTCTTCGAAATCGTTCATCCAAGCACCCGTTGGATCAGCTTCCATTAGACGAGTTATTAAATCGGGCTTATTACCCGAACTGGATAATCCCAACGACAACAGTTTCTGCTTTAACTGAACAAGCTTGAAACTCTGTGGATTCTTCATATTTCCACACACAGGACACTTTGAAAACTTGCGACGCTACTTAATGCGCAATTTTCAGCTCGATCCCACTTCTGAATTTGTAAGGGCGTAACAGAATTTATTGCTCTTAATCATTTTACAACGCTGTTACAATAATCGATTTGTTAGGTTCCTCTATATCTGTTGCTAGGCACAATTTATCGATAAACATATGTACGCTAGTCGCTGTGTTCAGCCAAATAACCATAAACTAAATATCTCACATACTCGAAACAATTTTGTCAATGATTCGCGAAGCTAGCTGCATCTAGATTCTAGATCATTCTTTTGCTCGAAACAATTCAACTACCCCGCATGACTTCGTTTCTTTTTTTCTACATTTCGTAAATCTGTTTTTCTTTAAAATAAAGTGGAACCAAGAAAAAAAAGATGCGATTGCAGCTCAAACGCTGTGAGAACTGAAGGAACAGTTTTAAAGGGAAAAGTATACTGTTTAAAAGTATTTAAATAGATTCAGGAAGAAACATTTCTTTCATCCTATGCATCACTTCAAAATTGACGAAAATTATTTAACATTAAAAAAATACCACTATACTGCATAAATTGTGCATATCAGTGATCATAATCTGCGTCAGTGATAGGCAGTATATACTTTCTCCAAGCATCAGTTATTTATATTAATAAACTGGCTAATCTGTATAAAATAATAATAACTATTATAACATTTTTATTTATATAAACTAATGCAACTGCTTATGATATATTTATTTTTAGTACAATTAGTAAATTGAAGAGCATTTCGTATGAGTCCCCAGAGGAATTTGCTGTACTTGCTACTACACCAATGAAAGGGTCTAGTCCCTTTTTGCTAGGTGATTCTACTAGGCAATGCCTAGAATAACTTATGACTCTAGGCGTGAATTGGTTGTTGAGTTGCTGAAACCAACAATCCAGTGCTTCATCAATACCAGCAAGCATCGCGACTGTGCTCGCCCCTATCCAAAACAGTTGGCTCGGCCCGAGGCCGAGCGGCGAACGAGCCAAATGCCTTCAAACGACGTTAATATGCACCGCCAGTCCTTTTTTTTAATCGATAACGTTCTGTATCAGTTGAAATCTGATCAGTGAACATGGCAGTGAACGGTCCGACACAGGCCGAGCCAAGTCCGAGCATACTCCGCATGCCTCGAAACGATGCCCCCACTCCTATTTTATGCTGCCTCGGCGCTGCCTCGTTCGTGTTCGTGCTCAAGTGTATACGCACCCTTTACAGGCTTTCGTAGCCTAATCAGACTGTCATACTGACCTAGAAATTGAAGGCTGATTTCAGCGACCTCTGTTCACGTATGGTGGTCAGTTAAAGAACTATTCACTGTACTAGTGTGATGAGTGAAGGGGTTATAGTGTATGTAAATATCTGTGTGAGTTATTTTGGGAGGGATTGAAAGAGGCGAATGAGGCGATCATCAACGCGTTGGTAGAAAGCCTAGGTTACGGATCGCGGTCTTGCGCGATACGAAACTTCGCTGAGCTCGATTTGGCTTGACTCGGCTCAGCTATCGTCGAAATAAGAAGAGAAGACGCGGCAGGGGCCGGCTCAGAAAAGCGACGTGGTTAGGGAAGGCCCAAAGTTTGCAGCATATTCGGGTCCCAGGGTGCCAGATTGTGTAGCATATAGGCTGTCTCGTTCTATCTTACAGTACAGCGGTTTCCTTGTCTGTGGTTAGGTCAGACGCATCTTTCCTTCTTCTATTCATTCTGCACACCCCCCGTCTTCCGCATTCTCTAAGGCCTCGTCCAGATCTGAACTTTCTGGCGAACAAACTGGCGAGCCGAGCTTATAATGTTGGCACTTTTACCTGCGAGAGGCCCGTTTTCCCTGACTTTGCTTGACTCTCCATGACTTTTGCTAGCAGAGGGTCCAGTTTTGGTCTTCTGCGCAGCTAGGCGCACGACTCTGGCACGTGTCTAGAAGAGTGCAGACCAAGACAGAGACAGCTAGGCGACAGCAGGATAAAGCCTTCGAGGTCTTGCCCCTCATTAACCGAGCTCGCGGCTCGGCTCGGGCCGTATCCATCCAAAGTCGGTATTTCGACGAAACTTCAAAGGAATGGTACACGTACAGGACCCATGCAAGTGTGGTAGTGGGGTCCTCCGCATCGTTTGCACCACGGGGTGTTACTACCCCCGGCCCCGGGGTAGGCAAAAAAACTATGGATACCCACAGAGCTTGTAAAAAAAGAATACGTCTATAGGCAACAGATTTCCCGTTCTTTTCTACATTCATGTTTCATAGTTTGCTGTTTCGGGAGTTTGTCGTTCATTCTATATCTACATAGTCTCTTTGCTAAATCTATCAATAACGTAATCTCCCATTTTGTATACATTTATTTTGTACGATATTTCATTTCGAGTTAGTTTTTCAATATGTTTTCTGGTTTTATGGAAAATCGTAGCCCTCGCCGACGAATACCTGAACAATTTTGTTTATTCTTGTTATTGCCTAAAATTTATGCTGATTTGCTTGCAAACGGTCTGCGTAATTAGTATTACAGGTTGTAACGTCGTGTACTCATCGACTGTTTCGAAAGATTCAGAAATGCGTACAATGGTCCGTCGGGTTCCAAATGATACGTTTGATTATGCCGGAGACTAGATATTTCGGATTGCCGAATAAATATTAGTATTGTTGTTCAATTGAAGAGTTAGAACTCACCGTCGATCTAAATAGACTTTATTAAAACTTGAGGTTCTGACCGACACTCGGTTGCGTGTACTTGATGCATGTTTCTTTTATTTTATTTAGTACATTCACACATTTAGCAATTAGTTTTATCAAAGATTAGATGTTTATATAGGGTATAAAATCTGAACAAATTGTATAACATGTGCCCTTTTTGATTTTTTTAACAATATTTCATGCAATTGTGTAAGAGAAACTGACCAATAACTTGACTTTCTATTTTTACCCCCACTGTCCCCCAAGGAAACAGAATCATTTGATTCATTTGTTTTACATTGGGGTCATTCCATGCGCAAACGAGTAACATGTTGGATTTTGTTCAAATTTGGATATGTTGTAGTTTTTAGGGGCATATAGACGTACCTCGAAGGATTTTTTAAAATGTCAAAAAATGTCTGTTTTACAGCTCTTTCAAGTTTGATGTTCCTTCAAAAAATTGTATCTGTGATCTTTCTTCAAAAAATTATAACAGTTGAACTAATAAACCGACTAAAATGAGCTTTTTGGTGCTCATAGTAGAGACTTTGGAGTATCTATGAAAAATTATTTCAATTGACAATAATTTTTTTTAACCATTTATTTTGCAATTGTCTTAAACAATTGCCATTTCTAACCGCAGGTAAATATTTAAAAATTTGAAAAAAATGAGGGTATATGTAGCCTTGTTCGTCTCCTTCATGGTCAACTTTTCAAAAATATGGTCATTTTAATATTAGTCACAGGAAAATTATTTAAATGTAACGCTCTAACTCTATGGCTCGCTTAGCCATCCCCCGTAAACAGCGACCAAGTCTCGGTCCGAGACTCTACGGTTACTTTCCCGAAAAGATGGGTCCGCGCATCTGCAGAAGAAAACTTTACCTGCTCGGCTCGCCACATGGTCGAGCATTACCATGGCTCGCAACATGGAGGTTCGCCGCATCTTCTCTTCTTATTCCGAGAATAGATGTTTTTCGGCAATAAATCATCCGTGCATAGAAATCACATTGAAAAGAACTAAGGACAAATGCATTGTATGTATTTTACATATACATTCGTGATAAACACTACACGATATATTTGTATTTAAAGACTGAGTTTGCAATAATATTTTACAGTTAATTTGTAACTTTTGAGTCGATATTTGAACCAATAATCAGACTCCGTAATCCTTCGTCGTAATCGAACGTGCCCACATAAAATACAACTTTACCGCTCGAGTTGTATTTCTATTTTATCATTTAAAACTTATGAGACGAAACTAATAGTCCTGCGGATCCCAACTTTCGCATCAGATTCGTCTGCGTACCTTACTACCTTACTAGCAAACTGACTCCGTATTCTTGTGGAAAATATCCACACACTTACTTAGGTACAAATGCAATTTTTTAGTACTTTTACTTAGACTGTTCGAAAAACCGAGCCTGCAATGTCGGGTTGAGAGTTAAAATATGAAATTCAAAAGAGGAAAAAGTCTAAAGTAGAAAAGTTTTAATTCCTCTGAATAAAATAGGAATGGAAGTATATTATGAAACAATTATTTCAGGTATTGTCCAAGTACAGTGTGTTTAATACATAAACATGTGGTTACCCCTCCATAATAGGTACACCATCCGTAATTAGAACAGTTATCCTAGAACAGCTACCTTCACATAGAAATTTATTTGACCAAATTACATATAGTAATTCCACAAACTCGATAACAATTATGCAACAATTTTAATTGAAAGTACCCAAAAAACTTGTTTCTTTTACAGTTTTCTTATGGAGTTAACGGATAGTGTCTTACAATTAGTCCATGAATGGCATATGGCGGCCTGCTGGTACAATTAGTCCATGAATGGCATATAGCGATTGTTTTCGTTTAACAGAAACAACAGCATTACGATCTAGGCGTAGCGTAGGTACGAATTATGCAAGTTTACCTGTAAGGTAATATGTATATTATCATATTAAAAACAACATTGAATATGAATACATTCCAAAGATTAAATTACTTATTATATTTTACGAAAGAAAAATTGTACAATTCTAAATATAATTGTGATGCTAAATACAAGTTAAAACCCACCGAGGAACCATTTACTATAAAATATTCACTGGATTCCGTGGTATTGATTGTAACAGGGCAATAAATCAATCGCCCCTTGCACAGCAGGATTTATGCTATCAGCACATTTCCTTTGTTTTTATTTAGCCGGTCTCTCGGCGCATTACCTGTTAATTAAAAAAAGGAGAACCACTAGCCAGGATTCCGGATGGAAAAATTGAACGACTTATTTCCGTGGACGTTCACGTTTCTACAACCTTTGTCCATTATTTTTCTATTATATGCATTTCCCGTGAAAATGGAATCCCGAGATGCACCACTGCGTCAGCGGAATGCTTTTAGCTGAAACAAAAATCGATTTAGGTTGTAATTAATTTTTTGATGGAACTGTAATGGGGAAGAACAGAGGACTGAGAAAGGAACCTGGAAGAATGATTACATGTATAACTTCGTTTGCGAGCACTTTCTTTTCTAAGCGTTTGTTGCTTCTGACAATTTTAAAATTACCTGAAATCTCTTAGACCTGGATTGCACGTCGCACAATTATACTCGACAAACTGAAACTGAAACTGAATTGTTGCGAACGTTTCCTAATGTGATCTGCTGTTTTAATTGATTAGACGAGAAATTTATTTTTTCGTTTTTTAGTTGATTGAAAATTACTCATGATATTGGCACTTTTTATGAACACAAATATGAACCGGTATAGTAAGCTACAGACATACAGGGTAATTCACGTATCTCGGAACCCGAACTCATTTGTATTTATGTGTTTGGGTTCCGAGTTACGTGGATGACTCTGTATGTGGACGTTTGGTTTAAACTTAACCAAGTGTACATGCATCCGACACATAATTTAATAGTCCGGGAGCCAGCGACATTTTTTGATGTCTCATTTGTTTAAAGTTTCTTTATCCATTTTCTTATTATATTTGTTACACATTAATAAAATGATCTGCCATCATGGTAGTGGGACAATGCTTGATAGCGAAATGTCAAGTATGTAAAAAAAAGTTGTGCAAAATCCTTACACGTTTAAAGTTAAACATTTGTATACTAATTATGGAGACCATAAAACGATGAAAAATAACTTCCTGCCATTTTAGTTGTGGAACGAAATGCTCCTGCCACACGTATCAACATGTTAAAAAAGTTAAGTCAACTGACTAAAATGTTTAAAGCTGAAATTTTGTTTAGTGATAGTTCATATTCTCAAATGAAAGAAAAATACTTACTGCCAGTTCTCTGATGGAACAAAACCCTTGGCAGGAGCAATCAAAGATACGCATGTACAACCCGACGCGGCGCGGTGGCGAAATGCATGCGCAGGTTGGGTGCAATTCAACGTTACTTTTCTCTGCCACAATGAAATGTGTAAAACTAAGGTCTTTTTTACCAATTATTTACATTATGAAATACAAAAAAAAGCGCGTACTTCCTATTACAGTACGGCGATAGACTCATTGTCAGATCAGGAATAGAAGAAAATTCACGATTTTCTGTATAGGCGTTTCTCCATACATCTCCAAAGACATCTGTTTGTCGTATTTCAAGGAGTCTATCGTAACCAGGCCTTCGTAATGTATTTCACCACTTTGCAATTTGAGCTAATCGGTATGTTGCTCTGTCAGCGGGTGGTCAACATGGTAACTTCGGCCCGATACCTACCATTGTCCACTGCTGACTCGCGGAACAATGTGACCATAAAAACTCTAACCCTGCCCAAACACTCTGGTCGATCACTTCGACAGTTTTTGGCGACCAGATGGTTGCATTTTCCTTGTGGACTTTGTCACGGAGGCGAAGGTTTCTCTACCCACAAGTTCACAGATGGAAACTCTCCTTCCCCCAGGAAAATGCAACCAATCAGATTTCGGTTATCCCCAAAAAATGCAACGCTATGTGTCCACTTTCCTAGCGAGAAAAGTTGGACGCGTATTAGAAGAAAGCATTTGAAAGACGCGCGTTAGTGCAGTGAAGTATGGCTACCTTACAGCCTATTTGTGTTTTTTGCCATAGCAAAAGAAACGAAATAATTTTTTTTACACAAGATATTACAAAAAAAGTGTTGATATCCTGAAAATTCGCAAGCAAAAAAATTTACAAGGAAGGGACGTAGAATTGCCAACAGCAGTAAATAATTTGCAAGAGTATCATTCTAAGTGTTTAAGTCGTTTCACAGCATTACAAAAGAAATATAAAGTATCTACCGACGAATCCGCTTCCTCAACAAGTGTATTATTGTGTGAGAGATCAACATCTACAGCAACGAAGTAAGTGGAACAATGAACATCATTTTTCTTTGTTTAAGTCAGCAGTACTTCATAATATATATTTATTATTTAATATAGACGTAAATTAACGTCTTAAATTTTTTTAATTTTTTTTTTATTTATATTCAACAATTTAAACGTTCTTGAGCCTTTACACAGAGAGCTTCAAATGAAGTGTTACAAGCTGTTTCCTCATAATGTAATTAAGATACCGACCTTTTTTTTAATTAAATAGTCTTGGAGAGGTACTGTTTTAATATGCAACAAATTATTTTCGGGTTACCGCTAGGGAGAAGGAGGGGTGTCCCCTAATATTTTTTTAAATGGGAAATGGTGTTAACATGTTGCCAAGTAAAGGATGCCAAGAAACGAGAAATATCATAATAAGCTTATTTTATTAAATGTTCAAAATGATGTCCTTCAACTTGTGAAGTCTTTCACAAATACTCTGTCGAACATTTAATAACACTGAAGTTGTACCCGATTCACAAGTAGCATTCATAAAAAGAAAATAGAAAGTCTGTGTCTTCATTTGATTTTGAAAAAACAGACAGTATCACTGTGTTTGACACATCCTGTATATTTTAGCATTTTATTTACAAAGAATCATGTTTCAGTGAGGAAATCACGGAAGAAAAACCTTTTGATGTATCACAAAGAGAATCAGAAGAACCGTGTGACTCCTCCGAAAAATCATGTGATGAACCAAGAGAAGAAAATCAAAACACGAATGTACGTCAAAACGTATGTGTTTTTTGTAATTTGGAGCGAAAAAGGTATAAGGCTCGTTATCAAAATTTACATATATGTGGAACACGCGAAAGTATTGAAAGCATAAAATCTACCGCAACAAAATTAAGTGATCTGAATTTATTGGAAAAAATTGAAAATTTACGTTCACAAAATCGTCCAATTACATATCATAATATTTGTAAAATTAGTTTTGAAAGTAAAGCCAGATCACATATTACTATGAATCGCGAAAAGACTGATTGGCATAAGAAAAGAGATTTTCACAAAATAGCTTATCGGGAAGTATGTTGCTTTATTAATACAAATATTCAAAAACAAGAGATGTACTTTTTAGATTTTATTAAAAAAATGTACATCGATTGTCTGAGTAGAGAGTACAAAGGAAATGAAGATTTCTCGAATACTTTTTCGTCGCGTCATTTGGAAGAAAAATTATTTCAAACGTTTAATAAGAAAATATTTATTATAACAATGAACAATAGAAAAATTGTTAAACCGTATACCGGTAGTGCGCTGCAGAGTACTGATTTCACAAAACTTGAGAAACAAGATATTGTGCAAAAAGCGGCGCTTATTTTAAGAGAAGAAATTCGCATGATACAAAAAAATACATTGCCAGAGCAATTAACAGTTACTGATTTAATTAAGGGAGAATGCAGTGTACCAAAAATAATTAATGATTTTTACCTTATGCTTTTAAGTGGAAGTACTTACCGCCGAAAATGCAGTGGCAACTGTCAGAGAATAGTTAATTCCTTTTCTCAAGATTTAATTTATGCTGTTTCAAATGGACAAATTAAACTCTCAAAACATATTACTTTGGGCATGGCACTAAAAGGATTAACTAGCAGCAAAAAGATAGTAAATATTATGAATAAATATGGGCACTGTTGTAGTTATTCAGTATTAGAAGGTTTAGAGACAGAAGCGACATTTTCTTCTACCAGTCGGTCATATACAGGGTGTTTGGGATAGTATAGGCAAGCTTTGGAGGGGTGATAGATCACGTAAAAACAAACAAAAAACTTCTATATGACTTGGGTCCAAAACCCAACCATTTTTTAAAAAAACTGTCATAAACATTTAAGCTATAAACCGCTATAATTCAAAATAGAAACGTTTTTCATAAGCAATTTCTTCGCTAAAATAAAGATGAGGATCTTGTTAATCCAATAAGTACAGTAACTGTGATATTGTTACCTCGTATCGCAAAAAAATAGTATTTTTCTAACCCCCTAAATTACCCTTTAAAATCGCGATAATTTAAGGGGTTAGAAAAATATTATTTTTTCGCGGTACAAGGTAACAATATCACAGTTACTGTACTTATTGGATTAACAAGATCCTAATCTTTATTTTAGCGAAGAAATTGCTTACGAAAAACGTTCCTATTTTGAATTATAGCGGTTTATAGCTTAAATGTTTATGACAGTTTTTTTAAAAAATGGTTGAGTTTTGGACCCAAGTCATATAGAAGTTTTTTGTTTGTTTTTACGTGATCTATCACCCCTCCAAAGCTTGCCTATACTATCCCAAACACCCTGTATATGTCCAGAAGATATCTTACGATCATTTAATTTATGCACCGGATTAGCTTTTAATAACTTTGACAGATTTGTCGACACTACTAGTGGAGACACTCTACATGATACTGTGGGTATAATATTTCAAGATATTGATGCCAACGCTATTCATGTAACTAATGAAATTCAAAATGATAAAAATATTGTTGAGAGTCATTCAACTGACGATGACGATAATGTAATTTCGAAAAGGAGAAGACGAACATTCGATGCAATCACACATGAATTAGAAACATATTCAAAAAGGCTTAGATTAATCGAAAGTTTACTACCTGCTGATCTTCCATCGCAATTTTCAATTCCAGCAAGTATGAAATCAGTTCAGCAAATTGATTTAACGTGGATGCTTTTTCACGCATTGAAAATTCCAAATACCCCAATGTGGGTCGGATTCAATAGTTTGATACATGATGATACATCAACTAAACAAAAAGTTTTATATTTAACTACAATCAATGCTTCGCCAACAAATACACACGTTGTACTAGAAACAATGGTCCAAAGTCAAAAGGTCGCTCAAGAATGTGGTGAATCATATATGCAAGTTACCTATGACTTGGCTATAGCAAAAATAGCGCTCCAAATACAATATACAGAAAAACCTAGGTTTGATAATTTATTTATACACACAGGAGCATTTCATATAATGATGGCCTATTTTAAATCAATTGGCAAATTTATTGATAATTGCGGATTAAGCAATATTATGGTAGATACCGAAATGTTAGCCAGTGGATCCGTTAATGGTTTAATAACAGGGAAACATTTCAATAGATGCAAAAGATTGCACCCTCTTGTCAGTTTGGCAATTGGAATTTTACATTTTGAAAGCTTCATGGAAGTAAATAATATACAAATAACCGATGAAATTAAAGATTATCTTACAGAATTTAAAAAACAGCGATCAATGACTCCCCAGATTGAGCACGAAAATTTAATAAAATTATTTGACAAATATGAAGAGTATAATGAAGAAACACTTCTTGGCATTCATGGAAGAACTCCTCAATTCTATATGATATACGTCAGACTAGTTCATTATTACCTCATATTGTACAGGAGCATACGAAGTGCAGACTTTGAAATGTTTAAATTTGTATTGCCTAAAATTACAAATATTTTTTTTATATTCAATCAGCAAAATGATGCTCGATACTTGGTTAAATACCATAACAATTTATTAAGAATAGATGACACACATCCTGGTTTGATGGACACTTTGAGAGAGGATTTTTTGGAGTAAAAAGGACTGACAAGCCATTGTCTAGACAGCCAATCGATTTGACTCTAGAACAAACAATTAACGCGGACGCTGCGAATAAATTAACTGGCATAATTTTCAATTTCGGCACGTCAACGCTGGTGTAAAAGCCACAGTATCAGAACTAAAGTAATGTCATGTCATGGAAGAATGTGGTTTAAGAAATCGGCAGGATATAACGGCAGACTTGGAAAAAAACCGGATTAAAAAAAGTTCTCTTCAGCTAGAAACACTGATCCTTAATATTAAACAAAATATTAATCCTTTTTCAAATAATTTAAACAAAAACTTTCTCTTCAACATTTCTAGCGGTCAAGCAGCAAATGATATAATAACGGAATTTCTTCTGAATGTTGAGGAAAAAGGAAATATTTTAAGGGAGCAGTTTATCGCTGAATGTGTTGAAGACGAACACAGATTTGAAAAAAGAATTAAACAGAATAAAATTTGCACATTTACGCAAACGTTAAAAAAAAATATCTGTTTCGGGCAAAGTGACAGAAATCCGATTACAACGAGATTTATTTGGAAAACTTCTCGGAATCTCCTTAGAAAATACATTAAATTTAGATAAAGTTTTAATCTATCCGTTAACACCTGCTCCACTATCACTGTGCCACATAGATGGAATTATGTGCAAAACAGATAAATCGGCATTGCTGAAATTATTGGATAATAACATCGATAACGAGCCGCCGCAAAGGGTAGATATTATAATATTCGACGGTTTCTTTTTACTGCATCTTATGAAGGAGGTGTCGCTAACTTTCGGGAAAATTTCACAAAAATTTTTACAAATGATTCTTGCAAATTAAGCACGCACAATAATAATAAGTTTTGATAGATACTTTTCTCCTTCCATCAAAGATAATGAACACTCTTTGCGGCAAACTAATAGAAACCATCGTTATCACATTAACGGTCCGGAGCAAGTTCGCCCTTCAGATTTTTTAACAGAGCTCAAAAATATATATTTTAAAGAGGCTTTGGTTAATTTTTTTTTTTTTAGATCATTGGACGACTAATGATGTGACACCTTGTATTGGCAATAAAACTATTTATGTTAACCACGAATCATGTTTTAAGTATAAACAAAATAGGCGACAATATAGTGAAAAGCTTAGAAGAAAATTTATCATGCAAAGAGCACGAAGAATCTGATACGAAAATAATTTTTCACGCCTGCCAAGTTGAAGAAAATTCTAATGTTGTTTTAAGATGCTCTGATACAGACATTTTAATTATTATGCTCGGCAATATGAAATTTTTAAAGTAATATGTTAAAATTTGGATGCAGGTTGGCGTAGGAAATTATGAAAGATTTCTTAATGCTACAAGCATTTATGAAATATTGGGGGAAAATTTGTGTAATACATTACCAGCCTTCCATGCATTCAGAGGGTGTGATTTCAACCCTGCCTTTTTCAGAAAAGGCAAGAAACGGCCTTTGAATCTATTAAAAGAGTCTAAAAAATTCATGGACGCGTTTTCAAATTTAGCACAATATCCCAACTGCGATAGTGCAAAAATGTTTTCCATATGAGAAGAATTTGTATGTCGCATGTACGGTATGAAAAAAATTTGCGACGTAAACGAAGCACTGGCGACAATTTTCGCGAAAATTTATAAATACGATAATAAGGAAAAGTTCCAAATAAATATAAAAAATTTTGATGGATCTACATTGCCACCGTGTAAATCCGAGTTAAAGCAACAAATTTTGCGAACTGCCTATATTGCAAATATATGGAGCCACGCACATTTGCAACCTTCAACTCACCTTTCTTCCATTGAAAGTGGTTGGGAAGAAGTAGATGGGCAATTTGTTTGTAAATGGTTCGAAGGCGATTAATTACCTATTTCGGTTCAGGAAATTATACATGAAGCAGAAACCAACAAAGGTGAAGGTAATAAAATTTCCATTTTATGAAATTATTTATATTTTAAAACAATTTAACTGAAATAAAACTTCACTTATATAAATAAAGATGTATCATCCATATTATCTTATGGACTTAAGTTTTCTTATATTCTTCTTTTAAAAAAAAATATTCTTTTAATGTATTCTTTCTCCGATAAAAATATGCCTTCTACTACCTGAATATCAGTAAATGCATAAATTTAGACTCTGTAAATGCAACTAACATCGTTTTGCCTTACAAGCACAGATATAATACTTGTAAATATTGTTATAGATATTGCTCCAGAACCAAATGACAATGACGAGGAAGAGTGTCATTCTGATTATTGTCGTGACGATGTTACCGATAGCGACGGTGATAAAGACAGTGACGACGATGATGAAAATGATACCGAATCCGTATCACACAGCGACTAGAATTATGTATAATTTTTGTTTATTTACAATTTTATAATAAAAACTTTAGTAATTTAATCATAAATTATATCCTTCCTCATTTATTAAATTTATGATATTAATTATAAAATTGTACTTGTCTACTCTATGCAACTCGCCGCCGCGTCGGGCTGTACGTATCTTTAGTTGCTCCTGCCACGGCTTTTGTTCCATCAGAGGACGGGCAGCAAGCGTTTTTTTTATATTTCATACTGTAAACAATTAGTAAACAAAACCTTAGTTTTACACATTTCATTGTGGCAGAGAAAAGTAACGTTGAATTGCACCCAACCTGCGCATGCATTTCGTCACCGCGCCGCGTCGGGCTGTACATGCGCATCTTTGATTGCTCCTGCCAAGGGTTTTGTTCCATCAGAGAACTGGCAGTAAGTATTTTTCTTTCATTTGAGAATATGAACTATCACTAAACAAAATTTCAGCTTTAAACATTTTAGTCAGTTAACTTAACTTTTTTAACATGTTAATACGTGTGGCAGGAACATTTCGTTCCACAACTAAAATGGCAGGAAGTCATGTTTCATTGTTTTATGGTCTCCATAATTAGTATACAAATGTTCAACTTTAAACGTGTAAGGATTTTGGACATCCTTTTCTTACACATTTGATATACTGTAGTTAAGCGTTGTTCCACCGATGTGCTGGCAGGAGGTCATTTCACAGATGTATAATGCAGACATAGTAGAAAAATAGGTAACTCAAGTTTAAGCGAATGGGCCAAAAAAAATGTGTCGCTGGCTCCTGGCTGGTTCGATACAAAAAATTTTATTATTCATTCTCGGCTTATTTTTTAATGTAAAGTCACCTCCTTTCTGGTGCTTGTACCACCAGTTACTGGGCACCCTGTATATTTAATTTGCGTCGTAAATTGTTGTATGGACAATGTTCTTCTTGGCAGGCATCCTTATTAAGGAGGTTATCTAAGATTCCACCCTGGAGGTTTAAAAAAGTAAGCGCTTTTCAAAGTCAAATATCTCAGTTATACATTGGTGAAATCTTTGCGGATATTTTACACATTATTGAGCAACAATTGAATTATATTTTTTCGAATTTTTATTTTAAGCTACATTGTAATTTAGCGTTTTAGCAACAGTCGGCCAAAATAAAAAACACGCGTTTCTTAGACTGAGAGAAAAAATGTTTTAATTTATAGTATACATTCTGCCAAATTTGACTACATTTTCTACTAAAACGGCAGGATTGGTGAAAGTGGTTCTATTTTTACTTCACCAGTGTAGTAATATTTGGTTCTGAAGACTTGGTAAAAGCTACAATCTCGTGTGCAGATTTTTACTACACGAATGTAGCAAAGTTGGAACTTTACTGTAACTAAAAAGAGTTTTTCTTTATGGAAATATTGAGGTGTGCTCGGCGACGCGGGGAAGGCGGAGTATAGGATAGATAAGAGAATTATTATTGGTTATATAAAATGTTGACTACTGGAGGAGGAAAATTTCGTGGTGGAAGAAGAGGAGGGGCCACGGCGATTTTTGTTTTGAACCATCGGATCAACCAAGACTTGCTTCATTATCAGTAAACCTATGCTGACGACCCGCGCTTGAGTTGTGGAGGATTATTTCGGAATTCGTCTTATATATCAACAGGGCTAGGATCAGGCACTAGGGAGAAAGATGATTATTACGAGAATACTCTAGAGGAAGCCCTATGAAACTAGGCCTATGCTATGTAACTGCTAACGGCTAGGCCCATAACAAATACCTATGTCAGGAAATAAGTTTTTCCAATATTAGCTATACCATTTTTTGGACGTTTATGTGATTCATTGAAAGGCATTGAAAAGACAACGCTCCAGGCGAATTGAGGTTATGTCACGAATCACTACTTCTTTCCGAAGCGTAGATGTCGCTGTATATCACAGCCTTGTGGCGGTTGGGATCATGACCACCACAACTTGCCGTCAGAGGGACTCCGAACTCCTTGCCTTCTCGCAAGTGGTCATTTCGGCCCTCTTTCGTATATACAGCTTCGTTCCCTATCCTTCGACTATCCCAGCGTCTAAGGCAGGGGTCCGCTGGTCAGCCTTACTGACGAGTCCTCCGGCGGATGGCGGGACGAAACGCTCTCCCTTCCTTTTCCTCTTATCTCTCTCATTCCCATTGGCGCAACTACTCTACAGGCTTCCTTAAATTTTACTACATTGGTCTATTCAATTTAGAAATGCATGTGCTATTTTTTTCTTTTAATGTGGTAGAAAGGAACGCATTTCACTCTATCCTACTTCTTTACTACGCAATGTAGGAATTTGTCCTCCACGATTTTTCTCAGTGTAGTTTTCAGTCATTTAAAGCATATCTAAAGACCATTCCCTGTTAGTTCTCCTCTGAAACTTGAAAAGTGTGATTCAATACACTACAATGATTCCGCAGTCCAGATATGTATCTTAAACATACATACTGTAATGCGTTTTAGGGTATTTTACAATTGCATTGATTCAGACGAAAGGAAGATTGATGATATTCTGCTCATTTATGGATGCTGTTTAATATTCCGCCGGCAGACACACCTGCGGAAATTGGAGAGTGTTTCAAACTCGGCTATAATCAATAGCCGATGCTGAACTCGTAATTAGTTTCGTATTACAGAAAAAATGAGCGGACATCGCTGCGAAGTTGCAGACACGGCTTGACCCGGTTCCATCAGTTAACAATAGCGGGAAAATCTGAAGCTCTTCGTCTTTCATTGCGCTGTCGTCTTGTCCATCTAGTTTGCTGCAAATATTTACCTATGCACTTACGTGTCTTCCTATCGATATTCAATGTCTCTTAATCCTGCAACTGGAGTAAGATTTTTTTAGTCGTTCGACAGATGCGCAAACGTAAGTAAGTACCACATTTGTTGTTAGTCCTCTTTTACCGAATATACAAAACTTTGAGTATCGCACAATTTGGATTTGAATTTGAATGTACCGCTGAACACCTACAGTAACCTAAATACCAGTGCGTACTATTGCCCCCGTCCTTTTACCCTATTTGACCGGTAACCAAAACAATTCGTACTAGTTCGAATTCCAATAAAGTGAGGTTAAAATTTTATTCTGGAAAAAATCGTTCAATAACTATATCAAATCAACAAAAACAACTTACCTCTAAGAATAAATAAACAATACTTCCACAAACTTCCACAAAATACTTTTCCCTGGTAAGAAAAAAATCGAAATTACACGTCAATTTTAAGTTTTTACTTCTAATTCACAAAGCGCGACTCGCACCGCTCAACAGGTGTTGACACAACATGGCGGCCCACGCGCACCCTATCCCGACGAGCCGGCATCCCCGTCCTCTCACCCCCCCTAGGAGAAAACGACACTTCGTACTTTTACCCGCTGCGCGCTTTTACCCCCAATGACTCTATAGTGCGAATATTAGAATTAAGACAAATCTGTAACCACGAACGCCGCGCGCGCCTAGTCTACCGGGATCGCAGGTATAGAGTCACCCCCGTCAAAGCTCGACCTTCTCTGATTGGTGCGGGCCTAGCTCCACTGAGTCCCTACAAAGAGGGGTCATTTTTCCCGCAAGCTAACTCAAGAATCTCGGCTCAACTAAGCACAACCCAGGAGCAGACGTAACCATAGCGAAACGGCACTCTTGGAACGCGTAGGAACGCCAACCACTTTCCTTGACCAGCTCGCTTGTCGACTCGATTCCCCTCTTGAAAGAAAACACTGTCTTCGCGGGTCTATCAGTGGTACTTTTAAGAGTTCCTTTCCTAGGAAAAAGACGTCTCCTTAGCAGAACAGACGGCATTTCCACCTTCCCGTTTTTTTCATAATTTTTCTCAGAACCTCTAATACTACTTTTATTTGAGACTGTGTCAACGAAGTATTTAAATACTATCGTAACACTAAACTCCTCGTCGTTCGTGGATTTTACTTTCGACTGATACCACCTAAGGTGTAATTTTTTGGACAGCCTCTATTCTTCAATAAACAAAATATTTCACTGGAGTGGACTGGAGTCTTCTGATTCAACCTTCGCTCTACAACACATAATTTCTCGGACAAGCAGCACTTTTTCAAAAGAATTCCTTCAAAAGGAATTTTCCTAGAGTGTCTAGAGACCTCATCATGCAAACCTGGTCTTGAAAAAACCTCAGGAAGATGTCACGCAAACTACTGACCATGTTCACCATTCATAAACCGCGAAATATAAAATTTACTTGCGGACCCAGGACAGAAATCTTTCCCCGTCATCCTGGGAGAATTGAGAAGAGAAACGAGACATCGTTTGCATTATCCTCGTCGCGAAAGCGCGGTTGATACCTCACAGAAAATCTTTTCCCTTCACTATATCCATATTTCTCCGATTTTCTCAGTGGTCGTTATTCTTTCGCGAGTTTTCACTTTTCCTTTCGCAATGTTGGCTCTTTTTCTTGTGGCAGTATTTTATCCTGCAGACCGAGCGGCGAAGGAAACTTTGATATACGATGGGATCTCAATCTTATCCACAAAATGGCGGACATCTGCACGAAATGGAACTTCGATAATAGAAATCATCCATTCGGAATTATCTACGATGCATTGAATTGCTTTAGTTGATAATACAATTCTTTAGCTTATAATGTTATTAAGTATTAAGTAATAAACAAAATTTTGATTAAATAAAACATAAAATTCAATTACAGTAAAACAAAGCAGTTACTTCAGATTGTCTTTGAATACTTATTAATTGTAAATTTACAGAATAGATAAGAGATAAAATCTAAAATAGATTTTTGTGGAGCCAAATGACTTTATACTGACTCCATAATGTGCCCATTCGTCCTGCACATTAAAAGAAGTCTTATAGTTCATTAAGTATATAAAATATTTTCGTTGGCAAAGAGATGTCATTTCCACAGGCAGCAGTTTTATCTCGTTGGTGGAAAATTGGAACGCACAGAATAGATACAAATACATCATCTCTCTCCCCTGTTTTATTTTATACTAAACAAAAGGATTGTTCTTTGCTAGATCGCAGCTGGCACGTTTCCCGTGTCGTTAGAGAAAGATCGTCGCGTGCTCTTCTAGCCCGTGGAACTATCGTCGGGCTTAATGCAAAATCGTGGCCCTATCTTCGCGATATTTCCGTTGTTCCGGTCCCTCTTTACCTATACGCTGGAAATTTCGATGTGCTTTCGACGATTTTAATTGTTAAACTGCTTTCCAACGCGAAGCGACCAAAAATCACGGAGGAGGCGTCAGCAACTGAAGTCTAAACTTTTTCTCGTTGTTATTTTATCATTTTTTCATATCTTTTGTTATCAACGTTAGTTGGAAATTTGATATGTAAGCAAAACACCAAAAAATATTCAATATGGATTATATTTTTCTACTTAACTACTTTTGTCTTGAAAGGTTTTAACACATAATTCTGTTCAGTGGATGATAAGAAATAATCTATTCATTTTTCCGTATAGTAAGTATTAATTTTCAAGACTACAAACTATATGAATGAGAATGTTTAGCAAAGACAATTAACAAACGCAAGATAAGTAAAAAGGAGTCTTTTTTTGTTCATTAGTGTATTCTATTCTTTTTAACAACTATTTTTTCAGGGTGGGGGCGGTGAGTTGATAGCACAGTAAATTCCGCTTTCGGCTAACGTTTTCATACTGGTTAACACTAGCACTGAGCAACTCATACCCTGGTTCCTACCATGGGAACCTCCTCGATCGAACTCTCGATGCTCAAGGTCATAAGAAACAGCCAAAGACAAGAACAGAACTAGCCATGCTGGATGCTCGGTGGAGAGCAAATGCAATTTTCATCGGATATTGACGAACGTGACGCCAATCGATTCCTTATGCTCCCCAGATGAAAAAAAACCAAACACGATGTAAATCGAGTTATAATTAACGAAATTACCAATGAATAAAAAGAACAGGAAGGAGCATGAGCCGCAAATTTAGGAGTGGGGGTTGAAGCTTGCTACGTCATACTTAGTTCAAATATGGCAGACTTGTGACGTCATAGTTAGAGAGAATGAATACAGTAACAGATCAAAATTATGTCAGTCAACCAGAAATTTTCAATCATGGAATGTTTTCAATACAGGTGACAAGCCAGTAACAATACAGGTTACAAGAAATTCTTTCAAAATGTTTTTGTGGCTTTTCGGAAATTATAATTCAAAATTTTATTAATAAAAAACTTTTAAATAAGTTATGGGACATATTGCGATATTAATACAAACAATTATAAAAAAGTATTTTGATTTAAGATGTCCGGAAAATCGGAAAATGTCCGAAATTTTTATACAAAATTGATTATACATAAAGAACAATAAATAATTAAATATACCTGTAATATTAATTTTATCAGATATAATCGTATGTTTTTTACACATTGATGATACATTATGCTAAAAACCATGATTCAACTTTATTTATTATTGAAATGAGGAATTATACCGCATGGTTTCAAGAACTGAAATATTTCATGAAATTTGTAAATTAATTGTTTTAAATTAATATTTTTAAAACTATATTAATAAAAATTTTTTCATACAAAAAAAATACACGATCAAGTTATTAAACTTAGGGAGCGACCCCGCCGGCGTTTCAATATTATATAAATAATATATAATAAAAAAATGTCGGTCAAATTTGTTGGATAAACAATTAACATTGATTTTTTCACAGGAATTATACGTTTCTAAATTCGGTATATGAATTTCGCGCCAATGCTGATGACGTCATAGTCTATTCGTTTCTGGTTTTACTTTTTTTGTTGAATGCTCCTGCGCCAATGCTGATGACGTCATAGTGTGCATGATGTAAGAAGAAAGGTGTGCTCGCTCAGAGGATTCATTTTCGTTATCCACTGCACCTTCCCACTTTCCGCCATATTTAGGTATGGTAACAGCCAATAATAGCAGTGTGGTGTAACGTGAACATAACGTATTTTGGTCTTCTTTCGCGCGCAATACTTCATATATTACATTTAGTGGTTTGTAATGCAACTATTCTATTGGTTGATTATCCAATATGGACGATCTTAGGAAGTGCACGTTATTGGCTAATTTAGAAGACTGCGCAAGAGCACACCTTTCTTCTTACATCATGATAGTGTGTTTGTTTCTGGCTTCACTTTTTCTGTTGAATGCTCCTTCCTCTTTCTTTTTATTCATTGGAAATTACGGAACAAATTTGATTTACGCATAAAAACGCTAACTTCGTTAAAAATAGGCTGATTTACATGAAATTTGGTATCATTTTAATCAGGAGAATGCTAGGAACCCATTGGTATCACTTTTAGACCGCTATGGTGAAAACTTAGAGTCGCCAACGGTCAGTGGGAACGAGAAATCGGCATTGACTTTGATCCTCACCGTGCTTCGACGAGGTTCGCTCGACCGTTGAGTCATTGCTTCCTCACTGACCGTTGGCGACTCTAATTTTTCACCGTAGCGGTCTAAAAGTGATACCACTGGATTGCTAGCATTCTCCTGATTAAAATGACACTAAACTTCATGTAAATCGGCCTATTTTTAACGAAATTACCTTTTTTATGCGTAAATCAAATTTATCCCGTAATTTCGTTAATTATAACTCGATTTACGTCGTGTTTAGTTTTTTCTTCATCTGGAAAGCATAAGGAATCGATTGGTGTCTCATTGGTCAAGATCCGACGGAAATTGCGTTTGTTCTGCACCGAGCACCTAGCATGGCTAGGTCTGTCCTTGCCTTCGACGGTCTCCTTTGAACTCGAGCATCGAGCCCATAAAAACCTGTCAAACCTGAAATTGGAGGTGCGAAATTCGATTCCTATCCTCGTTAAGACACGCTTCGGACCCGACGACTGCTAGCCGTAAGCGGAATTTTTATTCCTTAACATAACATTCAAAATTCATTATCATTACTTTCTGTACTTCATGCTAATCCTTCTTGCTAATTTGTAAACTATTTTATTTACTAAAGGGTGTACAACCCGTTTAAATAAATGTATTATTATTATTATTATCATTTTTAACAATATGATAACAATAAAAGTAGTTACATTCAGGATTTTCAAGAGGAACGTAGCAGAGATAAAAAGAAATTCTGTTTAATATTAGAACCATATTTATCCTACTAGATTTTCAAAAATATACAGGGTGTAAACAATATACGTTTAAATATTTTCAAGAATGGTTGGGGAGCTCAAATGGAACATAAAATGTCCTATGGCATAGTATCCGATCTGCCTCCGTTTTGCAGTAATAATACTGTAACGTCCACGCCGGGCTCGCTCGGTGAACATGTTTTATTATATGCACGTTTTGCGCGTTTACAATCGTTTATAATCAATATGTATTGAGAGCTATGGTCGGTGACTGCTTGCTCGATGGCTGTCTGTCAAGGATTGACGTTTAATCGATGCTTCCTTCTTCTTGTCGCTGGCTTCAGCCCTCGTCCTGTGGCGAGCTTCAGCCAGTGTACTGGGCAGTGTACCGGGTGCTCACGGTGCGCGTAACAATACCTTAATGTTTATTACCCTATACCAGCCCTGTCCAAAATGCGCTCTCGCCCGTGCGAGCGATCCGCGGTGCACGCGGGCGGCTTGAGAGCGGCAGTTACTACAGAAGAGTGGGGGATAGTGACGTCACTCGCAGCACGGTGTACTGCTTCCGCCACGTAACTCGGAACCCCGCGCGTTTGAAAAATAAATGAATTGGAGTTCCGAGAGAACAACCGATTCGCGTTTCACTCGAAGAGCGAAGAGCGACGCTGCGCCGCCCATGCGGGTGATGGCTTGAACAGGGCTGCCCTATACGCTAAACTAATAGTCCGAAGTTTCTGAAACTTTACAAGCACATTGGCAAGCAACAATAGAGTAAAAGAGTCTTAATGCATTTTGTTGTATCTCTTATAGTTTAACGGTTATAAAGCTTGTGACGTGGCAATTTTGCACGTCACAAACAGGACTCTCGCTGCGGGGAGGAGGAAAATCATCTAATGTCCGAGCACACCACTGGGGGGGGGGGGGGGGGGGGGGGGCAGTTGCGAGTTACTTCTAACATCCGGCTTTATTTTTGACACGCGCGTCGACCGTCGTCGATATCACCCACGACAACGCTGCGGTGGGAAGGAGGTGACCGGAGGATACGCCGAGGAGCAGAGTTGTCGCCGGGGAAGATGCATCGCCCGACGACGAAGGACTCCGGCACTCTACAGACAGCGGCACCGGAACGGCGTGGAGGCGGCTCGGTAATTGTACCGCTCCGGGAGCGGAAGTTCCGGATGGGTCCGTTCAGGGTGGAAGAACGTGCCCCGTGAACACTGGGTCCAGTCCGGTGGTCCCGCTGTGGTTTCTGTCGGGCAGGAAACCATGGGCCATCGGGACGATCGACGTAGAGAAGGTGGCCATTTCTTGTCGTCGTGGGAGTCCGAGTAAGAAGAAGCCGAAGACGATACAGCTTGCCAATCCGGAGGACCGGCTGTCGATTTCCCCAATCGCCACGCAGCGATGTCAACGCTAATTTCACGGATTGGACATCGGGTGCCAATGAGGTGATTCGGAAGGAAGCGGAAGAATACCGCATTACGCGCGACGAGACAGCGTCTCGTTTTGTTACGTTCGAACCTTCGCGAGGTAAGCGCTTCCTTCCGTCTCTCTCTCTTGAATAAAGCCCGGATTCGCCCACCCCAGTGGTCGCCGAATATCACGAACAGCTGATAGCGTAACAGCACGGTTTCAGAGGCGTTCGTAAGGCGCTTTTGGAAGCGCGTTGGTTACAGAGGAGTTCGAGGTGCGTTGAACCAAACGGCGACGTTAGGCCTGCCACGCGGCGTCCGCGGGCCCCGGTGTAATTTCCCTTATCGTTAATATACTCTGTTTTACCAAATTCAGTCGCGTGTTCTTTTATTCCTGCCGTGAGGAATCTCATAACCGTCCTCTTTCCTTCTCTTCTCATCGAGAGACCCAGCCCCTTTCCGCGAAGTCGCGAGCTAGCCGAGGCAAGACCTCTTCGAGTGCGAAGCCTCTTCTCGCCGGTGTCAAAAGATACCTGGCTCTCGAAACGTCCGTTCTCGGTTTCGTAAAGGCGAGCAGAGGTTGAGCGAGATTGTCCAGTGGCCGCCGATCACGAATTCACGGCTCGCCACCGGCGAGCACGTCACAAGCTTTAGAAATTGGGGATGTTTGTAGGAGTGAGCATCGCACAGTGGGACAAAATGGCATTTTTTTTTTCAAATCAGTCTACAGGTCGTAATTTGTGATCAAATTTGATGCTTATTTTTTTAAATTCTTCGCAATTAAATTCTCTATCGATCTGTCCAGCCTGATTTTTGAATTTCATTCCTGTTTTTTTAATATTATGCAAAAAGACAGCATTTTTAGGAGATTTATGCGTTTGAGCTAATTTGGTCGTTGGTTTCGAATCCAAAATTAGGTTTTCGGAATGGGAAATAGTATATACAATATTCCAATACAAAATGAAAAAAAAAAATTGCCAGTGTTAAGGTAGCTTAGCGTGTACAAATGGTCAAAAACGCTACCTAGGAACATCTTGTTTAAGTACTAGATTCTGTGCTTCTGGTAGTAAATCTTTGATCTTATGTTCATGTACGTGTCTTAGACTTGAAATGTATGGGTCTGAAGTTGTTAAAAGAAAATGCATTATGTCCTCATTCGTATGTATCGATGTCGATTTGCGCGTATTGTTTTCCCTGCACCTTTTAAACTCTTTATTTCGTGATTCTTGCGCCTTTTCCGATAACTTACATATAGGAATTAAGAAATTGTTAATTATATCTGACCCATGAATTAAAATCATGTGGCACGATGAAGGCATTGGGTACCACGCATAATTGATAATATAAATTTATTAGGTTTAGTTGTGGATGTAGTAAAGCAAGGTGCGGGTAGTACAAATGATGGGAACACAGCGAGAAAATTTTTTCAAAATTACGAACAGATCGCTAAAATCACTGGCATTGACCAAAATTTTATAAAAAAAATATACATAATTACGCAAGTACTAGCATCTGGAAAACAAATCAATATAAAGGAATTTAAAACATATTGTATGAATACCGCGAAAATTTATATTAACAATTAAGCGTGGTACCCAATGCCTTCATCGTGCCACATGATTTTAATTCATGGGTCAGATATAATTAACAATTTCTTAATTCCTATTAGGGCTCGAGATTTCAAGTGAACCGAGTGAGATACCCGGGTACCCGGGTATACCAAATTTACCCGTACTACCCGGGTATCTCACGGGTACCCGAAGCATGAGATAAATAAGAATCTCGTGTCGAATTAAGCCGAGTTGAGCCGAATTGAGCCGATTGCTTTTCTGTAATTTTAGACTCAGTCACATTTTCAATACTCTTCACATTTATGTTTAATTCTTCGTACAGTATAATGTATGTGGTATTACATAGTTAAAATCAAAGTTATTTTCTGTGTCAACGGTTGATACAACTTGACCGCCGCGTGCTACGCACATTTTTCTTTTGTTCGAAAGTAATAGACCATGTGCTTGGTGCTTGTCTAAAGTCTAAAACATAAAGGGAATGTGTCGTTATTTCGTCCTGTAGCCTGCTTAAATTATCAATAAATATAAAATCAATGTATCTACAGTGATATAGTGATAAAACGTTGATCGTTTATTATTTGTCAATGATTTACGACGAACTGTTTTTGACAAAATATTGTTACGAGCACCGACCCCGACGACACAACAATATTATCTGCATATCGAATAAGGGTACGTATCATGTGAAATTTATAAATATTATATTTTAACATTTTTAATCACGAGTAACAGGAATTATGATCTGTGAAATGTGTATTATGTTGTTAGATTATCTTCGTAACTATAGTAAATACCATTTGCCAAATGAACTAGTGAACAAGCAGGAAATAAAGCTTCTACGACTTTCAAAAAGTTGAGAAAACAATATCTGGAAATAAGAATAAGTATGTTAATCATTATTTATTCAGATGAATTTTATTTTATTCCATATTGATTTTATCGTGTTCTGATTTTATATAGAAACAATAACAGGAGTGATAATAAGAAAATTATACTGTATACCCGGACACAGCGGCTGCTTTCCTCTTGCCTCGCAGTGGTTTTAGCTTGGTAGAAGCCGGCCAACACGTTCCGGATATATAGTACTAATGATTAAGAAAATACACTAATGTTCTAAAGTACTGCATGCCTATTTGAAAGTATACATATAACGTGGTGTAAAATCAACTGTTTGTTTTAACCCAGCTTTAACTTGCTTGAAGTGTGTATTATTTAATAAGTTTTAATATCCAAAAGATACGTTTTTTAATAGAAAGAGAGTAAGAGGATAACGATAAGTGATGCTTAGTCATGTATGGCACAATGTGAATAATTTAGTGAAGATATTATTCAAAGGCTCATTGATAGTATGCCAAACTAAATTCAGGGTGTCATGTAAGCAAAAGGCGATACTACGCAATATTAATAACATCGTCTAAATTTCTGATGTTTTTTTTAATGTATTTTAGTTTAGTCAAAGCAGATGGCATTTCATTAATTCTCATCTTACAGCTTTTGTTTTGTTTCTATATTTATCACGACTTATCATTAAGACACTATCTAACTCAGCGTGTGTGCAAAAATAGATAAATTATCATTCGATCATAAATCGAATGTGATAAAAAAATTCAACAAAACTAATTTTTGCGTTGTATGTAATAAATTTCAATTTATATATCTATTTACATATATGTATACAAATCTATATTTTAAACATTTCTGTTTTGGTATAAAAATACTAATAAATTTACATTTTCAGGTGATAAGCAAGAGCGCTTGTCATTTACAATATTCTCAGCTGTGGAAAACAACGCTCTGAACTAGCAGATGTAGCTGGAATACTTAAATAAGCTTTCGCTAGATTTGATAATTTTTTGTATTTAAATGTATTACATTTCCACCAGAAGAGAGGGTTTAAATTATGATGTATTTGTGGCTCTAACAAATATGAATCAAATTCGGAATTAATATTGTTATTTACATCTTGTTGAAGTATGAAATCTAATGCACTTGGAACAATAGAATTTTCATCTTGATTTGTATTATTTTGATTTTCATTATTGTCCATACTATTTATCATATTTCTAACGCAACTTATAATAATGTTTTTGACTAATGTATTTTCAAATAATAAATGTTTGCTTCTAGGATCTAAAAAACATGATATCGAATGTACATTTTCATAGTTTGCATATATATTAAATCTACGAATAAGAGACTCTTTCAAAATTGTTTTAAATTCTTGAACTTCGTTTATATCACTATCATTTTGTTTTAAGTGATTATTTACCAAACTGTGAATTATAGGGAGGACTAATGATATTGTTACATTTTCTTCCGAACATAATTCAGTTGTTGCCAAATCAAATGGTTTTAAAATCACTACAATATTATTAATAGCGAGCCAATCATATTCCGTCATCTCTAATTTTAAAGCTAAATTGATTTTAGTTACATTTACATTTTAGTTACATTTCTGTCATTTAAAACTGAAAGAATTGCGTTTCGATTTAATATTAAACGTTGGCACATGTGGTAGGTTGAGTTCCACCGAGTTATGCAAGATTGGATTAATTTTTGTTGTGGTAAATTTAATTGCTCTTGTTTTTCAAGCAACGCAGAAGTTGCTAAGCTTGAATGGTGGAAATGTTGTACTAATCGACTCCCTTTTTTTACTGCTTCCGAAAACTTGTCTACTTCACGAAAAGCATCTTTTATCGATAACTGTAAATTATGTGCAGCACAAGAAATATTGTATTTTATATTGTCTAACAAATTTGTTGCAACATTCATATTAGAAGCGTTGTCATGCACTGCAGCAAATATTTTGTCTGTAATGTGCCATTCTTCATGTACTTCACTTAGTAAATTTTTTAAATTTTCTCCTGTCTGCCTTCCCTGCACACCATATGTTGAAAGCATAAAAGTTTTTAAAACCCATTCTTCAGTTATGAAGTGTACTGTAGATGTAATATACGCATGTAAAGCACGTGAGGACCATCCATCAGTAGTTATGGCTATATTGTGTATTGTGGACAATTCATTTTCAATTTTGTTACGTTTCTGCCTGTATAATAATTGGAGGCGTGTCATAATTGTTTGAGGACAGGTACATTTATACAGTGGTTCCACAACAGACATGAATTCTGTAAAGCCTGTACTATTGCAAAAGGAAATTGGTAACATATTTGTGGCAATCATTTTTGCTACAGCTTGGGAAATTTGTTCTTGTCTTTGTGTAGATATAACTTTTTGAATTTTTCTGGGGGGACTATTTTCTACGTATTCACGCGAGGTCGATGGACCACCGCCGCACTCATTGTTATGTTTGCCCCTCAAGTGTTTTATTGCAACCGATGTCGACCCGTTATAAGACAATGAAGTTTGACATATTTTACAAATGACATATTTTTTATCCTCGGAAAGAGTAACGTAATCCCACGCCCAACTTTTGTATTGTGACATGATCCTAAAACATTATTTATATATAAAACGTAATTAATTGTTTAATAAACAAAGTATTAGCAATTATTGACAGTATTAATAGTTGTAATTATGTTTATATTTTAAAATGTAATATGTATTTCTGTATTTTTCAATAAAATAAAGATTTTAGAATAAAATTAATTTTCTATGCATTATTAACCTGTTATGTAATGTACCGTGGATATCTTAACTTTCTATTATTAATTATTGGCGTTGATTCTTTTATTAAACATTTACTATAAATAATAGGTACAAATGTTTTTACTTTTTACTTCAAAGCGAAGATTCAATTTGAGTTCGTTCGAGTTCGGCACAATTCGGCTCAGTTCGGTTCACTTCGGTTCACTCCGATTCGATTCGGCTCAACTCGGCTTAATTCGGCCCAGCAGTCTTGCTGTCTCATGTGTCGGGTACCCGTGAGATACCCGGGTAGCACGGGTAATTTTGATATACCCGGGTATCTCATCCGGGTACCCGGGTACCCGGGTATCTCACAATCAATAGCCCTAATTCCTATAGGTAAGTTATCGGAAGAGGCGCAAGAATCACGAAATAAAGAGTTTAAAAGGTGCAGGGAAAACAATACGCGCAAATCGACATCGATACATATGAATGAGGACATAATGCATTTTCTTTTAACAACTTCAGACCCATACATTTCCAGTCTAAGATACGTACATGAACATAAGATCAAAGATTTACTACCAGAAGCACAGAATCTAGTACTTAAACAAGATGTTCCTAGGTAGCGTTTTTGACCATTTGTACACGCTAAGCTACCTTAACACTGGCAATTTTTTTTTTTCATTTTGTATTGGAATATTGTATATACTATTTCCCATTCCGAAAAACTACTTTTGGATTCGAAACCAACGACCAAATTAGCTCAAACGCATAAATTTCCTAAAAATGCTGTCTTTTTTGCATAATATTAAAAAAACAGGAATGAAATTCAAAAATCAGGCTGGACAGATCGATAGAGAATTTAATTGCGAAGAATTTAAAAAAAAAGCATCAAATTTGATCACAAATTACGACTTGTAGACTGATTTGAAAAAAAATGCCATTTTGTCCCACTGTGCATCGGCTACAGAGGATGGGAATTGCAGAGGAAGGAAAGCCTAAACGGCTACTTGGTTCCATGTGTTTCCCTTGTCGATGTGCCGAAGTTAGTATCCATCTTAAAACCATACCGCTAGCTTTAAAGCATTATTACTGCAAAATAGAGACAGATCGGACACTATGTCATAGGACATTTTGTGTTCCATTTGAGCTGCCCAACCACCCGTGAAAATATTTAAACGTATATTGTTTACATTCTGTATAATGTGGCAATGTGTTGAAACGGGACGGAATATTGGATAATTAAAAAGTTTCTGGCGATTAATAGCAGAGTTGGTCACTGTATCTTTACGAAGAAAAGATACGGCTTTGCTAACTTTGCAACCAGTGTCTCCGAAAAAAATTTAAGGCGCAACAACATTTTTACGTTCGTCCCGATGAAGTATCGCGATGTTGCTAATAAAAACTGGGGTATTTCAACTTCCTCGGTTAGAAGTTATTTGATTTCTGTTATATGATAAACACTGCGGTAGGAGACGCAGAATTCTTCGAATAACCTACGAAACTTCGCTTAGAAACTCGGTCATATTTGCTTCGGAGTTGTTCGCAGTTATAATTAAAGGGCGAGAAAGAGCTTTGGACTTTCCATGAAACTCGTTCAAGCAAGTTCCTGTATGTCCATTCAATGGGAACGTCGGACGCGTTCGCGGCAATTTCTCGCTCGAAGTTTTGCTATTATAACTTAAAGAATTACTAGCAAAGATTTCGACCTCGTAAGTTTGCCGTTAAGCAATCTACATCGTTTAAAAATACATGGTACTAAATTTGAGAATGCTGTCAAGAAGAGGCAGTCATAATCATTAATAACGGTTCCGTTTTCTTCTTGGAACGAGTTTCCTTCCAGCAGCAGTACTACAAACAGTAATGAAAAATTTCTAGAGATGCAGATCATAAGAATTAAAATTATTTGTGTTGATCCTAAACCAGTGGACAAACGAACCCATGAGTCATGAATGTCAAAAACTATACGCCAAATTATCCTATAAAAACAACGGAATTGATAATTTGGATCCCATTCCACATCAATATCATATGGAACGAAAGAGCTGACAAAATAGCTAAAGAAACAGCCAACGCACCAGCCCTTGATACAACTCAGGGTACGTTATGTTCGAGTTGCGATGACAGATAAAACTCTTAACCTTTTGTATTTGACTTGCATTAAATAGAAGTGATGTAAAAACTGCAGACTAATGATTAACTCTGATCGTAACTAATGGCTAAATGAGTAATCAATATTTAAATATGACCAATAACTGAAAATGATAAACTAAAAAAGCCACGGAATGATAAAAAAAATATATTTCAATACGTTATAAATTTTTAATATAAAATAGTACATATCTAGACTCCGATTTTGATGATCCTGAAATATGTTGTCATAGGGTAACGCATACAGTTGTTGACCCCTATACAGTGACCCCTTTTCTAAAAAAGCAGAAAATATAAATATAATGCTATTCTTGCATAATAATATATATATTATTTGGATTAATGATGGCGCGGTCGATGGCGGACCAATAATACTCAAAGCTGGGGCGCGCGCTGAAATTCATTCCGTGTATTTGTGCTTCTATTGGTCGGTGTTTTTTGTTAATAACTCATTAACAAAGCTTCGGAGGACATTTTTGCAAAGGAGAAAGTTATTTAGAATCACCCTAGGAATCTCCCGTTTCTGGCTCCCACGTCGAGTTTGGGACATCCTGTATAATGTAAAATCACTAGAATTTGTTAAATAGAAATTTTAGAATAGGAAGAGCTGTATTGCACACGTGAAACTATCGAATTAATTACCAAAAAAAGAAAAAAGAAATTTAGTTAAAATTACTCAGAAGTAGCTATAAAAGTAGGAAAAAATGACAGTTGGCAGAAAGACTGCAATAATACCACGGAATAATTTTCTGAGAGTTAATGATGAAATTTCTGCGAACGAATTTCACGAATATGGAAGAGACAGGAGTTACGTAATACCTTGAGAAATAAATTATCGAGAGTGAACGTAACATAATCTCCCGTGAAATAAATTACAGAAGACTGTGTTTCAAGATTATAATTATGGAAGGTGACATTTCACATGGAGGTTGCAGTGCGTGAAACCTGCACGTTGTGTTAGAAACACCGACGCGACGGGGAAAAGAAAAGGGATCTCGTAACGCGTAGTACACGATTCTTTTGCTTTATTGAAAGCTAACAAAATTGGGAGCGTTTTGCGAGCGATATGGTAACGTGTCGTGTGACAACAAATGTTAATTAGAAATAAAGTCCCTGAATCATGCAGTAAATAGAAAACGTTCATATCTAAATGTTAAACGCTCAATTTTCAGCTACTACCGACTAGAAATCACCGGGGGATGGATGATTTATCCAAAAGCAATACACACGGGTGATCGTATGAGCGAAAGCAGCCGTTCTACACCTACGCATTTGTCTCAATTAGAGCACGAATTATTATCGGTAATGTTACTAACTACGTCTCTGTGGAATCGAGTAATTAAGCAACGATCGTGTAATTAAGCAACGATGTATAGCTTAATCGACTACGATTCAATTAAGTGTTAATCAGTCAGAAATCCTTGCCAAGAAGGAGAAATAAATTGTGCTTAAATACGTTTCAATTCTTTAAGGATTATACTACTTTCAAAAACTGGATACTTGTCTCATAAATCTTTATTTTCCTGAGAATAATAATAAAAATTTGTTCATGGTTGAAATTGAATGGAAGAGTTACTTTAATTCTTTAAAAAGTTTAAATGAAGCACAGCAAATTTTTGTATTCCACACCATTCGCAATATTTTTTTCAGAAACGTTTTCTGACGAGTTAAGAAAATAATAACGAATCAGATTTCAAAGAAGAAGATAGGTGCTCCCTGATTGATCGGTGCTTTAACGGCTCCCGCACTTTGTTTGCGACACATTTTATGATCTTTGAACTTCTAAATACAAACTCATAATATATGGTTAGAATTTAAAGAAATGAATCCCAAATTTTGAACAATGAATTTTTTACTTAAAACGTTTCATATTAGGTTCAAGAATTCAGACTTCAAATTTCGAATCTCTGAATTTCAAACAGGAATGAGCAATAAAACGACAAGACAAAAATATTATAAAATTGCGCTTTTCTCAACATTTACCGAGTCATGTTTTTGTATTACACATTCATTTTTTTTAAATTGGATATCCCCTATTTTGTTGATAATTTTCGGAAGTATAAATAATAGCAAGTAAGAAATAATTTTTAATGCATTATGATTACGTTAAACTTGATGTCGCTTGAATGATGTCTCTTGGTAATTCAATAACTTCAATTTTTATATTTTGAAATATATATTCAACCTTTGAATAATTTTGAGCCATGAACTTCATATTTGCTATAAAACTTTTTCGAAGTTTTCTCTTTGGCTGAAAGGTATTATTTTCAACATTTAAACTTGTGCTTATTATCAAGAAAAAAAACAATAAAAACGAAAAATGGTAGTTGAAAAAATGAATTTAATCATCATACATATAATGTTTTAGTATTTTTTCTATGTTCATCATTTAGGAAATTTATAATAACGAATTCTCTTTCCAGAATTTCTATTGTTCAAATACTTTCTTTCCAATTATCATTTCACCTTTTTATTATTTTCCCTTTAATAACAAGCAAAGATTTGAAATATTTTCCTTTTTCAGATTTAGTTCATGTAAGATTGATTGCAAATTTCTATGGGTAAACTATAATATTTTAAAATAATTGTATTTTGCAGCCTTTGACCAACAATTTTGCTACCTACTTGTTTTTGAATTCTTAATAATATTTGGAGTAAAAATGTATAACTAAGTATCGCACTCCGCCGAGCCCCCCTCCTCCACGACCGTCCGACGCGAGTGTCCCATCGCCGCGATCGCGTGATGCGCCCCACTCCGCGGACTCCCGCCGCGCGTCTCGCGCTCCGCCGCCGCTGGCGAACCCCGCCTCGCGCCTCGCGCCCCGCGGATATCAGTACACGTGGACTCATATCGCGGCCGCCAGGCGGCCGCGACCGTCTCGCGACTTCTCGCGCGTGGGATTACGCCACGCGCGTATATAAGTCGCATCGGGAGGCACAATCGGGGAGACGATACGAACTGGCAGGCCAGGGAGCCGCTGTATATAAATTCGTAGATGACTCTCCAGCTCGAGCAAGTGCCACGTGCCTTCTTGAAGCCAAATCGCTCCTCGATACCTCCTGGAGGTCGATTATCATTTAGGGCTTGGCCTGGGTAATCGTGACACCTCGATCCTTGCCAGAGACCCCGGTTTCGACCGGTTACCGGCATCCTGGACCGTAGGACGGATTCTTGCTTCCGGAGCATGTCCGTCCTACAATAAGGTCGCTCCACGCCTCCGAAAGCAGGTTGGCTTCAGGGCCCCTGCCGGTTGAGGTTCCGTCCCCACCGCCCGATATTCCCTCGGGAACGCCGCCGAGCTCACCGCGCCGCGACGACGAGCTGACCGCGCCGCCGACTACCTCGCGCCGCCGAATACTCCGCGCCGCCGATAATCTTAAGCCGCGCCCGATAGTTTTAAGCCGCGCCAGATAGAAGTAAGCCGCGTCCGCTAATATTAAGCCGCGTTATGGCGCGCCGATTATGCCGCGTTAGGATTAAGCCGCACTAACCTTAAGCCGCGAGTTGATGTGAGCCGTTCCGACCGGCCGATAATGTTTCGATAAGTTCATATTAGAATAAAGTTTATGTTTATGTTAGAATAAAATTCAGCTGACTCGACTAGCTCATTTGCGAATCCTGGCGACCGACTGAGTCGGCATAAATCCCGCTTCCCCGGTCCTTAAGATCGACCAACGAACCGGTGTTCGTTACAAGCTTTCTAATAAATCAGAAAACTCTTTTAAATAGAAATTGCTTGCCAATCAATACGGAGCTCTCCAATACGTATACGACACACGACACGAAAATCGTAACTAACGCTCTCGGTACGCAAACACCTCACTCCGATCGAGATTCAATATTCAATTATATCTTGACCGATTAATTTAGGTAATAAAATTAGTTTAGATTATAAATCTTTACTGAATTTGTGAATTACGAAATTATTCATAATTATACTCCGAAACTATTAAACAAATGAATTGATTGATTGAGGTTAACTAATGATCGTGAAGTTAATCTATGTTGAATCGTGAATATATTTTTATAAAATATGACTGCTACGACATTACGTTCAGAGAAATGTAATCTAAATTAGAATCTCGTGAATCTATGCCCCGGAGACGGTTTGCTCCGGCGACTCCTCGGTTTGAGGCGCCTACGCACCGAGAACGATAAAGGCGGCTTGACTTTATCGTTGAGTCGGCTTGACTCCTCAAATGCGTATCGTGTCTCGTTCACGGACTCTGTTTGGAGAACGTCTTCCTCCGGTCGCGTCTGCATGTAGAGTACACGATTCTTCGCTTACATCGACCTCCTTCGATCATACAGGAGAAGGGATCGATGCGCACGCAATAGCACATTGGAAAGGGTTATTGCGTACTGGAAGGAGATATCGCGCACTGGAAGGAGACCTACGTCATGCTTATCGCCTTCTTGATCATACGATCAGCACCGCGGCAAATCTGTTTCTGTTATGAAAATATGAACACTTCAGACAACTCACACATTATGCACACGTACACACGTCCTTTCATACTCTATACTATGTCACCAGTATGAACAGTGACATATGCCCCCTCCTTACTAAAAGAATTCGACCGGGAAAAGGATTAATAAATTTTCCTTTGACTAAGAATTCGATACTCTAAATTATCCGCAAACAGAGGGAGAAATTATTTAGATGTTAGCAACGTAGCATATAACATCGACACTCATATTCCTAATATTGATTTCTAAATATTAACTTTGAACAAACACATAACATAATTCAGAACGAACATATATAACTCATAACGAAATACACTTTTTCCTTATTTAAACTAGAGTTCACAAAGGGTTATGACTGCATAACCCCCAGAGACCCAACGGGTCCCTTGGGTTCAACCTCGGAATTTCAATCGGCGGATCATATACTTTCTTGATCACTTTACCATTGTCTATTCCGTCACTCCAATGAACACGTTTCTTCTTCTTTGCTAGATTTTCTGATGTATAAACTGATGTTCGTCGATCTTCAGCCATTTCTGTCTCGTAACTTGTCCGTGACACCAGCTGCTTTTCTTTATATTCCGTCAAACTCATCTTTCCTGAACATCGTGCCTTCATTCCAGAACCAGCAACATAAATCTCCTTCGATGAAGAAATCGATATCAAATGATCTTCATTATTAACTTTCATTTGGAGAGTTGTCGTTGGCACCAGTTGTTCTTTTTTCTTATCACTCGTCGAAATAACCTTTGTTCCTGATTCAGCAACATTCGGCATTAGAGGATTTTCTGTCGAGACAACCTTCGTTCCAGTATCAGCAACAATTGGTGCTAGATGATCTTCGTCAACAAATTCCTTTTGGAGAATTGGTTTTGGCATAGATTCTTTCTTCTTATAATTCGTCGGAATAATTATTTTATCCGTTCGTTTAATTCGTGATCCAGGAATATTTACCGGAGTTTGTGTCCTTTGCACCATCTTTTTAAATGATGTTTGTGTCGCAAACCCCGTCCGATACTGTCCCTTCACAACCGTCATCCATGGTCTTGGTTCCATAATTTTAGGAGGTTTTGTAATTTGATAATATATTTCAAATCTTCCTCATCTTCTTTAACCGTTTGCGTTGGTCTTGATGATAACGCCCAATATGCACACGTTTGCGTTTGTCTTTCCATCTTTAATTTGTGTCTCGTTTGGTAGCTTGTTTTCAGATGTTGCTTCGCCTTGAACTTGGCTTCATCATTCCACTTGTATCGATGATGTTTTGTTGATATTGAAAAAGGACCGGCTAATTGCCGGTATACGATTACCATTGATTGCATTCTGGATTCGCTTTAACATAGTGACGAAAGCGAGTAGCATGAAATGTTCCTCTTGTTTTTCGCGTTGTAGGATCCTGCACCACGAAAGTTGCTGGCCCTTTCTTCTCAACGATTATATAGGGGCCCTCATATAGATGGAAGAATTTCGCTACTTCCCTATCGGCTGCATTTGAAACCGGGTTTGTCCTGATGAATACATTTTGCGCCCACTTCGTATTTAACGTTTTGTCGTCCCTTATTCGCACGCTCTATCCTTTTCTGCGCTTTCCTTGACATGTTGCGGAAAGCAATCTCTTGTTTTTTCGAAAAATCAATATCCGTCCCATCTAATTCTCCTAATTGCGGAAACCACTTTGTCCATGGTCTGGTTGGTTTTTTCTTCAGAAATAATTCAGTTGATGTAAACCCAGTGCTGTCATGAGTTGTCTCATTACAACATGTCTCTATCATTGGAATCCATTTAGCCCATGATGCATGTGTCTCAGACGCCAACGTTCGCAAAATCCTACCTATTTCTCTATTAACTCTTTCTACAGGGTTACTTTGTGGATGACGTATTGATGATCGAACATGGTGAATTCCTTCTTCTTTGAGAGTATTGGTCCATTTCTCCGCCATGAACTGTGTTCCATGGTCAGTTAGGATTTTTTAGGCTTTCCGTAATTAGGAATATAATTTCTGAACAATTTGTTGATAGTTACGCTCGAGGATGCACGTTTTACCGGATATAATTTTACAAATTTACTAAATAAATCTTCTACTACGAGTATATGTTTCACTCCAGCTCTCGAAGTTGGTAAGGGACCATAATAATCAATTGAAAGAATCTCTAATCGTGTTTTTGGCGTAATACTCTGCATATCGATATGTGACAAATGCGTAGGCACCTTCACTCTTTGGCACATGTCACACGCCGATATGAATTTCCTCGCTCGTTTCCGCAGTCGTGGGAAATAAAAATATTCTTCCAGCAAGGCTGATGTCTTATCCCCCTCTGGGTGAGCGTACATCTCGTGTACTTCGAGAATCAGCTTGTCACATAATTTTTTAGGAATAACACAACGTTGTATTCCATTACAATCAATTCTATACAAGATATTTTCACGCATACACCATTTTGAGGATGTATTTGACGCAAGATGTTTCATTAACTTTGCAAGAGTTTCGTCTTTCGCTTGCCATTTGTCGATATTCTTAAGAGCTGAAACCATCGCAGGAGACAGTACGCGTGCCAATACAGTGAATATGGGGATATTTATCGTACAATCGGCATTGTTCTTTTGTGGAGTATATTCTACGCGACTAAGTACATCTGCCGGTATATTATCTCGTCCAGGTCGATGTCTAATTTCTATATTATAATCTTGTATAGAAAGTATCCATCGTGTAAGACGTAGATTCATAAATCTGCTGCTCATCAAGAAAGTAATTGCCTGATGATCAGTGTACAAGATAATATGACAACTAAAGAAATATGTCCGGAATTTTGACAAGGCCCAAACTATAGCCATAAGTTCTTTTTCTGTAGTAAAATATGCAATCTCGGGACCCTTCAACGTACGACTCGCAAAAGCAAATTTCCCTCACTATCACTTTTTTCAAGAATAGCTCCTATAACAGAAAAACTAGCGTCTGTCGACAAAATAAATTCTTTACTGATATCAGCAAATTGCAATGTAATCTCCTGACAAAATATTGTTTTCAATTTCTCAAAAGCTGTTTGTAGCTCCGCGTTCCATTCCCATCGATTTCCCTTTCTTAATAAACCAATTAGTGTTTTTCTGTAAATTTACTGTAATAATTGATAAGTGCAAGAAATCCTCTTAATTGTTTAATATTTCTAGGTGGTGGAAACTCTTTGATCGCGACTAGTTTCTCTGGATCTTGTCTAATTCCTTCAGCTGATAATATATGCCCTAAAAACTTTAATTCATTCATTAGAAATTGACATTTACCCAGATTAACCGTTACGTTGTGAAACTCAAGACGATAGAAAAGCTCTCGCAAATGCTCCATATGCTCTTCGAAAGTATCCGAAAAACATAATATATCATCAATAAATGTTACGACAAAATGCTCCATTCCTGCCAGTATTATCCGCAATGCTCGAACGAGACTCGCGCTACTGGTTTTTAACCCAAATGGTGTTACTACGTATTCATAACAATGACCTCGATATAGAAATCCGGTATACTGACATTACTCTTGTGTAAGTGGGACTTGCCAGAAGCTACTAGTTAGATCTAAACTCGACATATATCGGATTTTTTTGAATCTCTGAAAGATTATATCTAGAGTTTTTGATATTTCATGATCGTTAATTAAAACTGCGTTAAGCATTCTAGCGTCTAAACATATGCGTACACTACCATATTTTTTATTACTGAAACAACCGGATTTATATATTGTGTTTTACTTAGTCTAATAATGTCATTGTTTAACATACGCGATATTTCCGCATCCGCTGCGTCTAGATATTTAAGAGGAACGGGATATACACGGTGAAAATATGAAGCATTTTCTTGAACGCGAAGATGATGATAGTAACATGTTATTCTACCGATCGCGTCCTTCCACACATTTGGAAACAACTCAATAATAGATTGGAGTCTTTTCTTCTGTTCTGGGGTTCCTTGGCATGTTTCGATATTAATTACAGGATTTTCATTTTGCACGTCCATTGTAGCTGCTTTTGGATCTGAATCAATTCCATCATTTTCACGTCGGTCTTCTTTTTGTAATGAATGCGTTTTCTTGTCTCCAGAATCAGATGTCATCAGAATTGTGTCGTCTTCTAAATTAATTTTCGATTTTGCTCGGCGCAACGTATCTGCAAATCACAGACTAAACCTGGTACAACAATAACAGCAACTTTAATGCAATATCCTCCATTGCTACATGTAACCCATATCTGTCTTCTAAGTCTTGCAGATTTGCTTCCGGTGGCACCAATTACCCTCGTTCCACCGACTGGTAAAACTGGACATTTTTTTAAATGTTCATAGTGTTGTCTGTACCATTCTTCAGACACGGCTGTAATTGTACTGCCAGTATCAATAAGCGCTTTTACTGGAATGCCCTCTATTTCGCAAGTAATCGCTGGACAATGATATATATCGACCGATGCTTGTTCTTCTGTGTCTTCTTCTGTGAGCTCTTCACGAGGATTTCCAAAAACTGAATTTATTTTAATATTGTAAAATTCATCCCCTAAATCCACACTGGAGACTCCTATCACCTTATCGGGGATTTGCTTTAGGCAAGTTACTGGAAGTCTCCATGTTCCTTTCCCGATTTGTCTTCATTTTCGATTAGCGATTCCTGCTCCACATGAATCTCTGCTCCGTCTTCATTATTATCTTGGACCATTGCTACTCTTATAGCTCTATTTTCATTCGACTTTCGGAACGACTCGAATCTCGTAGACTAACTCGCTGGCTTATCAACAGGCTTGCGTGACTCTTCATATCTTTTTTGTAATGGTGGTCTTGTTGTGATTTCACGAGGTAAAAAATCAGGCAGTGTTAAAGCTGACGACGAGACCTTTTCAAAACACTAGCTGGTGACCTATTTCTGTTGAAAATTGCCAAGAATTGTCAAGAAATAGGTAGAAGACAATTCGAACAATAAACGAGTTAAAGCACATTAATGCTAAATCTCAAATACTCAATGCGTATTGATTACAGGCAATTGTTTCTTTATTTAAAAAGATGAACGCGTCTTCACAAATGCATAATTTCTGCGTCTAATTCCTATTGGCGAGATCCTGCACCAATCACGTGTCGGTACATTTCAGATGGCGAACTCTGGTGATGGGAGCGCCAAAAGTTCAATAACTCACTGTCTATTTTTTTGCTAGTGCACTTTGTGGTTGTGAAGGAACTTAACTTGGGATCCGAACTGAGTAGCAGTCGTGTGAATAAATCTTTATTTACTTTTTGCACCGATATCTTACAGGTATGGTGTTCTCTAAAATACCGAACTTTTTTATTATTGGCTTCTTGAGCTTCTTCTGAGAGTTCCCCTATCGGTATTAATAAGTCTTTTATAACGCTGGGCTCATGAAGCAGTACTTGGTGCACAGAAACTGGCATGTGATACCAGTTATACAACTTTACGTATCTTTGTGCAGTTGTTACGCAGAGTCGATCAAATTCCTCAATATTTATGGCGTATCCACTATTTAAGGATTCTTAAGATTAGGCCAAATCTCCGAATGATGTCTTCATCTACCCCGCAGTGTTGCCATCATTCGTTGTCCCATACCCTGGTTTCGGGATATCTACTAATAAGCCCATGTTTCGACAAAATTCTTCTTGTACAATCTTTTTTCTTGCCTCCAAAATTCCTTCTTTGTCTTTTGTGACTTTCCACGTTTTAAGCTCAAGTCTGTATGAAATGTGTAACACGCACTCAAAAAATCGAATATACATATGAAGAATCGATAACCCGTATTTATACACTTCTGTATGGACGGACTTCTCCTGTAAAGTTTGTATTGCATTCATTTCAGAAATGGTAACTCTACAAATACAGCATCGCATTCCAGATGCATCAGTTAACGCGTTGCAAACTTTTCCGTCAACCATCGTCAGATGCAAAGGAAATTGTATTTGTCCCAATCTTGATGAAAATGGTTCCAAAGCCTGAATTTGTTTATTTATATATGCTTCTTCTTGTATACACAGTTCATTTGTTTCATGGATCCATTGAATTCTAATTGGCCTACAGAATCGAATGGATGAGGGCATGGGATTCTGCCATAAGATGTTACCACTACTATTTTCTAGTAACCGAAGTGGAATCAAAGAAGTTATAAACATACTTCCATCTTGAGGCTGATTCATTTTTTGTTTATAGCATGAGAATTCGGCACTGCCATCAAAACCCCACTTACAAACTAATGTTAGTATCTTATCACTGATATTATTAACTTCCCGATTTATAGGGAAGTTATTGTATTTGCCCCGAAAATGGAACATCGATTTTTTAGCAGATCTCCATGTTTCAAGGTCATTGGAGTAATTTTAGGCTATTTTGAACACATTGTTCGTGTGTGGGTGTGTGTGTGTGTGTGTGTGTGTGTGCGTATGTACGTACGTACGTACGTACGTATGTGATCAAATTTTTCGCTAACGTTTTCTAAAAAACTAATAGTCAGATCAAAATGGTCGATGATGCAATCGATGTGTATCAATGTAACTTAGAGCTGAATAGATTTTGTTCTAATTCGGTCCAGTAGTTTTTTAGTTTTTTTTAAGAAAACCTAACAGAATAACGCAATCTAAATGGGAGAATATAAATTTATGAGAGAATAACTAAACTGAAACGGGAAGTTAATAATATATATACATATATTATTACTATTATTATATTTATATAACACACACACACACACACACACATATATATATATATGTATATATACAGGGTGTCCCATTTTAATCCGCCACCACGGCTAACTTAAGAAATATGCATCGGATCAAAAAACATCCCGAACAAAGTTTGATGATTTGGAGGGGGACATCTGATCCTGTCAAAAAATTTCACCCCTACCCCCTCGGGGGGGATCACTTTAAAATTTTAAATAGGACCACCTACATTTTATTGCAGATTCGGATTCTACGCCACAAAATATGTAGGTTTTATTTCAAACATTTTGTTTCATTCGCGATAGGTGGCGCTGTAATCGCGAAATTTCGATTTTTCGCCTATCTCGTTATTATTATATTTATATGTATATAACACATATATATATATATATATATATATATATATATATATATATATATATATATATATATATATATATATATATATATATATATATATATATATATATATATATATATATATTTATTTATTTATTTATTTACTTATTACAATATATAATTATAATAATATAATTGTGATAAATACATATACATGTTCATATGTATATGAGTATATTTATACATGTATAAATATATATATACTCGATAACTACATATTGAAAACAAATAAATATACATAATATCCATATACACAGACACATACATACATACATATATACCCCAGGGGGGTAGGGATGAAATTTTTTAACAGGGTCAGATGTCCCCCTCCAAACCATCAAACTTTTATTCGGGATGTTTTTTGATCCAATGCATATTTCTTAAGTTGTTCGTAGTGGCGGATTAAAATGGGACACTCTCCCTATATATATAGATGTTCGTTTAATGCTACGTCATATAGCAACAATGTTGATAAGTAGAAAACTATTAAATTTCTCCGAATACGAATAATTTTCTAATTAGTGACAATTCGTAATGGTAATAATAAATTACAACTCGCAAATCGGGAAGTTCTTTGCGTGGCCCGTAAAGGGTCACACACAAAATAAACATGAATAGCTATAAGCATCACTACTCGCGAGCGAGCGTAGCGAGCGAGCAACAATAACTCCACTCGCGAGCGAGCGAAGCGAGCGAGCAACAATAACTCTCCTCGCGAGCGAGCGAGCGAAGCGAGCGAGTGAGCAACAATAACCAGCTAGTTATTATGTGGTGTAATCATGCTCACAATACTTTCACACGTTTTATACAATAGATTTTGTAATGGCACTTCACATTTTTCTTCGGTTATTGTGACTTCTTCAGGATAGAATTGCTTTTTCACTTTCAATATTTGAAAATATGACGGGAACAATTGGTGTCCATGGCTGCTTGCAACTGAACGTAGCGTATTATAGGCATCTTTAGTCAAATTTAAAGATATTATTAATGATAATGCTTCTTCGGCTGTTAATTCTGACTGCTGGATTTCTGGACGTTTCCATTTGGCCAGAATATTAGTTGATGCTGTAGATGAAGATGTGCAGTGCGTCAGTAGTGTAGCTGTAGATTTGTCACCTTCTTCTCGTAACTTCATTTTAGCAGCATATACAAGTTCTTCACTGGAGTGTAACTGTCGAAGGTTTTCTATTTTTTTCCTTTTTACACTTTCAGAGCACTCTGCAAATGTCTTTGGTGGACGTCTTATTTTATTACCACTGCTTGATGTTCCCGGTAGATACTGAGTGAATATTTCTGGAAACACAATTTCTTTTGAAAGCCACTCACTATGTTTATTTAAAAATCCAGATTGATTTCTGGAACATGACTCCAACCGCTTAAAATAATTGCAGAAAAAAGTGTTTCGCAAATATAATGCAAGTTCTTCCATCACTAATACATTTTCGCCGATGTAAAAAGTACTTTTTAAAAAATCCATCACACGCTTTTTCCTTTCTTCTATTGATACTTTTGCATCACTTTGCTTCACTTCGTGCAACATTAATCGTGTAATGTGTAGGACCATTTTGAAAATATTGCACTTATCACACCAAAAAAAACACGAAAAACACAGAAAAACGCGAACGGAAAACACAAACTTTGCTTGGGCTAACAGACGAAAATTCAACGCTCGCTCGAACAGAACTGAAGTGTTTGTTTTCCCAGAATTTGTTAGACCCGAAAACGGGAAGAAAATAAAGCATTTCCTAAATTCTTATTGGCTGGTTCTTTGCTAATACGAAAAGGCGGTATTTCCACCAGTAAGTCGATGGTTTGGCATGATAAAACAGCCAAAATGCTAAAGTGATTAACGAAGTGACGGTACTAATCGCTAGAAATTTCCTTAAAGAATTTTATAGTGACATTTTTTATGATGAAGGGTGCAAGACCCGTGCCTAACTACACCTAAATGATCGCTTCTACCATAAAGCAATAAAACCGCTTCGCGAGGATTTTTCTCAATGCGAGAAAAAGCAACTCCAAACGAAATGGTTATTTTCAGAAATCAAAGACGTTCTAAGGGTCGTTCGAACTGTCCTTGGGTCATTTTATTATTCGGGGCACAAAATGCCGAGAACATATTTTACAACATCGGAACATCGTGCTCTGGGCTCGGAGGAGGAATTTTGTTGAAAGTTAAATATAATGTAGTTCATATAAAATAGGGGTGAGGGAGAAGAAAGGAGGGAGTTCTGTCGCTTTTTTTAACGTTTATATGCGGAAATGTGCTGTACACGGTTAAGAAGAACGTCTTTAATAATGCTTCCTTCCATTTCATGACCTGAATTTTTAAATTTTTAATTGAACTCGTTTATGCTACTGTATTCTTTAAATAAAAGAATAGTCGATTCATGTCAAGAATATTAAAAAATTATACTGAATTGCTTGTGGATTTAATTAATATGAGAGGATAGTGTTGTCCATCAAGCATCTGCAGTCAAAGCATTGTGGGCTAACATTGATAACTATATTATAAATACGACTGTATTTTTTTGTTTTACCTACAAAAGAAATTATTAATGAACATACAAACATTAGAATAGACTTCGCAATGAGTACAAATAAATAGTGGTGCGTTCTGTTTCAAACAAGCGAGCCACGCGGGCACATAGTTAAAGATTATGGTTAGCCGCGTACGGTACCGATTACAAATATACATTATAACTTCCGCGGTCGCAGCTGGTCGCAAAAAATTCTTTTTCAGCAATGTGGTCAAGGTTCTAACGAATACATTCGTATAAGATTTATCGTGACTTCGCGTGAATTAAGTTTTGTAACTCCAATTAAAGTCGAAAAATTGAGAAAAAACAGGGGTTTACAAAATAATATTTTTCAAAGGGTTACAATAATTTCATGTCATTATCCTTTCATGTACTAATAGCTAAAGGAACACTTTCACCTAACATAAATGCTTTCAAATAAATTCCAACCTAGTGGAAAATATAATTAGCTAAATATCGAGAATTTTAGAGAAAAGGGCGACAAGTTCAAAGTAGACATCTTTCTTAATCTTTAAGACTAAAAAAAAGTAACTTGCAGTAATTTTATGCACCTCGCATAAACGCGAAAACTTAGTCCAAGGATATAAAAACCTGTAGTTAAAATTTCATGCATTTCCATTGAAGTCGAAAATTTGACTTTTGCTCGTGTTTTTACGGATCCGGACCACTGTGCCACGTCGCGGGCGTCAGACGTTCCCGCCTGGTCTTGTCGGATGAAAGAGATGGAGACCCTTCGCCTCTGGGTAGCGGAAAATGCAGAGACCGCACAGTGGAACGAGTAAGCATAATATCCAGACATGGCAATGATGTAGACTTTAGTTATAGAAATTCGCCTATTTATTAATCATATTATGTAAACTAACCAGTATAGACAATAATACAACTTTTAAATTAAATGTAAATTTATTTATACAATAAATAATAATATAATTATGTTCTATTAAATATTACTGAAAAGATATGTGAATAAAAAGTCAATTTTCGTCATCTATTAGGTCTAAAAGTTCTACTGCTTCGGGAAGTAAATCCTGTTTTATTGTCTTGGTTAATTTTGGTCGGAGAGTCGAAATTAATGGATCTGAACTTATAAGTAAATTGTGTAAAATATCTTCATTTATGGATTTCCGATTGCACTTTCTTGACTTATGTTCTCGGAAGTTTCTGAATTCTTTATTACGGGATTCTTGGGCCTCCTCTGACAGTTGCCCTATAGGAACTATTGCATTTTCAATAATTTTTTCTCCATGAATTAAAATCTTGTGGACACTAACTGGCATATAATACCATGGATAATAATGTACGAATAATTCTGCGGTTTCCTTAGCATAGTGGCCAAATTTTTTTGCATTAACTTTTTGTCTAGATGAAATAGTTTGAAGAATGACTGAAAATCTTTTTATTAAGTTTTCATTAATACCAATTATTTCCGCTGTTGTTTTAGGATCTTTGAAAAATCTTCGGGCAGTGTTTCCGTCATTGGAAGTCCCTCCTCCCTGTTTAACTTTATCTACCATTAAAGGCAGGGCCACACATAGCCGTCCGTTGGGATCCGTTGCCGTCGATTTCCGTCACCTTCCGTCGCTCAACGACGGTCACCGTTATCCACTGTTGGTTTCGGAGTATCTGTAGGCTAGACTGTTCTTGAGTCAGTCGAAGCCGAACCTTCAAAGTGAATACGTACTTACAAATAGAGATTGAAATAAGTGTGTGAAATTATGGGTGACTTCTCAGATGAAGAATTAGCAATTGTTGGTGTATTGTTAAACGAAGTAGAGGGACAAGAAGAACAAAATAAAAGAAAATGGGTGCATGCAGCATGGCTGAAGAGAAGGACCGAGGGAGAGTTCGTGACTCTGTACAAGGAGTTACTAGATGACGAGATCAAATTTTTCGAATATTTCCGCATGTCGCAAAATACATTTCACGTATTATTATCAAAAATAGAAAGCAAATTAAAGAAGAAAGATACCCGGTGGAGACGATCTATAACCCCGAAGGAACGACTAGCAGTATGTCTAAGGTAAGGTATTAAATATGTATTAAATATATAAAATATATATTTACTGTACCTCTAAAAATCCTTAAAAATTTAAATATTTACAGTACTAAAATCTAAAGAACCTATACTAGTATTATTATATCTATAAAAATCCTTAAAAATTTAAATATTTACAGTACTAAATCTAAAGAACCTATACTAGTATTATTATATCTATAAAAATCCTTAAAAATTTAAATATTTACAGTACTAAATCTAAAGAACCTATACTAGTATTATTATATGTATAAAAATCCTTAAAAATTTAAATATTTACAGTACTAAATCTAAAGAACCTATACTAGTATTATTAAATAGAGGGCGGTCCATGCAACTTGTGCACCTGTATAACTTCTAAAATATGCGTTGCACGAAACACTTTTGTATACAAAATTTTGGAAGTTATACAGGTGCACAAGTTGCGTGGACCACCCTGTATCTATAAAAGTCTGCTACTACTAAATATCATTCTTTGAAGGATTCAAAATAATTTTGGAGAAAGGAAGGGCCACTATTTGGTTCCTCGTCGGTTTCGGTATTGTTTTGTCTGCTGCTCTCATTTATTCGTTCTAAATCATATTTTTGTACTATATTAAATATTTCGTTTTTTAGCAAGTGTTTTTTATGGTCCGACAATTTTTTAGCGGTTATTTTTACACTATCTAAAAACGCGTCCATATCATCTGTATTTTGCTTCTTATTATTTAAATATTCTAAGATTTTAGACGAAATTTCGTTTCTTTCTGAGTCGCTCCGTTTTCTTTTATATCCTCCACTGGGACGTTCCTGCAGAGATGATACTATTGGCGGTGTTAGTATTTCTGATGTTACTATTTCGAATGCTACTGTTTCGGTGCTACTGTTTCCGAAACGGATGCTACTGTTTCCGGCATTTCCATCTGTTCCGTTGCAGCTGACGAGACAACATTGGAAATAGTGCTCCTCTCATCCATATATTGTTTTAAAAATTGGAGCTGTTTTTGAAACCTGTATGGTTTCACGGTCTTCGCGGCTTGTCCGCTTTTCCCTTCCATTTTCTTTAGGGATCTCCTATAATTATCTCGCACATTATTCCATTTGTTTCTACATGTATTTCCTGTAAAAAAGACAGATACATCTTAATAAAATAAAAATTTCATATTATAATATATTATTAACCGATTTCTTTATTACAGATTTCTGGCTACTGGAGATTCCTTTAGGACGATCTCCTTTAGTTATAGACTTGGCCGCGCAACTGTTCAATTGATTGTAAAGGATACGTGTAAAATTATAATGGAGAACCTCATGGAGGAGGTAATGGCAATGCCCAGAACCGAACGATGGAAGCAAATTGCGGAAGACTTTAACAACTTCTGAAATTTTCCAAATTGTGTTGGAGCAATAGACGGAAAACACGTCATAATCCAGGCTCCTGCAAATAGCGGTAGCCAATATTACAATTACAAAAAAACGTTTTCTATTGTGTTATTAGCCGTTGTCGATGCTCACTACAATTTCATCGCGATAGATGTAGGGTCGTTTGGCAGAAACAGCGATGGCAGAATTTTTTCAAATTCAAATTTTGGAAAAGCTTTAGAGCAGGGTACTTTGCGTGTACCTGATGATGCGATGTTACCGGGTACCACAAAGAAAGCACCATTTGTATTTGTGGGTGACGAAGCGTTTCCGCTAAAAACATATTTGATGAGACCGTATCCGGGGCCACAATTGGATCAGCCAAAACGTATATTTAACTATCGTTTGTCCCGGGCACGAAGAATAGTCGAAAATGCATTTGGAATATTGTTTCAAAAATTTCGCATTTACAATAGACGACTGCAATGTAAGCCGGAAAATGTTGATTATTTAATACTTACAACATGCATCCTACACAATTTTATTAGAAAGTATGACAATAACTATCGAAATTGTGCTGCTTTAAGCTCTTCAGCTTCAGAAGGAAGTGAACAATTCCAGAATTTATCCGCACAAGGCGGCAATAGCGGAAGAAATGCCTTTGCAGTACGGGAAGTGTTGAAAGATTATTTTATTGGGGAGGGAGCAGTGTCGTGGCAAACCGATCGGATTTGAAATGATTATTTTGTCCTGGCACTGTATTCACTCTTTTCATTATTTCTGCTTAAATATTTCTGTACTGTATATTTTGTATTTTTAAGAATTTTTATGTTGTATATACTTATGCATTATTATTTTTACAGTTAAAAATAGTTATTAGTAGCTTCAGAGAAATGTCGGTGTGTGTGTTCAATATAACAAGTTCACTGTAATGTAGGGTGAATACACTAGAAGTCGACCACCCTCTAGTGGTCGACCACTTTTATTGTTTAGGTTAAAAAACTAAATATTTGAATAAAGCATTTATTAAATGATAATTTTATGTTGATACTTAAATGTCTAACTTCAAAATACGACAAAAGGCGATTTTTAAAAGTAAAGAAAACAAATGCTTTTAAAGTGATTTCTAAACAAGGTTTGATTGTACATGTACAATTGCTGGTTTCAAACACGAGGCGCCCAAAACCGAGCTTTGAGAAGAAATAGCTAATGTAATTCAGCTGTATACATTTTTCATTGAAAAATGAGGCTGTATGCTATTTAAAAAATATCAACATTTTTAGTTATGAGCTTGACAAATTTAACAAATGTGATAATTTAGATTATATGGTCGACTACTGAAGCGACTCGGACACTTTACTTTTAACGTTAATTACGTCTTTTCTAAAACTTTTGTATACAAACAAAAAATATTAGTCATACACTGAATAAATTTAAAGTACTATCATGTATATCATATATTTTAGAACATTGACTGTTTCGTTTTGTTAATACATATAATTCAAATTTAGCTTTAAATTGTAGACTACTAGTGCTTTCACCCTACTGTAAATAGTTGTAAACGGTGCGAGTGTGTATAATGGAGTCCCTAACAATAAGGTGATGTGTATATCTTACCGTCTTCATTTAGTTCTCTCCCTATGGTTTCCCAAACTGTTGCCTTCGCAGCGGTATCCAAATACTGGGGACTTGTAATATCATATAAAATGTTATGCTGCCTCACCAGCTCACTTAATTTTTCCACATTCATGGTTTGTCTAAAAAAATAACAAAAATATTACTTGAAATAATGAATCAGAATGTTAGACACAATATTGTAAGCACTATTATTCACACTTTTACTTGTAGTCACTTTTAGTAATATCCACTATCCGAAACTGTCACTGTACGTGGATCACCGAATGGTCTGTCGCATTCAAAGGCCGTGAAGAAAATGAGGTCTGAACTGTTCTTACTTTTCAACTGTGGCACTGTTTTGACGATGGCACTATGGGTCTTCGCGTGGGGAAAATAGCGTCGCCCCGATTTTTATAACAGAGCAGGTAAACCTGCCTTCGAAAGTGTGGTTCCTTGTAAAATAACCCCGTGACGGGGGTTAATATTCTCCATAACAATTGTTAATTAGGAAATCTTGTTTTGCTCCATTAACAACAACTTTTTTATCGAACATGGTACAAAGTTAATTCTATGCTTAATCGATTCTAAAGACTTCAAAGTTGAATATGAAATCGAGATATGTAACAATTTTGACAACTCCGGAGCAGATATTGCATTTTGCAACTGAAGGCATTTTTAAAATGTGGTGGTGGGTTTGTAAAATGGTAAATTTTTCAATTTACCCGTTCCACTTGAAAATGGCATTTGTTCAAAATAATTGCAAAATAAATGGTTAAAAAAATTATTTTCTCAACTGAAGCAAATTTTATTACATACTCCTATGACTGTACCATAACCATCCAAAAGCACATTTTTGTCACTTCGTTAGTTCAACAGTTATAATTACTTTAAAAAATGTGAACACTATATTTCAAACAACTATAATATGAACAATTTTGAGGATTTTTATCAATTCTTTAAGATACTTTTATATATCCCTAAAGACTATAACATATTCCAATTTTGACAAAATCTAAAATGTTACTCCGAAAATTGTCCGAGTTCGCATGGAATGATCCAGCCTTACATTTTTTCAATTAAACTATTACAATTGATTAGCAATTTTTACAACTCTTTCTTTCCTACTTATTTATACATAATACCACTATTGATGTCAATATATCAATCCAAATGAGACGCAGTTAAGTATTACATAATATACAAATACACGTACGAGTATGAATGCAAATACGAATACGAATACAAATAAGATGGAACATTTAAATTGTAAAGTATGAAAAAAAATATAATAAAATTAAAATCACGAATATAAAACAATTTAACTCACTTTTACACAATTTCTCGTATATTTCTTATATGAATCATTTACTTGTGATCCATCATTTTGCAGATATTCAGTAGTCTACAACTTTTATTTGAAGTATTCTTTTGTTGGACTTTTAAATTCCGAGATATAATCGATTTTCTGGAAAAAGAGCCCGTTTTTCGACTTTCAATGCCCGCCAACTGTTTATTTAGAAAATTCAGCTATTAATTTTTTATAATTTTCATTTTTAAACATGATCTAAAGCAATGTATGCAACCTGGCACCTGTAGCAATTTTGGCACGAATGAGTACACGTCTCGACTAATTTGACTGGCCTATTTCTCCAAAACAAAAAGTCATGCATGCAAATTCCTTTGTTATTCTTATCTCATCAACTGGAAGTATCGACGCTATCTGTCACTGTACTTCCACGAGCAATCGTAAAGATCAAAATTTACCTGGGTGCCTGGTGCGTTCGTCGATAGACCGTACCATCATTCCATAGCCAAATGTTTCCTTCGACTTTTTTCAAATCGTAGCCAAACAATATCTTCATGCAGTAAAACATTTCTGGGTTAAATTGCCTCGCTATTAGTAACGGTCGCCGAAGAAAACTTGAATATGCAGAACTGTCGCGGCCGACCTTCGCATCCGAACCGAGGCAAGGGCAACTTGGCGCTATCGTACCCGACGGCGGAAAAAATATTGCTTCGTGATGACTTTATGACAGTCGAAAGCATTGTCCTGTACCGGCGGCGAGAAAACGTTAATTCCTGAAATTAGCGGTACGTGATTTAGAACGAGTTTTCGATGCGGGAGGCCTTTCGTCGACTACTCTATCTGAACCCTAAATATTGGTCTTGGGAAAAGTCGTTTCCCCAAGCGAACGCTTATGCAATTTTTTACATGCAATGTTTCGCGTTACCAACGATTCTGAATGTCTTCTGCGCTGAATCATCGACGAAACCTGCGACAATTGGCAAGCGGTCAATACTTTCGTGCGGCCGTGAGAAAAATTTCCCGTAACGATTTGCGAGATGTAACAAATTAAGAAATAACCGATTCAATTCTCAAATTATCAAGTGACCGCGTTCATATTTGTACTGTTGTATTCCTTTATAATTATAAACATAAACGTATAAATAAATTGAAAACCGATATTTCAGTATTTTTGCGTACTTGTGGAAGTAGTACATTAGAATGATCAATATATTTTCATTATTAAATAAATATTATATGAAATTCTAAATATTTGTATTTCATTTATAAATGTGTAACGAACTGTGCGTCTATTTTTATTAATTGTCACTTACGTCGTTACACGATCTTGGACAGAGCGGCTTGCCAAGGATCTTAGGGTTCTTTAGGATACGTGTACTAAATGAAACTGAGGCCTTTTCTTTTATGAATAACAAAATAACAATTTATTCAATAATACTTAATTCTATATTACAACTAATCCTTATAGTCCTCTAAGGCAGGCCTGGGGAAATCGTGGCCCGCGGGCCACACGGTCTCCGTTCTCCTCCTCCCGAGCTCTCCCCACTACATCCACTTGTTTCTGCCGCTGTGTGACACTCGCAGTGAGAGCATTGTACAGGTATGTCGGTGTGCGGAGCAGCGGGAGTGGTGAGGGAAATCGTAGCCTACTGGAGGGGGAACGCCACACTAATGGAAGGAGTAGCACAGCAACGTCGGGAAAGAATTTCCCCGGGCCTGCTCTAAGGTAATACGGGAAATAGTCTTTTATAAGTAATTAGTCTATGAGGAGGGATAGATCTTCCGTGAAGAGTTTTATGGGATTTGAATATGGTTTGGCCTTGGTATAGTCGAGCGATTTGACTGGCTCGGATAACGCTGGCACTGACTCATCCGGTTTAGCGTGGCACGACTCACTTCAGCACTGACGCGGTCGATAACTCGACTCGGTCGGTAACTCAATCGATACTGTCTCGATTATTAACTGGCACTGACTCGAATGACATCTGGTGTGTCTCAATAAAGTTCGTAATACAGACTCACATCAGTCGATAAGAGAGTCCTGTATTGACGCGACCTACTTTTCTTGTCGCGATAGCACCTTCTTTTCTTGGAGAGAGTTATGAGAATATAGGAATCTAAAGGAGCTGGCTAAAGCTACCTCGAGGGTGAATAACCCAGGAGCTGGTTAAAGCTACCTAGGTCGGTAGGAATCCAGGAGCTGGTTAGAGCTACCTAGTTTTTAGGTTAGGAGTCAGTTGCCGAGTGCTGGCAAGGTCGGATGCTTTGCTGACCGGTGAGTGCTCTTGGCCAGGAAGGGCACTCTCTCTGTGTTTCAGGTTATGACTGGGTTGGTATAAGGAGCGCACCAGGAGGTGGTTAAAGCTACCTAGGCAGGATTTCAAGGAGCTGGTTAAAGCTACCTCGAGAGGTAAATCAAGGAGCTGGCTAAAGCTACCTCGATTCGGAGGATTCCAAGGAGCTGGTTAAAGCTACCTCAGAAGGTTGTTCAAGGAGCTGGTTAAAGCTACCTCGAGAGGTAAATCAAGGAGCTGGTTAAAGCTACCTCGATTGGGAGGATCTCAAGGAGCTGGCTAAAGCTACCTCGAGAGGTAAGTCAAGGAGCTGGTTAAAGCTACCTCGACTGATGGAACCCAGGAGCTGGCTAAAGCTACCTAGGCAGGATTTGGAATAATAGGTTATGAGTAGGCTTCAGAGAGTGGTTCCCTTGGCTCAAGGCTTTGGCTGGTGCACAGTCGAAGTCTTGTTTCTCTCTACTTCTGAATTCTCTTGATTAACGGGCCCCCATTTATACCCGGAATTTCCAATGGGGCCTTGGTGGGGATTCCTTCTAGAAGTTTCGATGTTTCTTCTAGAAGCTTCGGTGTTTCTTCTAGAAGCTTCGGTGTTCCTTCTAGAAGCTTCGGTGTTCCTTCTAGAAGCTTCGTTGCGAGGGGGTCGTGGAGGGGGTTTCTTCTCGATGCTTCTATGCGAGGGGATCGTGAAGGGGGGTTTCTGCTCGATGCTTCGTTGCGAGGGGGTCGTGGAGGGGATTTCTTCTCTGGGCGCCATATTGGATCTTGACGGTTACCCAGCACGGCGGGAGCCTAGCACGGCGGGTGCCTAGCATGGCAGGCGCTTACGCGAAATGTGAACGGGACTCAGGGTTAACAAATGTGAACGTTTTATATGCTCTTGGGGAACCTAAACTATTTATTAATATTTAATATTACATTTTGTTGTCGCACGAGTTCATCGTTCATTACACCTCCCCGCCGAGGAGAGCTCTCGTCCTCGAGAGCTATTTCTCTTCCGGGTGTGAGTGGAAGTTGCTCGGTAACCCGTGGGTTGCCGGCTTCAATGCCCGTGGTCGGTGGTGGTGTTTCGCCAGAACCGAAAATTTTTATAAATCGCCACGCTCGGTGGCGTGGGTCCTTTTTGGGTAACTTTTTGTACCATTGCCAATCTGGTTCCACATACACTTCCCGGAGGGACCATTGGGAGGTTGAACTTTTTGATTGGACTTTTATTAACGTGCGCTTTTGTCCCGCTCGTTTTGGCATTTTTGTGGCAACTGTGAGGCAATGAAAACATAGGGGTGAGGTAGAAGTTTCGAGAAAGAAGTGATAGGAGTAGGGATGGTTCGCTGTTTCGAAGAAGAGTGATAGGAGTAGGGATGGTTCGCTGTTTCGAGGAAGAAGTGATAGGAGTAGGGATGGTTCGCTGTTTCGAGGAAGAGTGATAGGTAGTAGGGGTGGTTCGCTGTTTCGAGGAAGAAGTGATAGTTTTAGTTTAATATATTTTTTGTTTATTTATATATATATATACATATTTGTTTTTTTTCTTTTTTCTTCTTTTTTTTTTTTTTTTTTTTTTTTTCTTTATCTGCCCCAATTTAATCTGTTTAGCACCTCAACCGGGCGGAGTGCTTGGAGGTCCTCAATGTCTTGAGGCGTTAAGTTGAGGCACTCTTCTATACATCCAGAGCACCTCGCCGCCGGGCCCTGGGCGATGCGTGGGCGGCGGCAAAAAAGGCATCTTCGGATACGGTGCGCCGCATAGTGATGCGTCATCATATGATCCGGGGCTGGGATATACTCAATTTGGTGCTGTGGTTGGCGGTGGCGGTAACACCTCTCGCAGATTATCTGCTTTTCCTGGTCGTCTGGTTTTATGTAAACGATTTCTATCGGTCGGAGACAGACGAGCCGGAGGAGTGGACCGTATGTTTCGGGGTAATCTTCAGGGAGGACCCCATCCACTGGTCCGTAGAATTCAATACTTAATGAGTCTTGCTCCGGGAGCCAATTTCGGACAGGCATTTTCTAATTTCATGTTTAATTTGATATATTCGTTTTTATCTTTTTTTATTTACAATTAAAATTCGAACCTGTATTAATTTTGGCTCTGTATTCCTTCTAATTGCTTGTTTTTCCTCTTTCTCCTTTTTTTTTCGTATTATTATTTCACTTATTTGCACTTGAGGTACTTATTTCTTCGAAGGTTCACTTGGGAATGATGAAATTTCCTTCCCTTCTACCAGGATGGTAGGGGAAATTGTTATTTCTGGGGATTTAGAGCTTATTTAATAAACATTTTCTCATAAAATCCATTCTTTAATTTTTCAAGTTTCATTGGTTTCTTCATTTTCTTTATTTTTCCTGGAATAAGCCTTTTTTACTCGGTTTTTATGAACCACTCTAGTCCTTTTGGGTCCTATTTGAATGCGTAGATTATTTTGTGGGAGTATTTCAACAATTTTGTATGGACCATCGTATTCGTCTCCTAATTTCTGTTTCTTTGATTTTAATAATAATATTTGTTCTCCTTCTTTATAATTAACTATTTTTGTTTTCCTATCATAATAGTATTTTTGCTGATTTTTCGAGACTTCCAGGTTTCTTCGAGCTAATTTTCTATTGGTTAATAGTTTTACTAATAGTTTATCCACAATATCTTTATATGTAAGTGGCTGATTGTTAAGGGGGAATTTTGAAGGAAGGCGAGCTTGTTGGCCAAATACTAGCTCGTGGGGGGTGAACTGTGTTCCTTCGTGTTTGCTCGTGTTGTAGGAGAACATAGCTTGAGGGAGCCACTCGTCCCATTGCTTCTCTTTTGAGGCGTAGTGTTTGAGATATTCTATTAGCACGTGATGGCTTCTTTCTAATGAGCCATTTGATTGAGGATGAAATGAAGATGTTCGATATTGTTTAATGTGGAATGTTTTTGCAAATTTCTTCATTAGTGCACTAGTAAAACAAGTGCCTTGGTCAGTGAGTATCGCTTGAGGGCATCCGAATCGGCATATGAAGTGATTAGTGAATTCTTTCGCTACTTCTTCCGTAGTGATTGAGGTTAGGGGCACCGCTAGGGAGTATTTAGTGAGGTTATCTTGGATGGTTAGGATATAACTCTTCCCTCTTGAAGTGTATGGTAATGGTCCGACTATGTCCATTGCGACTTTGTCGAAAGCATTATAAGGCGTATCGTTATTATTAGTGGTTCTCTGTTTTTTACTCTAACTAATTTCTTTTTTTGACAACTTATGCATGTCTTTATATAATTGCTGATGTCTGATCTCATATTAGTCCAAAAATATAAGCTTCTCATTCGATCATATGTTTTTTTGACTCCTTTATGTCCTTCTGTTGGAGATTCATGATTTTCTTTAATAATTTCGTTTCTTTGATTTTCAGGAGGTGACTGGATAGTTAGATGACGCGTGTCCGAATCTTTGACAATTTGTACATTGAGTTACCTGTTTTTTTTTCTATTTTTTCCCATTTTACTTTTTGGTAATTTATGTGTCTTACGTGTTTTAGCAGCGTCGTGTCGGAGTCCGGTGAGAATTGCACTATTAGGATTGGTAGCCTATAATTTTCCTTTTTAGATCTGTTCGTGACAAAGGGTGTTATTTTTTGTACCCTAATTTTATTCGATGCTAGCCTACTTATTTCCTGCTCAATTTCTACAAACGGTGTGTCGGGGTCGATGCCTTTTAATAACAGTGTTTGTGGTTTTAGTGCCTTTGGTGTGTATGTAAAATATTTGTATTGCTTTTCTGTTAATACGCGTTTTATTATTATGAAGTCGCTTAATGTTGTTGGATGTATTGTGTGTTTATTGTCTGTTAGTCTTTTTATAACGAAGTCTGTTTTTTTATCTGAATTTTGGAGTGAATTCATAGTTGCTGCTACCGAGCTGTCATGAATTATTATGGGTGGTGGTTTGATATATTTCTTACCGAACTTTCTCGTTGGATTGGGAATTGGTTCGTTGCCGATGTTGTTTGCGTCTTCTTCCCTCTGCTTTCTGTTTGTTGGCTGGCGGGCTGCAGTCTCGAGTTATCTCGTTGCGTTTTCCCCCTCTGGCTCGTCTTCGTCCATTGGTTGGGTTGTGTGCTCGTCTTGTGAATTTTCTTGCTCCTCCGACGTTGTTAGAGCATGGAATCTATTTCTTGTCTCTATTGTCGGCATTCTTTGTCGTTCTTCTCGTTTATAGTTTATTTTTGCCAGTTCGCTTTGCAGCCAGTCCCTTTCCTTTTTTATGGAATCTAGTTCTTCTTTCATGCTTCTTAGGAGAATTTCCCAATTTTGAAAGCTGGTCGACTCTCCTTTGTTGCTCATGTTTGTTGTGTCTGTGTCCTTTGGTGCGTCACGTGATGTCGCCGTTGGCACGTTCGAATTTCCTCTCTCTCTTATGATCGAGACAATGGCTTGATCTTTAATTTTTGATTGTTCCACTGATGCTTTGCGTGCTAATTTCAGGTTGGGCGTGGGCCTTATTTTTTTGCTTGCCCCTTTTTCATGTCGGTGTTGTACGGATAATTTTGGATTCTTAATTTTACTGATGATTTACCTTCCGAATCATCTTCCGATTGGTTTTGGTTTTCTCCGAGCACGTGGCTCGTTCTGGTTGATTTTAACGATAATTTATGTTCGGAGCTCTCACCTTCCGCTGTTTGTGGATTTTCTCTATATTTGGAATTTACTTCCTGGTCTTCTTGGCTGTTGATTTTCCAAATTACTGGAACATTTTCCAGTATTTTCAGCCCTTCCTTGTCTGTTTCGGCCATTCGGCCATGTGGCGGCCTAACCTCGCTTTTTCCCGAAGACGGGTTTTTCGCTGTCCCCTCCTTTTGCTGGTGATTTTTGTCCAAATTTCGTCTTCTGCTTGTCCGACTGTTCGGTTTTTCACCTTCCACCCGGTTTTTTTTTGCACTTGTGCACTGATTTAAGTCGATTCGTAATCGCTTGTCACTCACGACGCTCGGGAGCTCTTCTCCTAACGGCTTCCCGCCGAGGAGTGGAATTTGGTATCTGGTTCTAGGAGGGATGGTTACCACATTTTCTTGGAATGGTAATACCTTGTCTTTAACAGTTATCGCTAATTTAGAATAATCAATGCTGGCTCCGCTATTTTGATAAAAATCGGTACCTAAGAGGCCGTCCTGTGCTATTGACAATTCGTCAACTACATGAATTATTAATTCTGTGTCAAATTCTCGGATTTTTATATATCCTAAGGTGGTCATAGTACTACCTGTAATTCCTTTAAGATCGAATGTTATGTCAGAATGAATAGGCGTCTCAGGTGCGATCGCGCTTTTTTTTTATTACATTTAAATCGGAACCCGTGTCTACCATCATTAATGCTTCGCCACTTTGAAATTCTGTTCCGGACAGTATTATGCTAGGAGGTTTCTTACTCTGCTCGCTAGACAGAGTTAACACTGCCTGTTTCCTAATGGGTTGGTTTTGATCGTTCGTGTTGCTTATTTTATTGGATCGTGGGTTAAAAGTATTTTGTCTGCGATTAAGATTATTGTTATTATATGCTCTTTTCCTACATTCGTCTATAGTATGGCCTTTATTTTTGCAATATCTACATTCCTTAATGTACGATTGCTTTGGGAAGATATTTCTTCTTGGTTGCGAGAATCGGCATTCTTGAACTGTGTGCCCCCTTTTTCGGCAATGATTGCAGTATTTTAACTGCCAGTCTACTTGTGATATTTGTCGTTCTTCTGGGAATCTATTTCCGCAATCGTTGGCCGAATGGCCCTAACCAAAACAGACTGTGCATTGGGAGAGGTCCTGCGCATATTTTCCTCTAATTATATTTTCATTGAACTCTGCTTCCGCTTTAATTGCGCTACTAATGTCCAAATTTTTAAATTCTATCGTTTTTAATTGCGTATAAATTTCTGGTTTTAGCCCATTTAAGAAGGCTTGGATTGTGTTATTTTCCGCGTTTTGGTTATATTCAACTGTGTCTCCTGGATTCTCGACTTCGTGACAATTCTTTATTTGAAGAAAAAGACTCGAGATTCGACTGCCATAATCAACAACTACTTCGTTTGGTAATTGTGCTATTCTGGATAAGTCGCTGTATAATTGTATAGACGAATGTAGGGGTGCGAATCGCGATTTTAGTACTTTTATAACTTCTTCGATAGTATTATAATCGCCGCTTAGTATTACTCGTGAAGCTTGTCCGAATAATTTGTTCTTGATTAATTGTACTAAGCCGTATTCGGCTTTTGGCGTTACAATGATTTTAGCGTTTCTACAGCATTTTATGAACTGGTATATGGGAATATTTCGACCGTCGAATCGCGGAACTGAATCCGCGGCGTCTCTAATGCTGACTGGTGCATTAGAGTTAAGTTGCATGCGTTGGAACTCGCTTGCAATTTTTCCAATGGTATCGTCGATAGACATTTTGAATGAAAAATCTCAGTCTCAGAAGAAAAGCAAATTGATTTTCTTTGGCAAGAAAAGAAAAGAAATCTGTGATTTTTTAGAAAATTGTAAGAAATGAATGAAATAATTGGATAAATGAAAAATAATATAGAAAATCCGTATTTTAGTACTAACGTATCCTCACCCACTGTCACCAAAAATGTATTATGAAACGAACTGTGCGTCTATTTTTATTAATTGTCACTTACGTCGTTACACGATCCTGGACAGAGCGGCTTGCCAAGGATCTTAGGGTTCTTTAGGATACGTGTACTAAATGAAACTGAGACCTTTTCTTTTATGAATAACAAAATAACAATTTATTCAATAATACTTAATTCTATATTACAACTAATTTTTATAGTCCTCCAAAGTAATACGGGAAATAGTCTTTTACAAGTAATTAGTCTTTGAGGAGGGGTAGATCTTCCGTGAACAGTTTTATGAGATTTGAATATGGTTTGGCCTTGGTATAGTCGAGCCATTTGACTGGCTCGGATAACGCTGGCACTGACTCACCCGGTTTAGCGTGGCACGACTCACTTCAGCACTGACGCGGTCGATAACTCGACTCGGTCGGTAACTCAATCGATACTGTCTCGATTATTAACTGGCACTGACTCGAATGACATCTGGTGTGTCTCAATAGAGTTCGTAATACAGACTCAGTCGATAAGAGAGTTCTGTATTGACGCGACGTACTTTTCTCGTCGCGATAGCACCTTCTTTTCTTGGTGAGAGTTATGAGAATATAGGAATCTCAAGGAGCTGGCTAAAGCTACCTCGAGGGTGAATAACCCAGGAGCTGGTTAAAGCTACCTAGGTCGGTAGGAATCCAGGAGCTGGTTAAAGCTACCTAGTTTTAGGTTAGGAGTCAGTTGCCGAGTGCTGGCAAGGTCGGATGCTTTGCTGACCGGTGAGTGCTCTTGGCCAGAAAGGGCACTCTCTTTGTGTTTCAGGTTATGACTGGGTTGGTATAAGGAGCGCACCAGGAGCTGGCTAAAGCTACCTAGGCAGGATTTGGAATAATAGGTTATGAGTAGGCTTCAGAGAGTGGTTCCCTTGGCTCAAGGCTTTGGCTGGTGCACAGTCGAAGTCTTGCTTCTCTCTACTTCTGAATTCTCTTGATTGACGGGCCTCCATTTATACCCGAAATTTCCAATGGGGCCTTGGTGGGGATTCCTTCTAGAAGTTTCGATGTTTCTTCTAGAAGCTTCGGTGTTCCTTCTAGAAGCTTCGGTGTTCCTTCTAGAAGCTTCGTTGCGAGGAGGTCGTGGAGGGGGTTTCTTCTCGATGCTTCTATGCGAGGGGATCGTGGAGGGGGGTTTCTGCTCGATGCTTCGTTGCGAGGGGGTCGTGGAGGGGATTTCTTCTCTGGGCGCCATATTGGATCTTGACGGTTACCCAGCGCGGCGGGTACGCAGCACGGCGGGAGCCTAGCACGGCGGGTGCCTAGCATGGCAGGCGCTTACGCGAAATGTGAACGGGACTCAGGGTTAACAAATGTGAACGTTTTATATGCTCTTGGGGAACCTAACCTATTTATTAATATTTAATATTACATTTTGTTGTCGCACGAGTTCATCGTTCATTACAAATGTGTAATCCTGAAAAAATGCGAATTCTTACCTCCATTACCATGAATCTTAATTTGTATTACCATGAATTGAGAATCATGATTCTATTCCAGGAAACAAAATACTGCTTTGGATATTATCTATTTTCTATAATTTCCGGAAGGTCAATTCAATGACTGTTCCATTTAGTCCAAATTATTACTAGATCAATTGGCTATGACAGTTCGAATAACTTTTCGAACAATTCTCTACGAACGTTTCACTCATTTTGCCGCTTTCTCTGAAATCATTTCTTCATTACAAAAATTTGTATTTCAATTGATTAATATCTTGACTTGAACACTGAGGACGAGAAGAACACCTTACCCTCAGAACGAAACGATCGTAACAAAATTTAGGCAGGAAAAAGTAGTCATCGCAAATATTTTAAACCGTGTATTTAGTATTCGTATGCACAAATCTATAGATGGTGAAGAGACTGATCGCATAAAGCTCTGTGATCATCTGTGATATACTTCATTCGCAAAAATGCATACCATACGCGGAGTTCTGACTATAACGCCCATAGCGGCGACCAGAGGATCTTCCATCTATTGATCACAAAAAATCAACCAGGTAGAGGTGCTTTGTTGGAAAACCTCTTTCATACACCGTGATCAGTGCGAGCGTTCCAGGTAGTATAGAGTTCAGGAATCTACACTTAATTATATACCCCAAATTATTTAAAAAAGAAGGTTGTAATGCATTTATTTATGTATATATTGTTCTTACTTTAAAATACATTTTAAATTTCACTATAAAGCTTGTCATGACATTTAATAATGATTCTACCTAGGGATCCCATAATGAGGGAGAAGACAAACCGCCACCATTACGGCCATGTTTGGGTATTGCAGGAAACCCATTCTTGCAGGGCGAAAAAGTCAAAATTCAACTGTAAGCACTATAGGTGTGTTTTTTTTTTTTTATTGTTGCACTACCTGTACTAGTGCAGGGTGAACGAGAGATACTAAACAGTTTATTCTGCACTAATGTAACCAGTGCAGTAACAGGAAATAGACATTATGTTAACCCACTTTGTTGGATTAATTGCTTCATATAGGTTCATCCACAATTAATGGGTTTTATAACGATTTTTCTAACGATTATTTATAACAAAATAAAATTTGTTTATAAACGCAACTAAAGAATTAGAATTTGAATAACAGTATGTTTAACTTTCTAAGCTTTCTAACTTGGATTATATTTTTGATATTTTATAGGTTTTGACATATATTAACAGTCTCGTAGATCGTTTGCATAATATTGCTATAAATGCATAAAATCTGCAGTCCATTTGCTATAAATAATGCGAGACTATCGTAACTTGCACTGGTGTACTATGTTTTAAATTAATATAACAATATCGCCAATATTGTTATTATAATGCGAGAGATTCCTTTTCGCTTCTATCCACGCTTGCCCACGCTATGCTTGCCTACGCACCAATTGGCCACACTTTCCCACGATTTGGCACGCTTGTATTCCTAAATGAGCTCTATTCCAACCGAAAACACCCCGGTAATGGCGTACAACCAGTTCGCGTTGAGCAAGTCGGTGTCTTATCCCTCATTATAGGATCCCTTAATGTTGATCAAAGTTTCAGCTTTCAATTAGTTGTCGATAAAGTTAGTTGTTAAGAGTAATTTGTTGTATCATACTTTGACAAGCAATTTCATTTTACATCATCTTACATAATGCAGAAAAAACGTGTTCCATGTAAAAAATTACATGTTGTTTACGTGCATATTCTATGATAATTAGTAGACATCGGATGTTCATACATTTTGCACAGATGCAGTATTTCTGTTTAAAATCATTAATGACTTAACTGACTGTCCTGAACTACTTGGTCTCATTAATGCAGCACTGCTCTGGAAAAAAACTTTGGAAACGAAAAAACCTGAAAACCAGAATCTACTGTATTGATATACTTTCGTCTTACACTTAAAATTACAAATGATGTCTTTAGCTGTAATTTGATTGGCATTTTAGTGATAGAGTCTTACTGCTTTTACCATTCACAGTCTTGGAAACTGGTTCAAAGTTAAAATTGAACTTTTCTCTGCACCACAAAGACCTTGCAATCATTTCCTCGTGATTTTGCTTCTCCTTGCTCAGGAAAAAAGAACAGCGACCCTTTCCCAACATCAGTGTTGTCTTTGGATCGAATTCCCAAAATGGGCTTGCAAGAAGGCAGATTTCTACTTTCAAAGAAAGAAAGAAATATTTCTCGTTGCTCAATACCTCTCCATCGAGGTGTTTTTCAAGAACCTGCAGTATGAATGTGGAATCAGGTTTTTCGAATCGTAAGCTGGATTTAATTTAAACAAGACCAGATATTTAATATTATTACATTGCACTGTAAGCGAATCTCTAAATTCCGAGAGAAGAGCCAAATCTGTTTAACTCTACTTTTTCACAGTTTTCTATCTTTGTACAATTTTCTTTGAAGTTAAAAGAAATTGAGGTGGGAGCTGGAAAATTATAATGTTTATTATTTTTTATTTGCGATAATATTTCACTCACTTCTCGCAAATGAAGTTAGTTTCGGAAATTACTTATTTAATCGTTTATAAATCTTTGTTAAAGAAATATTAAATACATGACGAAGTAAATGTAAATTCAACATTAGGAATTAGTGAAGCTTTTTTATATAAATAAAAAAATTGCTTGCTTTCATTTTTCACAATGTAGTTCTAAACTTCTGCACTATAGTGTACTCGCAATTTTCATCGACTGTTCTAACTATTTCAGTTCAATAATCTTTGGACGTTTCTCTGGGTTAAAATTGAAATTGTTCTCGAAGTACTATTGATAAAAATGCGTTGCTTCTTGGATTATCCCATTGGATCCCTGTTATTGCAATTTAATCCTGTGGAATTCAATTTTTCTTCGTAGAAAGCAAAATTTTATACCAGAGAAGCAATAAATATTGGTTATTGAATATACTAGATCGTCTACAAAATTCTGAAAAATATTTTTAAATTAAATTTTAGATGAAATATAGTATTTTAAAGGGAACATTTTCCTTCAGACGTATTCTTTTGGAACGTTTTTTTTTTTTTTTAATGAAAAGTTATTAGATGATTATAAATCAGGAAATTCAACATTTTCCTTGTAAGTTCAAATACATTTCGAGGAGATAGATTGAAATTCTGATGTATGAGGGTGAGTTAAAAATTATCCGCATTTTCGATGTGGAATTTATTTCAATTAACTATTTAAAAAGATAAGCAGATCATTTTTCCAAGCAATCATCCAGTTAGTACATGCTTTTAATAGTGTACATTTAAATTATTTTCTGTGGTTTGTGTTCTTGCATCAATTTAATACAAAAGAAAATGAAATTAATTTTAAGAAAAATGTATTAATAAATAATGGCTGTTATGTAAATCAAAACGCACTCTTTCTCCATGAAAAGTTTAATGTGTATAAGTAGTGTAACAACCGTGTGTCTATTTTTATTAAATGTCACTTTAACGTTACATGCTCGCTAACGGAGCGGCTTATTAACGACCTAAGGGTTCGTGGGATACGTGTGGCGTGGAGTTAATGATTGAAACCCAAAGTCTGAGACTTTGCTTTTTCTTTTAACAATATAACAATTTTATTCAGAATACTTAAATACTAAAATTATAATTAATCTTACAGTCATTTACAGTAGATTTTGCACAAAACAGTTTTTTACAAATAAACAGAGAAACTATTTTCCATACATCTGGATTTTGATGTATTGTTTGTTTCTGATACGATAGAGCACTTTGATTGGCTCGGTTTGATGCTGGCACTGACTCATCTGGTTGGTATGATAACCACCGACTCACTTCGGCATTGACATGGTCCTCTGCGGGTGGCAGCTACAGAACGGTGTTTTTCAGCGCGAAGTACCACTCCAGCGTAGTGGTAGCTGCGGAGCATCATCCCTCGAGGAACTCGGGAATTAGGCTTGCCATCTGAGTGTCGTGCCATACCCCTTAGCCTTCCACCCCTGCGGAGCCCGCCTTCGGTTCCCCTACTCTTACCACTGAAGCTAAGGCTAAGATCTCATGGAGCGTGCTATCGCGAGTCGCGCCGTGCCACAGCAATGGCAGCGAAAAAGTAACTCTGCGAGAGCCACGGCACGATCCCCGCTACACAACGTGAATAGCGGGTCCCAACTGTAGCGCGTAGTGTGTGGTAGGCAGGTGGAGCGAGATGCGGCGCGAAAACCGTTCCAACAACGGTCTGTGGAGCAAGGAGCGTATCATGCAGCACGGGTCGTGCTATGGCTTTCGCTAGAGCACTAAAGAGGTGAGTATACGCAACCGCCATTAGGGTGCCTGCAGAGGGGCAAGTGGAGATAAGTGAGTGGTTATAATGTTGCAAACTTCAGCGAATTCTGCAATACGCGGAATTACACTCCCCACCACCACTCACTTATCCCCACTTACCTCTCTGCAGGCACCCTATGGCAGTTGCGTATACTCACCTCTTTAGTGCTCTACCTTCACCGAGATGCTTTTTCCTCGCCATTGCTGTGGCGTGGCTCGCGATAGCACGTTCCATGGGATCTCAGCCTAACGCGTACCGCGTGGGGCAAGCCAGTGGGCTGAGATGAGCAAATTTTTATTTAGATAATCTCGAAGAAAAGATAATTTTTGGTTATCCTTTATTTGTACTTGTTTTCGTTACGGATTTATTCGACATAGTTTATCTGTGTCGATTTTATTGTAGGAATTTTATTCGTTATTTACAATTTATTCGATGCTCGGTCTAACTCGTGGATGTATTTGAGTTCCGCTAGCGGTGAGAACGTATTCGAGGTGCATTATCCGCGACAGCCTAGCCGAAAGGTTTGTAGTTATCTTCCGTGTGTATTCGAAAGTGAAAAGCAGCGCCACCATTCATTCAACGATTGTATCCGTCATTACTCAGCTACGGAGGTTTATCTATCAAATTTTAACTGAGCGAGTTTCTGCCTAACCTCTATAGGTTATTCGAAGCTCGGTGTAGCGAGATACTTTATTCGAATTTTTTATTCGTGACGGGTTATTCGAAAGAGTCAAAATCATGCCTCATCTTTATTCATAATTTTTATTCGTTGGCTTTGAATAACTGTGATATTTGGATGCGATGTTGCCAAATGATAATACGTGTAAAGGAACAGTTCAAAATACCTAATTTTCTATTAAAATGTAAGAAGATGATATCTTTGAAAATATAAAGAAAAAATCGTTTTCAACAACAGATGAATTATATTCAAATAATTTTGAAGTGATTGAAATAAAAAATGTTTATTGAAATTTACAAAATCAGATACATGTTGAACAGTGTTATAATTTATTGAAATTATCTGTTTCACTACCTCGATTTTTTGTTTTTTCATATCTCATGCGCTTCAACATTTCAACAATTATTATCACTTAACACGATTAAATGTTGTAGCAAGTAATAAGTAACAGCTCATAACATCATTACATTGTTATCCATACATGTATCAGCAATTACCAATTAAATATTAATTTTTGTTTTTTCAAATGACTGTAGAGGACTTTAAAAATTATAAGTTTGATGTCTTTCAAATGACAATTTATAATTAATTATATACTAGTATCTGCAGTCTGCAGGTTTGTTTATATTCACTCGGTTCTTTCTATTATATTTGATGGTAACTAATGTTTAAATGTAAGATAGCATAGATGCATGTAAGTAAATCGCAGGAAAGGAATTGACAAAAATTAGGGGATTATGTTATGTATGAATATGTATTTCATTTTACTTGTGAATAACTTTTCATACAATATTTGCTCCTTAAATAACATACTAAATGTTCTCAATATTATACATTTTAAATTGTATATTCTTTTATTGTTCCCCTCAGGGTTACAATCTCCTCTCTCCTCTCTTACCACTACTTATCCTACTTATTTACTATCTTATATCTATCCTTATTTCTATTTCCACACTCATCCTCTTTACTCCGCCTCTTCTCTCGCTAACGCACACATCCCGCTTTTCGCCGCTTTTTACCACCGTTCGCAACGCTCGCCTCTGCCGCCCTTCGCCTACTCGCATCGCATCGTTCGCCGCCTCCTATTCTCTCCGCTTATCCCTATTTCTCGCTTTCGCTCGCATTTTACTTCTACATATTTCTCATTTCTCATTCTCCTTTCTTAATCTATTTTCTTATCCTATTTTTTTTTCTTTTTTTCTTCTTCCCTCCACCCGACTTCCGTTCCCCTCTCTCACTCCCCCCCTCTCTCTCTCGCACTCTCTCTCTCACTCTCTCTCTCTCTTAGACGGAGAGCTGGCTACGAAAATTCCACACTCATTTCATTAGTCAAATTTCTTACTTTAAACGATACAGGCAATGTTACCAATTACAAAACCGACAGTCTGGCTGGTCGGAACCTTTGCGTTTAGCGGGGGCGTGCGCCCAAAGGTGTCTAATTTCAAGGGGTAAAAATTTCATTTCATTAGGGCTGCAAATTTGTATGTTTGTACTACATGATGCTACGAAACACAAGATACCATTGCCAGACCATTTGGACCTTGCTAAAGTACTGCCAGACTGAGTTAAAAGTGCATATAAAGTGCATAAAAGTGTTTTTAATGTGTTATATCTTTAGGAAGGCATTTTAGAAAAAAATGTTTTAGACGAAAGTTGTAGGAGTAAGAGGGACACATCCAAATGTGTTCCTGACTTTGACCTTGGTGTTAAATTTAGAGGTCATTCAAGGTCAACTTACTTTTTTTTAATGAAACCACATATTTTTTAATTAATTAATCGATGCAGTTCGCCATTCCCTGTAAAAAATTGTTAACCTACTTATGACTAAAAATCGTTAGTTTAGGAGATATTTCAACTTTTACTATGTTTCCACGGGTTATCTCTTAAAACTTAAGTTAAAGTGTTCAAACTAATGGTTTTTCGACATAAGTAGGTTAACAATTTTTTACAGGGAATGGCGAACTGCATCGAGTAGTTAATTAAAAAAAGTGTGGTTTCATTAAAAAAAATAAGTTGACCATGAATGACCTCTAAATTTAACACCAAGGTCAAAGTCAGGGACACCTTTGGATGTGTCCCTCTTCCTCCTACAACTTTCGTCTAAAACATTTTTTTCTAAAATGCCTTCCTAAAGATATAACACATTAAAAACACTTTGGATGTGTCCCTCTTACTCCTACAACTTTCGTCTAAAACATTTTTTTCTAAAATGCCTTCCTAAAGATATAGCACATTAAAAACACTTTTATGCACTTCATATGCACTTTTAACTCAGTCTGGCAGTACTTTTAGCAAGGTCCAAATGGTCTGGCAATGGTATCTTGTTTTGGTGTCCAATTTCAAGGGGTAAAAATTTCATTTCTTTAGGGCTGCAAATTTGTTTGTTTGTACTACATGATGCTACAAAACACAAGATACCATTGCCAGACCATTTGGACCTTGCCAAAGTACTGCCAGACTGAGTTAAAAGTGCATATGAAGTGCATAAAAGTGTTTTTAATGTGTTATATCTTTAGGAAGGCATTTTAGAAAAAAATGTTTTAGACGAAAGTTGTAGGAGTAAGAGGGACACAGCCAAAGGTGTCCCTGACTTTGACCTTGGTGTTAAATTTACAGGTCATTCAAGGTCAACTTATTTTTTTTTAATGAAACCACATATTTTTTAATTAATTAATCGATGCAGTTCGCCATTCCCTGTAAAAAATTGTTAACCTACTTATGACTAAAAATCGTTAGTTTAGGAGATATTTCAACTTTTACTATGTTTCCACGGGTTATCTCTTAAAACTTAAGTTTAAAGTCCAAACTAACGTTTTTTCGACATAAGTAGGTTAACAATTTTTTACAGGGAATGGCGAACTGCATCGAGTAGTTAATTAAAAAAAGTGTGGTTTCATTAAAAAAAAATAAGTTGACCTTGAATGACCTGTAAATTTAACACCAAGGTCAAAGTCAGGGACACCTTTGGATGTGTCCCTCTTCCTCCTACAACTTTCGTCTAAAACATTTTTTTCTAAAATGCCTTCCTAAAGATATAACACATTAAAAACACTTTGGATGTGTCCCTCTTACTCCTACAACTTTCGTCTAAAACATTTTTTTCTAAAATGCCTTCCTAAAGATATAGCACATTAAAAACACTTTTATGCACTTCATATGCACTTTTAACTCAGTCTGGCAGTACTTTTAGCAAGGTCCAAATGGTCTGGCAATGGTATCTTGTTTTGGTGTCCAATTTCAAGGGGTAAAAATTTCATTTCTTTAGGGCTGAAAATTTGTTTGTTTGTACTACATGATGCTACAAAACACAAGATACCATTGCCAGACCATTTGGACCTTGCCAAAGTACTGCCAGACTGAGTTAAAAGTGCATATGAAGTGCATAAAAGTGTTTTTAATGTGTTATATCTTTAGGAAGGCATTTTAGAAAAAAATGTTTTAGACGAAAGTTGTAGGAGTAAGAGGGACACAGCCAAAGGTGTCCCTGACTGTGACCTTGGTGTTAAATTTACAGGTCATTCAAGGTCAACTTATTTTTTTTTAATGAAACCACACTTTTTTTAATTAACTACTCGATGCAGTTCGCCATTCCCTGTAAAAAATTGTTAACCTACTTATGTCGAAAAAACGTTAGTTTGGACTTTAAACTTAAGTTTTAAGAGATAACCCGTGGAAACATAGTAAAAGTTGAAATATCTCCTAAACTAACGATTTTTAGTCATAAGTAGGTTAACAATTTTTTACAGGGAATGGCGAACTGCATCGATTAATTAATTAAAAAATATGTAGTTTCATTAAAAAAAAGTAAGTTGACCTTGAATGACCTCTAAATTTAACACCACGGTCAAAGTTAGGGACACATTTGGATGTGTCCCTCTTACTCCTACAACTTTCGTCTAAAATATTTTTTTCTAAAATGCCTTCCTAAAGATATAACACATTAAAAACACTTTTATGCACTTTATATGCACTTTTAACTCAGTCTGGCAGTACTTTAGCAAGGTCCAAATGGTCTGGCAATGGTATCTTGTGTTTCGTAGCATCATGTAGTACAAACAAACAAATTTGCAGCCCTAATGAAATGAAATTTTTACCCCTTGAAATTAGACACCTTTGGGCGCACGCCCCCGCTAAACGCAAAAGTTCCGACCAGCCAGACTGTCGGTTTTGTAATTGGTAACATTGCCTGTATCGTTTAAAGTAAGAAATTTGACTAATGAAATGAGTGTGGAATTTTCGTAGCCAGCTCTTAGACTATCTCTCTCTCCCTCTCACTCTCTCTCCCTCCCCTCTAATCCCTTTCCTCTCCCTCCCCTTGCTCTCCCGCCATTCTATCCTTTCTTATTTTTTCCACCTCCCTCATCCACCATTCACCCTCTCCCTCGTCCCCCAAAATCTCATTCACTCTTTCTTGCCACCCTCCTTCCATCTTCTCTCCTCTTGCACACCTCTCCCACACATGTTCCCACGTCTCCTCCTCCCCTCCACACACTCTACACACTTTCTCCTCTTTCGGTCTCCAGTATTCCGGTTCCCTTGTCTCGTTCCCCATTCTGAATCTCGCCACCCTGTTCCATCTGCTTTCTCCCCATCCCTTTTTCAAATACTCCGGCACCCCTGTTCCCCTATCGCTCTATACCATCTATTCGTCTTCGAATTTACAATTCTTTCCCATCTTTCCTGTTCTTCTCTCCTTCTTTCCCTTCTTTCTATCCTTTCAAACCCTTGTCCTCCCCCACCCTCATCCCTCCCCTCCCCCTCCCTTCCTTCCTCGTCACCTCTTATCATTTTTCTTCTCTCTTCCTCCCAGTCCGTTAACTTCGCCTCCCTCCCCTCTCTCCGTCTTATTTCCTTCCAGCATTTCCTCGCTAATTCCCCTCCTTTTCCCTCCTCTAATCTTCTTTCGAATTTCCATGCCCTTTCCGCTGCTCTCAGTCTTAGCTTGTCCCTCTGTAATTCTTCCCTTATTAAATATCCTGGCGTCCTCCAATTCACTCCCAGAGTCCACCTTAAATATCTCTCCTGTATCCTCTCTACCTCTCTCCTTTCCTCCCAGCCCCATATTTCCACTCCGTATCCCATAATCGTCCACACCAACCTATCGAATAACCATACCCTTCTTTCCCAATCCCTTCCACACCTTCTCTTTCCTATTCCCCATACTTGACCCATAACCGTCGCTGCCTTTCTCACCCTTTCCCTAACTTGCGACTCTTGCCCCGCCCTACTGTTGAACACATACCCTAAATAGCTCATTTCTCTCACTTCCTCTATTCTCTTTCCTTTCTATCTTACCTCCATTTTCTTTCTCCTCCCTCCTCCCCTCTTAAATCTCATCGCCTTCGTCTTCTCTACATTTACCTCCAGTCTTTTCCTCTCCATGTATCTTTCCATTCTACAGAGCATCGCCCTCATATCCGCTTCGTTTTCCGCCAGCATCACCACATCGTCCGCGTATGCCAAGGTGTATATTCTTTCCTCCCCCAGCTGTACTCCTCCCCACCTCCCCCTCCTTACCTCTTCCTCCATATCTGCGGTTAGTAAATTAAATAATAAGGGGCTTAACGGGCATCCCTGTCTGACTCCCCTCGCCGTCCAAAACACCTCTCCCATTTCCCCTCCCACCCTTACTCTACTCTTTGTCTCTCTGTACACCTCCTCTACTCTTTCTATCAACCCTTCCCTTACCCCTCTTTCCCTCAAAGCTGAAATTAATATTCCTCTATCCACCGAATCAAACGCGGCTTTCAAATCCAAAAATACCGCAACCATTTCTCCTTTCCCTCCCGCCCTCTCTATCCTTCTTTGTGCCAGATAATTCAGCACGTATATATTGTCCATGGTGCCCATTCCCTTTCGAAAGCCCGTCTGATTCTGTGGAATTATACCTTTTTCCTCTACCTCTTTTCTTAGTCTTTCCGCTAATACCGTTGTATATATTTTATACGTTGCCTGCATTATCGTTACTCCCCTGTACTCTTCCACCTTCTTCCCTGTTCCCTTTTTTACAATCGGCGCGATAATTCCCTCTTTCCATCCTTCCGGCCACCCCTCCCCTGCCCAAACTCTGTTACACATCTGCCATACCCATTCCTCCACTTCTTCCCCTCCGTACTTCCACGCTTCTCCCGGAATCCCATCCGCTCCTATTGCCTTCCCCTCTTTAATCCTCCTCAATGCTTTCCTTATCTCTTCCCTCTCCATCCCCCCTTCTCCTCCCCTTCTTCCTTCCCTCTCCTGACCCCTTACCACCCTTTCCTCCACCCCTCCTAACAACCCCATAAAGTATTCTTTCCACTCTGTTGCTTCTATTCCTTCCTCCACGCTCTTTCTCTTTTTCCTTTCCCTGTTTATAATTTCCCATACCTCTCCTTCTGTCCTCGCCGCTTCTATTTCCCTCTCTACCCTTCGGTTCTCCTCTCTCTTCTTTCTTTCGCATATTTCCTTGTATTCTTTCTTCTTTTTCTTATACTCCAGTCCTTCTCCTCCCCTCTTTCTCCATTCCCTCAATTCTTGTCTCACTTTTTTCTTCTCATTTCTACATTCTTCATCCCACCATTTTCCTCCTTTCCTTCTCCTTCCCCCTTCATCCCCTACCCTCTCTATCGCCCCCTTAATCCTTTCTATCATCTCTCTCATTTCCTCCTCTACACTTCTCTGTCCTAACCCTACTAATTCTACCCTTCCTAATTCATTCCTAAATTCCTGCTGTCCCTCCCTTGTCCATGTTCCCCTTACTGCCCCTCTTGTTCTTTCCCTCCTCTTTCCCCTTCCTTCCCCTTCTACCCTTATCCAGACCTCCAATGGTTGGTGGTCAGACTCTACCCTGTCCCCTACCACCATTTTCATCACCTTATCCTTCGTCTCTTTGTCCCCTATCGCATAATCTATTACAGAGTTCCCTGTTCCTCCTGTATATGTAAATTCCCCCTCCTCATCCCCCTCTACCCCTCCGTTTAAAATCATCCATCCTTTTTCCTCCAAACATTTTATTAGTTTTTTTCCTTCCCTATTTATCTTTCTATCTTTCGATCTCCTGCCTCCCTGCTCTTCCTCGTCCTCCGCTTTTTCCCCTCCCTCCCTTCCCGTTCTTGCGTTGAAGTCTCCCCCTATTATTGTATTTACCCCATTTTCTTTTTCTTCCATCCACCCCTCTATCCCCTCCAGCTTCCTCTCTATATCTCCGTTAATGTATACCCCCCCTATTCTCCATACTTCTTTTCCTATTCTAACCTTCGCCGACACTAATCCTTCCATCTCTTCCTTTACCTCAATTTTTCCTTGCACGCTATCCTTTCTTACCCCCATTACCATTCCCCCCATCGCCCTCCCTTTTTTACTTTTTCTCCCTGCCCATTGTATTACCCATTCATACCCCCTTGGAAACCTCTGCTTCATCTTTTCATATCCCCTTTCATCCATCCATGTCTCCACTAATACCAATACCTCCCACTCATTTAGTCCCTTCCAAAATTCCTCATCCTTCCCCCCCAGCCCCGCCACATTCCAAAAGCCCAATTTCACTACCTTCTCCTTTCCCCTCTCTTCCCCTTTTTTCTTTTCTTTTTTCTTCTCCTCTACCTGCCTTCTACACTCCTCCTTCCTCTGGTTTTGTCTTTCCCCCCTCCCTTCTTCTTTTCCCTTTTTCATTTCCTCTCCGTCCTCTTCCCCCTTTCTCCTTCCCCCACCACTTGTAAATCTCCCCTTTCCTCCTCCCCCCTTTTTTCCCCCTTTCCATTTCTTAAAATCTCCTCTTCCTCGTCCCATCTCCACCATTCCCCTTCAATCTGTATCCTCCCATATTTTACCCACGCTCTCCTCCCCCTTTCCTTTTCCTTTTCCGCTATCTCTCTCAATCGCCACATCATCTTCCTTTCCTCATAAGTTAGATCATCCTCGATCCTTTCCTTCCTTCCCCTCAATGTCTTCTTTCCTTCCATTACCTTTTTCTTCTGTTCGTCGTCTCCTAGTCTTACCACCACTAACCCTTTTACCCCTATTCTCTTTATCTTTTCTATTTTTACGTCTCCTCCTATCTCTTTCATGATTCTCTCTACATCTTCCCTTTCCTCTCCCGCTTTTGTTTCTAACCCCCTTATCACTATATTTCTCCTTCTTTCCTCTCTTTCCCTCCGTTCTAACCTCTTTTCTATCTCTTTCATTTTCTTTGTTACCTCCGTCTCCCCTTCTCCTTCCACCCCCCTATCTTTTCCCTTTCCCTCTTCTAACACCTTTATTCTCTTCTCTACTTCCTCTATTTTTTCTATTCCTTTTGTTTTCAACTCCCCTCTCAATTCCTTTATCGTTTCTTTTAACTCTTCCCTCTCTCTACTCCATATCTCCTCCCTTACCTCTATTTCCCTCTTTAATCCCTCTATTTCCTCCTTCAGTTCCTCTTTCATCTTTTTCCCCTGCCCTTTAATCTCTTCGAATCCCCTCCCCATTTCCAACCACATTTCCCTCATCATCAATTCTAATTTCTCCATTCCTCCCCTTTCCTTCACCTGTCCCTTCTCCGGCGATCCTTGAATTTTTTTGCTTGTTCGGAATGCTTTCAACCCTTCTATCTCCTCCCCCTCTTCCTTTCCTTCGCTTTCCAACTCCTCTCTCTTTCTTTTCCACATGTCCTCCAAGCATGAACTATTCCTTCTTTCTCTACCTGCCTTTTGCATCACCTCCACCCTTGCAGGTCTTCCTTTCTTTTTCCCCTGTTCCTCCTCTCTCTCTATTTCCTTTCCCTCCTTTATTCTATCTTCGTTCCCCATTCTCTTTCTCTACTTGCCTACCTCTCTACCTTACCGACACCTTCCCTTTTTCTTTTTCCTCCGACAGATGTCCTTTTCTTCTAACCCTCTTTCCCGCCTTTTCTTGTCCTTCCTATCTGTCCCGCTCCTTTCCGTCCTTCCTAACCTCACACACCACTCACTCACCTTCCTTTTTCTCCTTTCCACTCTTTCCTCTACTTCTCCTCCACTTTCCACCTTTTCTCCTCCACCAGCACTCCTCTCTTCTCTCTTTCACTCCTCTTTCTCTCTTTTTTCCACCCTTTTCACTTCTATTCTTGACACACTCTTTTCGCACTGCTCACACTTCTATCCCGGAAACGGAAGTCCTTATACATTTTAAATTATAATATACGTTTAAAAGAAACTTTATATGAGAAAAATAAATAAAAAATAAGAAATAATACTTTCTATCGGATTGGAAGCAAGCGACTCTAAATATTTATTATCTACACATGCATTTGATTGTCTCAACTTAATTGATCCCTCTGTAAATTATGATTTGAGTTCACAACTTATTGTACTGGAGAATCAAGAATACTTGATAGACAAAATATTAACATAAAATGAATTTTAATTCTTTAGTTCGCTTTTCAATCAAAGTTTCCACGAACGCTTTCTTTGATTATTTCCAACAATTGGCATAATAATGACATTTATTGTACTTCAGTATTCTGTTTTGTTGTTTAGTCTTCATTACTAAGTATAACAAACACAAAACTTCAGTAGACACAGTGTGTAACGGAGAGAGTGGGCTGGAGTGATTCGGGAGTTTTGATCCGGCTCGAAGGACCAAAATGTTACGGAGAGCGGAGTGGGAGTTGAGAGCTTAGGATGTTACTGGAAAATAATTACGCAATCAGTGGTATGGATGTCAGTTTATTAAAATATTGTGTGTGTGTGAAATGTGTGTAAGGTGTGAGTGAGGTTATGTCAGAGCAGTGTGTAGACAGAGCGATCGATTTCAAGGTGAGAGATTCGGTTGGAGTGCGATTAATCTACGGATCCGTTAGGGAGCTTGCGAACGAATTATAATTCTGAACGACTTACTTAGAGAGCAACGTTCCGAGCGGCATGAGCAGTACGTGTCTGTAACCACGTGTTGCGCCGCGTGCGAAAATCTCACCTTGATTCGAGTTAAATGTGTTAGAGTGCGTAAGGAGTGTCCAAGGATTAATTTACAAGATCGAGCTTACATTGGCTGAGCTGATTAGCACAACGTAGGGTTCTTTCGAGTCCTCACTTCGACGCGCACTTTCTTACGAGTCTTTGCACAAGAGCACACGAGCGATGTTAATGGCCGCCCGAGATGCCGCGATCGCACGCGGAAAACCGGCGTCGCCGAGATTGCCGCTGATTGGTGGAGGAGATCGCGCCGCCTGAAGATAATGGCGGCGCGAGGCGCGAAATTTGACCTCATTCCGCAACACAGTGATTTATAACATTTAATGACAGGGCAACTATTCAAAGTGTTACACTTCTTTTTTAATTAACTGCGATAGGGTAATCAAATATAAGGTCCGTTTTTGCTCCTGCACTGACTGCACTAGTATAGAACCAATCAATCGCTATCTTCTTGTATTTTACAAAACGGAAGGAGATAGTATGTAGTTCACTCTACACTAGTGCAGTCAGAGCAGGAACAGAAAACCGACCTATAGATTACAATGATATAATATACTTTTGGGGCAGTAGTTATGAAATATTTGACATTAGTCTTTTGAACACATTATCTGCAATATTATCTGCTTTTGCTATCACTATGCCGCCAACAAAGAAGTCAATATGTAAGGGTTGTTCTGCACCTGTGGCCAATCCAACTGTGTGTTCGGCATGTAGAATATCCTCGCATCCTGGATCAACCTGCTTGGCTCGATGTGCACATCCGTGGCATTCGGGTAAATTAATTGATTGCCTCGAGTTGCCATCCACTGCTTTACCGGTATCACCGTCGTCACCACCAGCGGACATCAACAACACACTTTTAAGTAAAATCAGTGATTTATTAGACTCGAAACTGTCAAAGATTGAAACCGAATTAAAGGTTTTACAATCCAGTCTCGAGCTTTTTAACAGGTCTCTAACCATCTTGAACAATAGAGTTGATAATCTCGAGTCTAACGTTATAACTTGGAGGTTAATATAATCGAAGAAATCGCCGATCGGATTAGGAGAGCTAAAAACCTAATTCTTCTGAATTTACCGGAAAGGGCTGTGTCGTCTAACCAACCTACTAACTCCACTGCTATAACAAACATTTTTGATTCGGTTATATCCGAAAGTTGTGTTGACAACTTTATGGTTAGAAGATTAGGTAAGAATCCAAAAAATGGGAGGCCCAGACCAGTGTGTATTACTTTCCCATCATCTGATCTGCCTTTAATTATCCTAAAGAACAAAAGAAAATATGATGGTCCAGTTAAGATTGTCTAGGACTTGACGCTGAAGCAACGTACACACTTGAATAATCTCAGAGATGAATTGAGGAACATGAATGATCCTTCTATGACTATTCGATATGTTCTTGGGGTCCCAAAGATTGTTCCTGTCTTTAATAATTCAAAAAACGACTAACTTCACCATTAGTGTACTTTCAAAATGTCAGAGGTCTCAGAACAAAACTCCAAGAACTGCATTGCGAAATTGCTTGTTCAATTCATTCGTACGACATCATTATCCTCGTCGAAACGTGGCTGTATCCGGAAATATCATCATCTGAACTTGGATTATTGGACTACGACATATACCGGTGTGATCGGTCTACCCGTTCCAGCATTTACCAACGAGGAGGAGGGGTGTTAATCGCCATCAAGAAGACTCTCAGTAGTACCATTATTTGTACCGACTTGGATCACGTAGAACATTTATTTGTAAGAGTATTCTTTGAATCCTCCTATATCATTTTTTCTGCAGTTTATCTGCCCCCTGCTTCTGCACCGTTATTATATCGTGACTATTCCACCTGTATATCAGACGTCCTGCGGAAATATCCTGGCGATACTGCATTTATACTTGGGGATTTCAACTTACCACATGTCTCCTAGCACTTACAGTATTCTTCTCCTGGACCTTACTGTGGTCGTCGTGAAGCTGAATCTTATGAAAATCTAATTAATAATTTTGACCTATGTGGTCTCACTCAATTTAATCTCATACGCAACTCTTTTAGCTCGCTTCTGGATTTAGTCTTCTTCAATCACAGTAACGTTCTTATCACTGCTGCCGATAACCCATTTCTTCCCTGCGACAAGTTTCATCCTGCCTTAATGCTTAACTGTCATTTGAATAAAGCGTCTCAGTCATCTTCTTGCTCTCCTATTTACAAATATGACTTCAGTCATGGTGACTTTGTAGGCATGTGCGAATATCTAGGCTCTATTGCGTGGGATGATAATCTCTTGTATCTTGATCCAAATGAGGCTGTTTCATTTTTATATAGTCATCTATATCATGCCATTGAGTTATTTATACCTCAGTATAGAATTAGAAATTCATCGTTCCCTCGATGGTTTTCGTCGAAACTTATTAAACTCATTTATCAAAAGAAAAAAGTCCATCGAGTCTATAAGCTTACAAATAAATATGATGATTATTTAGCATTTTCTGCTATTCGAGCGGAATGTAAAAAAACTGGCAAATCACTGCTTTCATCATACATTCATAGTATCGAAAACTTATTATTAATAGTAGTGGCGTAAAACCTTTTGGAGCTTTGTTAATAGTCAAAGGAAATCTCCTAGGATACCTAACGAAATGCATTTGGACAACACAAGCGCTAATGATCCCAAATCCATAGCGGAACTTCTTGCAACATACTTTGGTTCTGTATGCACCTCTCGTTCAGTTGTATCTCCTGACTTTAACTTCGATCGTTACACTCACTTAAGTACCTTTAATATCAACGTCTCTAGAGTCTTCCGTCACTGTAGATTCCTTCTTTATGCTGATCTCAAAATTTTTAAATCCATTTCTAATACGTCTGATTGTACTTTTGTGCAGCAAGACCTTGATAACTTTACACACTGGTGCTTACAGAATGACATGGCTTTGAATTATGGCAAGTGTTTCCTCATGAGATCCTCGAGGGGGCATTGGTTGATTAAACACGATTATAACCTTGGCGGCAACTCCTTATCCCTTGTTTCTCACAAGGAGAGGGTCAATGGTGTCATGTCCCAACATACCCTGATTTTTGGTTAGTAATTAGTATACGCCATCAATAATGTCTCATTAAACTTTGGGGACCAACGATGCAGTGCAAGTGTATGAAAAATGTAATTAAAGTTTGGACTATTTGACGCGAGCGGAGACGTCCAGGCGCCGTGCGGCACTACGCGTAGTACGATTACGCCTCGGTCGTCGCGCTCGCCTACCGCCTAGAAACGTATCGTCTGCTACTTACAGACGTTTACGGAGCAGTCAAGTTATTAAGGTTATATTTCGCGTCAAATTTTTACTCTTTCCCACGAATAAATAATAGAACAGAATCGACAAATATGATAGCTGCTTCTATAATATCATCATATTGTACAAATTAAAGACGTTATAATAATTAGTAATTCTTCTTTATGTTCAATTCTTTAAATATGATTTTTCAGTAGGAAAAATCGGAGATCTTTCTTGCGATTGAAATGAAAGAAAAATTATTCCTGTTATACAATAATTTTCTGAACAAGGATTAGACAATTCTATTCTCAAGAAAATAAATGAAATCTCGTTTCTGTTTTCAATTGAATTCGAAACCAGTAAAATGATGATTGATGACTTGGTCTCTCTAATTTTACGTATATTAAACTATGTTTTATCTTTACCCATATCGCTCACGTCAGCTAAAACGGTTCAATGTCTTGTAATACTTTGTGAATCTATTGATTCAGCAACGCGATGCGTGAAAATTATCAATTCTCATATCACGTTCAATTTTTGTGACTGTGGGCCACTTTCCAATTTCCTTTTGCATGTATATAATTGTTGTCTTGACAAGACAAATGAATTTATTTTTAACCGTGGTAAATTGCAGTCGTTTGTTGCAGTCAATGTCTGTTTCCTCTTCACTTGGTTCAAAATCAGACGACAAATTCCTTGTAGAACATTCTACTGCAACACTAGTACATTGTTCTATATTCTCATCCATAACTTGTAATATATCGTTGTCTAAAGTTTGGACCTCCGGGCAGCATTAATAAATTTGCGCGCTCCTTCAGTGAATCAACAATAATTTTTAACAATCTAATGCTTTTTAGCAATCTAATGTTTTAACAATCTTCATCGATGTAGTTACCATGGTCTTTTATTCCATGATTTTGAAATTCTTGCAATGCAAGATTTAACACATTTACCGCATTTTACATTATACCACATTAAAATATCATAACACACAATCACAAAAAAGAATTAATTACAAGCAGTTTTTATCGCAATATAATTTGTTACCGCAAGAGGGGCGATCGAGCGCAACTGATCGAAAATAGAATGTTTTGTTTACGCACGTGTAACGACCCTGACGAATTTTTATACTTCTAAAAATTCTAATAAATAAATAAAAGCACACTCAAGACTACACATATACCTAGGTACGCATGAATGTATGAATGAGCGAGTGGAAACTACTGTATTCAAATTTCGGTGCCTAACGCCATGACAGTCGCGCACGCGTTTCGATATAAATCGGTAATTACGCAGCACTTTGGATCAAGGAGACTTTCAAACAACCCTCAACAAAACTAACACAGAAGTGGGGCAAGCCAAATTGGGTATAAATTCGGCGATTCCGAGCCGAGCAGATCAGATCAAATATTTCAATCAAACCGAGAGTTCGAATCGGGAAGAAGCAGCAGACGCTGAGGTCACTTTCAGTAACCCCTTAGCCAACAACACCGAAGTCGCTTTAAATAGCCCTTTGGTCAGCTACGACACAAAGGCCGCTTTAAATAGCCCCTTGGTCAGCAACGACACCGAGGCCGCTTTAAATAGCCCCTTTGTCAGCAACTACACCGAGGCCGCTTTAAATAGCCCCTTGGTCAGCAACAACACCGAAGTCGCTTTAAATAGCCCCTTGGTCAGCAGCGACACCGAGGCCGCTTTAAATAGCCCCTTTGTCAGCAACGACACCGAGGCCGCTTTAAATAGCCCCTTGGTCAGCAACGACACCGAGGTCGCTTTAAATAGCCCCTTGGTCAGCAACGACACCGAGGCCGCTTTAAATAGCCTCTTTGTCAGCAACGACACCGAGGCCGCTTTAAATAGCCCCTTTGTCAGCAACGACACCGAGGCCGCTTTAAATAGCCCCTTTGTCAGCAACGACACCGAGGCCGCTTTAAATAACCCCTTGGTCAACAACTACACCGAGGCCGCTTTAAATAGCCCTTGGTCAGCAACGACACCGAGGCCGCTTTAAATAGCCCCTTGGTCAGCAACGACACCGAGGTCGCTTTAACTAGCCTCTTGGTCAGCAACGACACCGAGGCCGCTTTAAATAGCCCCTTGGTCAACAACTACACCGAGGCCGCTTTAAATAGTCCCTTGGTCGGCAACCAGCCCCTTGGTCAACGACGATCAGCACCGATTCACCGTAACCAGTCAAGGAGAAGAAGACTGTCAAAACCTCCGATAGATGTCGATAATTATAAATTACCGATAGACTAGAAATCGCGTTAGAAGTAAGATAGACTTAGTTAACACACACACACACGACCATTTGTAACTAGATTAGGACTTAGTAAATAAACCCTTTATTTATAAGAAAAATCTTGATCGTGGATTTTAATCCTTAGCCACCGTCACACGAATCCCACATCCTTCGCTCGCAAGTAAGCCGCTCTACTTGTGAGACTAAAGAGTTGTCAAAAACACGCCTCGGGGCGTTACACACGCGACCCTGCGATGATCGCTTTGTTTTGAAACTGAAACCCAAACACTGTAGGATTCATTTCCAATCAGTTGCGCTGTGCGGTAGCGAACTGTGTCGTGATAAATACTATTTGTGATTAATTCTGTTTTGTGGTTGTGTGTTGTGATATTAACGTAGTATAATGTGGAATGCGGTAAATCTGTTAAATCTTGCATTGCAAGAATTTCAAAATCGTGGAGTAAAAGACAGTGGAAGCTATAGCGATGAAGACATTAGATTGTAAAAAATGATTGTTGATTTGCTGGAAGAACACGCAGATTCATTGATGCTGACTGAAGAGTGCATCCAAACTTTAGACTCCGATATGTCACAAGTTATGGATGAGAATAACACTATAGAACAATGTACTAATGTTGTAGCAGAATGTTCTACAGGAAATTCATCGTCGGATTTTGAACCAAGTGAAGAGGAAATAGACAAGGCAGAAGTTCCTTCGGAAGATAAACGGCGTACAGTGGAATTTTGGCTGACAAGGATGGAAAAAGAAGATTGCGATTTACCACCGTCAAAAATAAATTTTCATTTGTCTCGTCAGAACGACAATTATATAGGTGGAAAAAGGAATTGGAAAGTAGCCAACAGTCACGAAAATTTATGAAGCTAGCGGTATATGAAAAGCGTCATACCAAATTTCTTCGGATGAGAGAATAGAGAGTAAGTGTTTACAATAATGATCTGCAGGACTGGGCATACCAAATTGCACGCGATATAGGTATTAATAATTTTCAAGTATCGCGCTCTTGGATCACAAGATTCAAAAAGTAATATAAGATAGTAAATAGAAAAATAACGAGATTTGTCTCGCGAAAACGTATTGAGACCGAAAAAACAACAGAGAGCCTGATACACAGCTTCTTGGACTCGACGAAAAATACAATCCAGAACGAGTGGAGTCCGTGTTGCTCGCTTGCTTCGCGAGCTCGCGAGTGGAGTTATTGTAGCTCGCTCGCTACACTCCCTCACGAGTAGTGATGCCTGTAGCTATTCATGTTTATTTTGTGTGTGACCCTTTACGGGCCACGCAAAGAACTTCCCGATTTGCGAGTTGTAATTTATTATTACCATTATTAATTGTCACTAATTAGAAAATTATTCGTATTCGGAGAAATTTAATAGTTTTCTACTTATCAACATTTGAGCGATAAATGCGATTGAAACGTACATTAGAAATAGTAGGAACAAAGCGTGTAGAATCACTGGCACAAAGCGTTTATGCATTGACGCATAGCTACACGACAATGCCTATTATAAGCATGAACAAACAATTATTTCCCGTTTTATACATATGCCTGCTTTTGATTGCTTGCTTTTGATCGACAGTTGGAACGGATATAAGGATGAAAATATAATAAAACGCGTAATACCAACAGAAAATAAACTTACTCTTTTAACAATTCCACCTGGAACAACGGGAGAAATATAGCCATTAGATGTAGGATTTTTCCGACAATGGAAAACATTTTATCGAAATTTAAGCGAAAGGATTATTACCAACAAAAATTTATCGATTGATGTGCATCAAAGAGACACTAGCCTAAAAATGCAATCCATGGTCCATTATCAAATTTCCAGTCCTAGATTCTACAATTTGATCAAATACGCCTGGTTTGCTTGGCATTATATCGAAGAACGACCAGAGCACTTTGTAACGCCGGCCCAATATTGTTTGGAAAAAACGTGCAGAACGTGTCAAATGGAAAATTGCGAAGAAAGTTCAATCTTTAGATGTGTTTGGTGTACACTAAATATTTGTGCTGAGCATGGAATTAAGAACTCCCATTTTTGGGAGTTCTTACATAGACAATGAATGAATGGTGGCGCTGTATTCGGCTCTCGAATTACACTTGGAAGATAACGAGAAACCGCTCGGTTACGAATAACGAATAAACTCCCTGAACCGAACTCTGACGAATAACAGATACAGATAAATTCTCGTACTACACCAATCTTCGAATAACGAATAGAAGATAAAGTATCTTTTATTCGAACAGCTATTTAAATAATTTTTTATCTAGATACTGCCCATCTCTGCCAGTGGGTGTTCCATAAGCACCGAATGCTTATGCAAGCCAAGTCAAGCCGTCCATGGCGTCGTCGCGTAGTACAAAAGAACGCTCGTTATTTTCCCTACCAGTCTCACAGATGGAAGAGCGGGCGAAGCTAGAGGGAAGGGCGAAGATAGAGGGCTCCGTAGCACAGCTGGGCGAGGGGCGGAAGTGTAAGGAGTATGACACGACACTGTGATGGCAACCCTGCTCGAGAAGGTTAGTCCGCAGAACTGCCCCGCTATGGACCCATATGAGCCAGGGACCGTGGGCTATCCGGGGTAGACGTTGGGGGAGGCGTTTGGAGACTCAAGGGCGTAAGAGCGACAGCGTAAGCCCCCTTCTAGGACCGTATCCGTAAAAGCGCTACCCCGGGGACAGGTGAAGATCCAGCTCCAATCCAGGAAGGACGCTGCATCGCAATTGTCGCGGATTGAACGGGAACCGGTGGCGCGTACCACAGCCAATCGGGAGAGATCTCAGGGAGCGTAGCGTTAGTAAAAGCGCCGAGTCTCTCAGGACTCGTCCTGTCTTGTCGCTGATTTCGGTTACGGTAAGCGCTTCCTGGAGTCTCTCTCTCTCTCTCTCTCTCCTTCTCTCTCCCTCCCTCTCGCTCCCCCTCTCCCTCCCACCCTATCTCTCTCCCTCTCTCCCTCCCCTTCCCTCTCTCTCCCTCCATCTCTCTCTCCCTCTCTCTCCCCCCTCTCTCTCTATCTTTCTCTCTCTCTCTCTCTCTCTCTCTCTCTCTCTCTCTCTCTCTACAAATGAAACAATTGATGAAGAGAATCCAATGCAGTGTGAGTTTGTACAGTTTAAAGAAGTATCCCAAAATGAAATAGAAAGGATAATAGGAACAATGAAGGACAAAAGAGGAACAAATGATAGTATACCAACAAAAATATTTAAACTGGCGTTTAAAGCAATTAGTGAGTACTTAACAAAACTATATAACACCTTATTAGGTAAAGGAATATGCCCTGACAAATGGAAAGTGTCGATTATTGCACCTATACCTAAAGTGAAAAATATTAAGAAACTCAGAGATATTAGACGAATAAACATGTTGCCGGATTGTGAAAAGGTGTTAGAAAGAATAGTAAAACAACAGATAGTAGGATATTTAGAGGAGAATGGTATTCTAACTGATCACCAATTTGGATTCAGAGAGCATAAATCATGTGAAGTAGCGATACAGAATGTTATGTCTAACTGGAAACACGATATTAGTAAAGGGAAGAAAGTAGGAGTGTTATTTATAGATCTAAAGAGGGCCTTTGAGGCAGTAGATAAATATACATTACTAAAAAAAATGGAAAAATATGGTATAAGAGGTAGGGCAATAGCATGGTTTGAAAGCTATTTAAGTAACAGGAGGCAGAAAGTAAAGGGTGAAAAGTATACCTCAGAGGAAATACAGGTAGAACACGGAGTACCACAAGGCTCAGTTCTAGGACCGATCTTATTTTTAATTTATATAAATGACATAGTTAAAGTAAGAATGGATGGATGTGTAATGAAATTATTTGCGGATGATCTTATAATTTATAGTAGCAGTGATAATTTGGCGGATATAGTTATAGTATTAAACGAACAAGTAAAGTTAGTTGAAAGGTGGTTAAGTGTGAACAAGTTGAAATTGAATGTTTCTAAAACAAAATTCCTAATTGTTCATGGGAAAAGAAATAAGTGTAATGTAAGCAGTGTAAGTAGCAGTTCTGGTACGGAAAGCGTAATGGTAGGTGGAATGCAAGTAGAGCAAGTTAAAGTAACGAAATACTTGGGTGTTGTCATAGATGAAACGCTAACCCTGAAAGAACATGCAAATTACGTAGTGAAGAAAGTAGGAAAGAAAATTGGGTACTTACAGAGAGTGGGTAAATACTTGTCTTCGTATACTAGAGTCACATTGTACGAAACGATAGTAGCACCGCATTATGAATATTGTAGCACATTGTACCTCAACATGAACAAAAGTGAAAAAGAAAGGATCCAGAAAACACAAAATAGGGCAATGAGAGTATTATTAGAATGCAGCAGGTACACACCAGTAAAAGCAGTGCTGGAAGCACTGTGCTTCATGAGCATAAAACAGAAAATAGTGTACAATGTGTGTGTGTTGCTTCATAAAATAAAATTGGGTAAAGTGTGCAATGTATTGCACAAACAAATTAGAAATGTTGGGGAAATGCACGAGTATAATACGCGCCAGAAGTCAAACGTGTACATAGAATTTAGAAAAACGCGAGAAGGTCAGAAGGATTTGATGTTTGATGGTGTGTTAAAGTACAATAGGCTCCCAGAGGAAACGAAAGGGATTGAGAAGCTGTAAGAGTTTAAGCGTGCGATGGCGAAATTTGTAAAGCAGGAAGTTGGTACCTGCTGATTGAGTGGAAATGAGCGATGATGAGTGGCGAGGAGTGGAGAAATGAATGTGTGATTGAATTTATGTAGCAATCAGCTAGTACAACCAATAAATGCAAGTTCTCTCTCTCCCTCTCTCTCGCTCCCCCTCTCCCTCCCACCCTCTATTTCCCTCCCCCCTCTCTCCCTGCCGCTCTCTCCCCCTCTTCCTCCCACTCTCTATCTCCCTCCCCTTCTCCCCCTCTCTCCCTGCCTCTCTCTCCCCCTCTTCCTCCCACCCTCTATCTCCCTCCCTCCCTCTCTCCCTCCCCTTCTCCCTCTCTCTCCCTGCCTCTCTCTCTTCCTCCCACCCTCTCTCTCTCTCTCTCTCTCTCTCTAACGAGAGCCGCTAATCTCGTACGACGTCGAAACTAAACACTTGAAACACGCTCATACACCCTCCCATACACGTATAATTAATGTATATTCAATGATTTTGTGTGTTAGTAGATATGGAACACAATAAACGATCAACAACTTCGTACAAAGGAGCTCTGCAAATCGTACATTCTATGTGTTCTATGTTCACTATTTGCATCACTCAGTGTTCTCTGATAGCATACACATAATTCACTTCATCATCGTATATCACACAATGATATACAAAACATATGGCGCAATACCGTAGGATGCGTTGGCCTATAATATAAAAATTCTTAATGATGCAAAAGGGTTGGTGCACATGATAATTGTTCAAATCCGATACACGTGCGCGCACTGAAAGCGTTTCTGCAGTGTTGTCTCCGTGTAAACTTTCGCATCCCGAATCTTGTTCTGTGCTCACATCACTGTCATTGTCGTCGGAGGAAGAGGAAGATTCTATTCATCGCTGTAGATGATTCAGAGAAGATTCAAGTCATCGCTGTAGATGATGAAGGCCTCCAGCAGCGTCTTCTAAGAGACTCTAATCTAACATTAATAACAGCAATAAAGAGCTGCAGGGCGGCAGAAATGAGTGAAGTACAACAACAGTGTCCTTATAGAGTGAAAAAGAGGGGGAGCCTTTACCAACTGTCAATGTAGATATGGTTAAAAAGTATCGCGCCAAGCAAGGAGGAAGTATTTTTTTATGTGGTATAGCAAGGTTCAGACGGACATTTAAGATGATTATGGTCAATTTCGTGTCATTGCTCTTTTTTTTTTTAAGAGTTTTCTTATCTAATAGTTAATTTTGTTTAATTACTGTAGTCTCGGTTAGCTCTGGTACTAAATACCTGGACACAGTTTTCTGTAATTACTATAAATCTATAGTTAAATTAACACCAACTTAAAAGTAGTAATTAAAGTACTAATTTTTGTCTGGTTATACGATAAAGATGATTAAAGAAAACGGAACAAATATTACAGTTTGTTAGTGAAAGAAGGTTGGTTGGTAGGGAGCAATGACGGGAAGAATCCGTTTCGCGAGAAGCCCAGAGAATTTATTCTATTGCGAGAACAAAGAAATGGTGTGTATACAGAAAGCGCGTGCGACAAGTTCCCTTTAATGATTGCGATCGACTGGGTCGATTTATCGTTCCGTGAATTCCGGCTCGGTTTCGCGGAAGAAGTGGGGAGAGTAATCCCGTGACGTTAATCGGGATCACGCGATGATCCGCACGCACGCGGAGAAAGAAAAGCGCGAACTTTCAAGTTTCGAGTTGCGCGAAGCCTGTATGAACCCGTAATTATTTCTCGCGAAAGTTTTTATACAAAGTTTTAACGCTTAATTCTAACTTAATTCCTAAACACATAAGGGACTGGACATAATCTTATTAATAGAGACTTAAATCTAAACACAGTTCCTGCTCATCGAATTATAATCTTAAGATACAAGTCATAAATAGCCTTAGATTTTTATCTTAAGATATTGAAATTTTTCAATAGATTAAGCTGAGAAAAGCATTTAATATTAAATTTTATAGAATTCAATACACCTACGAAAAAACACAAGTTCCTTAACCCTGCGGTTATCCCCTTAAAATTCTAATTTATTCCAACTTGAATTATTAACACATCACTATGAATATAGTTAATGAAACTTTCACAAAAGCTCAACAAACAATAAAGATAAATATTTAGACTAATTTCCTAATGCTTTTCTTACAATTGGAACAGTTATTTAACAAAATAAAATGTAGGATTAGATCAAATAGCTCCGAAGAGAACAGCGAGATCAAACAAATTTTAGCCTTGAATTTTAAGGTTCATTTTTAAACTATGGTTCCTTTCATATTTTTGTTTCTTCCAATTACATGATAGTAGTTATACTATGCCGGTTCTAAATCAAATATGGGCGGGGGGGAGCGCGGGGCGTGGACCTGCGGTTGGCGCGGGGTGCGGACCCATAACGCAATTATGCGCGGTGTGGCGTGGGTGTGAAGGGGGTGGGGGAGGACTCATCGCGGCGTCCTTTTCTAACGCAGCGCGACGGCCACGTGTGCGCACCCGCATTGCACAACGCGGCGTCATACTCCTGCCCTGGTCAGAGATTCGAGAAATTTCCGCGAAGTGCGTCTCTTCGGCGAAGTGCACGTATACTTGCAACGAATTGCACAACGCGAGGAAAGCGCGTGACTTTGTTGGGAGGTATTAATAAGCGATCACCAGTGAGGAGCGAACAATTGTGAAACGGATTTTGAGGCGATAGTTGTACAACATTGTGTACGTCAAGAAGAAAACAATGGATCTTTCAATGAACATGTTGAAAACGCTGATAAAGATATCGGCGTTACTGCGTACGTCCGCGGAATACCGGAACAGGATGGAACAGTGCGACGAATGTTTGCGGCTCATACAGGAATATTTGCACGGAGGACAACGATTGTCGATCGGCAGGAAACAACGCATCACGGCCGTTATCGCTCGCATCAAAACCTTACGAGCTGTAAAGCGTGCAAAATTCTCGCGAATGGGACACGGTCTTGTGGGACGTTCGATTCTTCAAAGACGCATCGATTCTTCAAAGACGCTCGTCGGCTGGTGCTTTCATATCTAACGGACTCGATCACCGCAAACTCCAGCGTGGCGGTGAATACGATCCTGAACGCAGAGTATTGACTAAAAGACGAAACGGACGTGAAAAGTTTCACTACGAGAAATCACGTACTGTTTGAGACGTCGAATTTGCGTGAACGGTACGCGACTCGCGTGGTGGAACCTCTGCTTGCGGCGATGGGGGATTTTCAGGAGCGTGATAGTGGTTGGACGCTCGTCAACGTTCACAATTTAATGTTGAACATCAACAAGTACAATCCGCTTTGCGCTAGATGCAACGTGCCATTGCCGCGCGCCGTACAAACGAAGCGAGCCGTGGTAAATGTGAAGTGCAACGACGACGCGTGTTTCCCGTGGTCGGTCGTCGCAAGCCTTTATCCGGTTCCTGTGCGTGCGTGCGTGTGTGTGTGTGTGTGTGTGTGAACTCCGCGAAGCCGGACTCGTAGTAAATTGAACGGTTTCGCTCCGTTGGCGCTAGTTGTCGGCGAGATGTCGATCAAAAAACTTGGCGCGTCCTTGCGAATGCACGCTCCTTCCGCGTCCCGCGAGGATAGGTCTGTGAAGTTGGCACCCCTAAATGCGAATTTTCATAAAAAACTAATCTCATTCGTTTGTCCACGATTTGTCCAGATTTGTCCAACAAAAATTTTCGTTTGTCCACCCTCCAAAAAAAAGTTATGACCAAATCAAAATTTCGAAACATCAGCACCCCCATGAAAATTTTTTGATGTTTTTCAAACTGGATTCGTTTGTCCACGGTATGTCCAGATTTGTGCACCCAAAATTTTCGTTTGTCCACCCTTCAAAAAAAAGTTATGGCGAAATCAAAATCGAGATATCAGAAGTCCACAAATACTTTGCCTGGGTTTCCCATTGCAAAACGATTGTTTATGAATCGTGAACGTTTGTCCACCCAATATATTCGATTGTCCACCCAAAATATTCGATTGTCCACCCAAAATTTTCGTTTGTCCACCCTCCAAAGAAAAAGTTATGGCGAAATCAAGAAATTTGACAGTTACTCCCAATGTCATTTTTTATTGATTTTTAAGTTGTGATGTAGGAGTTGTGATGTTCTCATGGAGGAGTTGCGAAGGGCGAAAAGGTGTCCAACTTCCTGTCATGCTTCCGACTGATCATCGGCTACTTCAAACGCCCGCCTTCCGACGAACGGCAGGTCGAGATGGCGTATCGGAACTTACTGCCAGAATACCGACGGTACATGGCGAATAAATTTATTGATACGTTCGCTGACATCGATCGATACGGTCGTCAATACGAGCGACAAAGGGATCTGGATGCCCGGTATTCACCTCCCCCATCGAGGGATAGGATGAGAATACCAGGCGCGGCTTTCACAGGCACTCCAAAGAGCTCGAAGCTGGCCGCAGTGAGCGAAGGGGAGTTGACGGAGGTAGCAAGCACGGATCTAAGGGGTACCAAACAAAGTAAAAAGAGGAACGGGAACAGCGAAAAAAAGAAGAGGGAGGAAAGGAACGATCAGATCGCAGCCGTCACACCTAGAGCGGAGGGGACAGCAGGGATGCCGTCCAGAGCACCCTCAGCAGTACTACCACGGCAGCGACAGGAGGGACTCGTTCGGCACCAACGTCAACGGGAGGCCCAGTATCAGACCCGTTACCTCGGCCGACTCGATGACCCATCCGAACTCAACGGGGCCAGTGGGTCGACTCAACCCGACAAGGGATCGGCGTGGGAACCTTCACCCCGCGTCCACGAACCGAACAGGGACAGAGCTCTGGACCTGAGCCACGCTTCTTCGGGGCATGCTACCATTGCCAGTTAGTGGGCCATCGCGCAAGTGACTGCCCCCAACGGGTGTGTTACGTCTGCCGGCAAGTGGGGCATTGGTCCTGGGACTGCCCACAGCGACAAGCGAAGACGCAACAACCCACAGTAAGGAGTCGAAACGTAGAATACTGCCAGGTCTGCAACAAAGTTGGCACGACCTTTCGGTCTTGCCCGGACTGCGAGCCGCTCAGGGCGGCGTGGGGAAACGGACAAACGGGAAAACAGAGTGGCCCCTTGTTTCCCGTACCGACGCCGCGGGGGCCAATGTGAACAACCAAATAACTGAGAACCAAGAAGATGAGCACAACAAAGAAGAAAAATTGTTATACAGGAAGTCGAAAGTAGTCAGGACGACGAAAGAAAGCGACGAACCAGGAGAGACAGAAATGCAAGAGGAGAAGCAAGAGGATCCAGCGCCGGACGGGGAGAGAGTGATTAGAGAGGAGATGGGAGTCCCATCTCGGGGAAGGGACATGGTGGATAAGCGAGGATCCACCATACCGGACGAGACGCCGGAACGGAGGGATCCGAGGAGCCCCGCAGGCGATGATCCGGAATCAGCAAAATTAGACGGTTCCGGCAACGAAGAGGAACTGGAAACGCCGGTGACGGCCATTCACGCGGATAATCGACAGTACATCCTAATAGCCCTAGGAGGTCAACGGTACAGAGCACTGTTCGACCCAGGCGCAACGGTATCAGTCGTAGGTCCGGGAATCACGCAGAGGTATAAAGACAGGATGCGGCCTACTACGTTAACTATAAAGGGGGTAGTGGGACAGGCCACCAGGCCAGCAGGGGTGCTGGAACTGACCCTGGAAGTGGATGGAACCGTCGGAGTGCTACCCGTTCGGGCACTCAACGAAATAGACCGGGAGATGTTCCTCGGGATGGACTTCTGCCTCACTTGGAATATAGAAGCGCGACTAGCATCGGGATGGTGGAGAGCGAACGAGGGGGAGTGGAAAAGGTTCGTGAACCAGACGGAAAGTGAAACAGAGATAATCACTGCAGAGTGCGCCGGAATCAGCGAAATCGATGACGGACAGAGGGAAAGAATCCAAAGGTTGGTAGAGGAAGTCCTAACACCCTCGGCAGACAAACCAGGATGCACGGGGCTGGCAGAACATCACATCGCGGTGAGAGCCACAACGCCCGTGAAACACCGACCACGACGGATGTCACCACGGATGACACAAATTGCCCAAAAAGAGGTTCAAAAGATGTGGGAAAAGGGGATAATTGAAAGGTCAGCAAGCTCTTGGAGTAGCGCCCCGGTAATAGTGAAAAAATCCGACGGTAGCCACCGGTTCTGTGTGGATTACCGAGACCTGGACAAAGTAACGCTGAAGGACGCTTACTCCATACCAAGTATGGACTCTATCCTCGACCGGCTGCGAAAAGCTCGTTACCTGTCCAAGATAGACCTGAAAGAAGCCTATTTCCAAATACCCATGGACAGGACGAGCAAACAGTATACCGCATTCTCGGTGCCAGGCTCAGGGCTGTGGCAATTCCGGCGCATGCCATTCGGCCTGACCAATGCACCGATGACATTCCAACGACTGATTGATGCATTGTTTGGACCAGAATACGAGCCTAACGTATTCGGGTACCTGGATGACATTATCATCGCGACGGAAGGCTTCGAGAAACACTTGGACTGGCTAAGGATAGTGCTGAAGCGCTTAGTCCAGGCGGGCCTAACCGTGAATAAAGGGAAATGCGAGTTTTGCTGTTCGAGGGTGACATACTTAGGGTTCCTGCTCGATAACCAAGGATTACGACCAGATCCAGAAAAGATAGCACCGGTTCTGGAATACCCGGCTCCAAACAACGTGAAGCAGTTGAGAAGGTTCCTAGGCATGGTGGGGTGGTATTCACGCTTTATAGAGGGAAACTCGGAACAGAAAATTCCTCTGGTAAAGCTACTCCGGAAGGGACAAGAATGGAAGTGGGGGGGCGAGCAACAAGAGGCTTTCAACAGTCTAAAACGGAGCCTGACGACAGCTCCAGTGCTCGCACGCCCCGATTTCTCCAAACCCTTCTTCGTCCAGTGTGACGCCAACAGCTTCGCGATCGGGGCGGTTCTCACAGAAGAATACGAAGATGGGGAACACCCCATCGCGTATGTAAGCCGAGTACTAACAGCCGCGGAGAGGAACTATACCACGACGGAAAGGGAATGCCTAGCATTACTCTGGGCAATCAAGAAATTACGACCGTACCTAGAAGGCTATAGGTTCACAGCGATCACGGATCACAGCGCGTTGCGCTGGCTCCGTAACCTGCGAGATTCGACGGGGCGGCTGACGAGGTGGGCTTTGGAGATGCAACAGTGGGACTTCGATATAGTCCATCGGAAAGGAGCACTGAACCACGTGCCAGATGCTCTCTCGAGGATGCATGATGTCGAGGTCGACGGAGTGGCGGCGTTCGAGGAAGTAAAGGACCCGGCAGACCTCCGACGACTGAAGGAAGTAGGGGACTTCCCGAAGAAATACCCCAATTGGCGGGTCGAACATGGCCTGCTCTACCGCTACAGACGTGTCGCCCTGTTGGTCCCTGTCACCAACAACGAAGAAGGCTGGAAGCTGGTGGTGCCGGCAGAAGTACGCGGCCGGGTGATCAGGGATGCCCACTCAGGCCATACGGCTGGACTGCAGCACTGGACGAGTATGGAGTGAAACACGTCACAACTCCTCCCTACCACCCCCAAGCGAACCCCGTGGAAAGGAGCAATCGTACGATCAAGATGATGATTGCCACGTTCGTGGGTAGGGACCACCGCGACTGGGACAAACACATCCACGAATTCCGCCATGCGATCAACACGGCGACCCAAGCGGCGACCAAGGTGTCCCCCGCGTTCTTGAATTACGGGAGACATCCTCGTCCCGTCAAGAGCCTACGAAGAGAGGTGGAACCGAACGGACCCAAGGAAGAGGGCCGCCTAGACGACTGGATCGACAGAATTAGGCGCCTAGATGCGTTACGGGATCTGGTGGCAAGGCACATAGATCAGGCCCAGGAGCAACAGGCCAGAAGATATAACAAAGGGAGGGTAGACGTGAGATTTAACGTAGGGGAGATGGTGCTGAGGAGGACACACGCGTTATCTAACGCCGCCAACCGATTTTCCGCGAAGCTCGCACCCAAATACGACGGGCCATTTCGAATAGTAGAGGTGAAATCTCCCACCGTATACATTCTCGAGGCGGGGTCGGATAGGCGAAACACGAAAGTGCACGTGTCGGAACTGAAGCGCTATTTACCCCCGCGAGGGGGGGGGACCCCAGTACCTACCCGACAGGGCAGTATTAGATATCCCCCGGGATAGGGGTTAAGGGGGAGGGAAGGAGGAAAAGGAAGGAAAATTTTTGTGCGCTCCTTCCTCACCTGCGTTAGGAATAAGTATAGCGGTAGGAATAAGTATTGTTAATTAGGATTAAGAAACGTTAGTTATCTGGTGCTGGGATATGGTTTATATTGTGTTGGACGAACAGGGGAGTGTAGTAGGTCTAGGTTTGGCGACAGTGTCGAGACTCGTCAGAGGTGACTCGGTCTAGAAGCGCTGCCCCCGGGGGGTCTGCCCCGGACCCGCGTCGTCGCAGCTGCCGCGGGCGTCGCGCTCGGGGTGGTGCGGTCGGCGCGGGCTCGGGGGACGGTTTCCCGGGCGGCGTGGTAAACGGCGGCCCACCTCCCGGTGTTCCGGTTTAGGGGGGGGGTATTGTGATGTAGCAAAGACATCACTAAGGGTTAATGGATTTGCGAACGCATGCGACGGGCAGCGAATCACCGACGCTCTCGACACCGGGTGCCTGATTGGCTAAGCGATAAGGATCTTAATTATTACATTTCTTTCATGTCGAGCGTATTTCGTCGATGCCAACCACGAGGGTTCGAGGACGAGTCTACCAAGCCGTCCGAAGCGAGATGGACTCCTTTCGATGGAGAGCGACGAAGGAACATAAGCGGCTAGGGAATTTTTCGACTAGTGAGGCCCGGACCTCTCGCGTCGGCCGCGCGAGGGCGGCACCTCCCGGAGCGGAGCGCCTCGCGGGAGCGGTGGCGAGAGGGAGAGAGCACGCCCGGGATGACACCTGATTGGCCGGGATCGATAATCGATGCCCGCGCCGGAAACACGTGGGACGAGCACGAGGCGGACAGGTGCCCGTTTCCGCAGGGGACGCCATTCGCTGCCCGTCGATAGATCTAAGAGCCACGACGTAGTGCGTTTCCGACGAACAAGGGACTGAGAGAAAGGATTTAGAGAGCGAATATCGAGGAGGGCTTGAATCCGGGCAGGAAACGACTTATATAGCGCCGACGGAGGCGGAGGCCCATACAAACCGACCTAGGTGGAATTGTCGCGTGGTCTCTCTCTCTCTCTCCATCGATCGGCGAGACGCCCGCACCGGTGAGTTGGTCCTCCGGACCGTTTCTATCATTTCTCTGACGAGTCCCGACACCTAGTGCGGTAAATTCGGAGGAATCGGGTTGCTCGATATACGCGCGTGCTCGGGAGTGTCGCCCTAACCCTCGCGCGGTCGTCAGCGAACGTCGGCGCCGGCCGAGTGGTGAACTAGGTTAGGAGTGTCGGTGAGCGTCGGTTGCGGTTAATGTAGATTTCGGCGAATAGTCGGTGAACGCCGGTTGCGGTTAATGAAAAATGTCGGCGTGAACAATCGGCGAGCGTCGCGGTTGCGTTTCCGAGATTTGTGCGGCGCGAAATCAGCCCTAGGCGAGTGGGGCTCGCGCGACGACGGTCGGAACTCCCTCGGAGTGGTCTCAGTGCCTGAGAGCTAGCCGCGGATCGAGGCGAAACGCCTGGCGCCAAAAATAATCTAGAAATCGATCCGAACTCAATCGCGGGTACTCGATCTACCACGTGAGAAAGTGTGATTCAATTAGCCATGTCTTACTTGCATTTGTAGGTTCTGAATTTTCTGAATTGTCGGTAAAATTGTCTGTATTCAGTCGAAGATACAATTTTTCCTAATTATACTGTGTTTTTTATTTGTATTGTGACGTGAAGTTTTGTATGTCACAAAGGAAAGTCTTTCTGCGGTTAGAATAAGGTCATCTAGGTTTCTTGCGCACTATTGGGGGGTTAGACATCTCAGCTACTGTACTATTCTGAGAGTGGTAGTTTCGAATGGTGCGTGCGTCATGGTGTGAACTTTTATTTTATTTTATAGACTATTTTCTTATTAATTAATGCAAACTTCAGAGTGAACTTGTGCGATTAGAATCACGGCTCGAAATCATGCAAAACACGTCACAATTTCAATGGTAATATTTTGAAGCTTTAAAAAGATCGCTAGCTTTAACGTGTTAAAAATATAAAAAAATCTTTTCTTAATTCTTTTCTCTATTAGAAATTGAAATAAGGGCGAAATACCTATAAGAGAAATGGTCTAAAAATGAAAGGTGTAAGACTGATTGTAAGATAAACATATAATGGTTTATTAAGGGAATATATAGTGCTATATTATATGTACATTACGTACTATCTATATACAATGAGTATATATACATATACATACATGTTTTGTTACAAGTACTAATTAAGTTCGTGAAACCAGTTTTTATATTTTTGTGTATATTATTGTTGTGGGATTTATTTTAACTGTGTGGGGATTTTTAACTGTTCGTTGCTTTCGGCAAATGTCGTCGTGTATTGTCCACATTCCTGTAGTATTCCGACAATATGCTAGAAAATGTCCAGGTACATAAGATACGGTGCCACATAACACATACGTGTTCAGTTGAATTTGCAATTTATCTGGAATGCTGCTTAAAGATATGGCATTTGGATATACACTTTTATTTTTTTGAAAAAATATTTCCGTGTCTATAAATAAATATGTGTGTGGTTGCCGTTTTCATTTTAATGTGGATTGACATTTATTACATGTGATATCTTGAATATGGAAGAATTTTTCGATAAAATTTAGGAAATCTTGTTGGAAATCGTGGCTGTCGTTTGTTTGGATAAGATCTATTAGAAATAGATTTCTTAACCGTATTTTGCATTTGGTACATTTCTTAGTCTCTTCGACGCTGTAGAAATCGGTTAACAGTTTTGACAACAACCAATTAGGATTTGTGGTACAATCGACAATGTCATTACATATTTCAAATATTGTAGATAATATAGCACCTCGTTCTTCATAAATGGAATTATTAACATGTTCAAGAGCATATTTTTTTACAAATGTTAAAAATATGTTTTCAGAATTTGTGTCAGCCCAATTTTTAAATGTGCAATAATTGCAATATGCAGTCGTAAGTATTTCTACTAAAGCATCAAATGCACATGTGTTCTTAATATATACTTTTGCATTATTAAGAAAAATTGCATTGCAAGTATTTCTATTTTTTAATAATTCGTCTTTTCTTCTCCTTAATGGCCGATCGAATGTCAGCTGAATATCTGGGCATGGTTTTAAATACTTTCCTCTACGTATATTGTTTCCGTTTTCGCTCAAAGGCTCTTGTTTCGTATTTGTTGTCTTGCATTTTTGTTTTTCTGACTTTATATGTATATTTTCCTTATTTTCGGTATCGCTGATGTGCATTATATTATTTGCGTCTATTGCATTATAAAATAATATATCGTCATCGGTTGAAGCTTCGATATTTTTGTTTGATTTTTTATACATTTCAGTATTTAGGCCTCTCCAATTTTCCTGTTCTGACAAATGGTCATAATTAATTTTTGTTTCTTTTTCTTTTGGAATCGTTTTTTGTATTATTGCCAATTTTTCGTTTGCACGTTTTTGCGCCGCACATTCTAATTTTGATGTACTTTCCATTGATTTGATGTGACGAATAATGAATTTGTCGACACGCATAGGCTCATAATTGGATCCTATATCCGAATGTTTCAAATCTTTGAAGTAAGCTTCACATCTAGAAGATGTTGCTACCTTTGATGAGCAAAGAAAGTACTTCGTCATTACTTGTGTCCAGAGAGGGAAATGTTTCGCTAATTTTACCAGATAGTTAACAAGTTCTGGACAATAAAAGGCGTTATATCTGTCCGTCTCTGCAATATTTTTAGCACTTTCCTCGGCCTGTTCTCTAATATTGTTAATGAAAGAAACTAAATTGTCATTTTCATTTTCATTTATATTTTCGAAATAATCATATTCTTTTTCACTATTATCATTGCTACTGTAAGTAAAGGATTTTATTCTGTCAAATAAATATGATCTTTTGTTTTTAGATATTACGTTGTTCCCGTCACTATCTTTACCGTCGTATTCGCTATACGCAACAATAAATACTGAATTCAATAAATAATGAAAATCTTCGAAAGTGTCACATGTTGATATTATTCCTATACATCGCACGAAGAAATTTTTAACTTTAGGAAGTTTTTTATGAAATACCTGCTTACTGCAAACAATTTTAATTAAATGAGCAATATCAATTCGTATGTAGCATTGCAGTGGATATTGTAAGATTTCGCCACACAGCCAACGGTAGCAATCGGATATATAATTTTTCAAATTGCGTTCGTTGGAATAATCGCAATCTACCTCTGGAGGAACAGGTGCCCCATGTCTTACGATTTCCCTCAACCAGTACGTAATTAAGATCGCATCGTGCTTTTCCGAAACCATTTGAAATAGAGGTTGGATGCCATTTTCGCCCTTTACAATAATTTGATATAAAAATGTGTTTCTTTTCGCCATTTACTTTTTCAATTGCTTTTACTAATTTCCCAGTTGCATCTATTTCGATTTTTCTGGATGTTTTTATCAAACGTTTATACAACTCCATTTGCATGGGAGACCAATAGAAACAATAAAACAGATCTTTGGATATTTCTTTTATGTATCCGGTATATTGTCCTCTATATTTTAAGTCGGTTAATGAATTAATGGGATCAAGATTTCTATTGATCCCTAATTCGCGTACAATGGCTTCTTCCCGTATTTTTCTTAAAGTACATTGTCGTACAACGTATGGCGGTTCCGGATCCTCATGCAATATATCTGTGACAGCTTCATTTCGCCATTGTCTCGGCTTAATGTTTAAAAGTTGTTCTCCAATTGCTATTCTCGATTTTCCCTTTATTGCTCGTTTCTTTTCGTGTGGTATGTCCGATGTGTCAACTGTGTGAACCCTTAAAACAATACCAGTACCAGGAGCTGGTTCATGCAGACAATGGGCCTTAAATTCAGCACCGCAATCTCTACAAATTCCATATATTTTTAGGTACGTTTCTGCATCTGACGATTCAAAAACTTTAGCGTATTTAAATGTGTAAGCACATGAAAGCTTGTTTTTTAAAAAACAAGCTTTGGAAATAACGTCAGTCCAGCCTGGACTAAGTACTTTATAACTTTTTCCATAGGTTCCCTTTTCTTTATATACTTTTTGTACCCGAGAAATAAATTTCCATTGCGCCTCGGTTAATGTCAAATCAAAGTATAATTTCGGCAATTTATTATTAACACCATCTACAAAATTATATGGGAGAAATTCTTGACTATTATCACTGTAGTTAGAAATATTAATACTGTCTTTAAATTCTCCTTTTTCTTCTTCTTCTTCAACTGCAATGTTGAAGTGTTTTTTCAAATTGGATTGTAAATTCCATCGATTATTTCTAACATAAAAATTTAAAGTGTCTGCTGATAATTTGTCAGAAATTTGTATGGCTGCTTCTTTTCACACTTTATCTGAACGACTCTTTAATTTTTGATTGTCGTCGAAAATTTCACATTTTTGAAGCACGTCTAAAATAATTCCACAGTTTACAAGAGCTTGCCTAGGCATTTTTCGCACACCTCTAAAACAAAATTGGAAGATAAAATAATATAAAACTAGCTAGTCCGTGTTGCTCGCTCGCTTCGCGAGCTCGCGAGTGGAGTCCGTGTTGCTCGCTCGCTTCGCGAGCTCGCGAGTGGAGTTATTGTAGCTCGCTCGCTACACTCGCTCACGAGTAGTGATGCCTGTAGCTATTCATGTTTATTTTGTGTGTGACCCTTTACGGGCCACGCAAAGAACTTCCCGATTTGCGAGTTGTAATTTATTATTACCATTATTAATTGTCACTAATTAGAAAATTATTCGTATTCGGAGAAATTTAATAGTTTTCTACTTATCAACATTGTTGCTATATGACGTCGCATTAAACGAACATCTATATATATAGGGAGAGTGTCCCATTTTAATCCGCCACTACGGACAACTTAAGAAATATGCATTGGATCAAAAATATCCCGAATAAAAGTTTGATGGTTTGGAGGGGGACATCTGACCCTGTTAAAAAATTTCAACCCTACCCCCCAGGGGTATATATGTATGTATGTGTGTGCTGTGTATATGGATGTTATGTATATTCATTTGTTTTCAATATGTAGTTATTGAGTATATATATATTTATACGTGTATAAATATACTCATATATATGTATTTATCACAATTATATCATTATAATTATATATTGTAATATATATATAGGCGAAAAATCGAGATAGACGAAAAATCGAAATTTCGCGATTACAGCGCCACCTATCGCGAATGAAAAAAAATGTTTGAAATAAAACCTACATATTTTGTGGCGTGGAATCCGAATCTGCAATAAAAAGTAGGTGGTCCTATTTAAAATTTTAAAGTAACCCCCCCCCAGGGGGGTAGGGGTGAAATTTTTTTCACAGGATCAGATGTCCCCCTCCAAACCATCAAACTTTTGTTCGGGATGTTTTTTGATCCGATGCATATTTCTTAAGTTAGCCGTGGTGGCGGATTAAAATGGGACACCCTGTATATATACATATATATATATATATATATATATATATATATATATATATATATATATATATATATATATGTGTGTGTGTGTTTGTGTGTGTGTGTTATATAAATATAAGAATAGTAATAATATATGTATATATATTATTTCAGTTTAGTTATTCTCTCATAAATTTATATTCTCCCATTTAGATTGCGTTATTCTGTTAAGTTTTCTTAAAAAAACTAAAAAACTACTGGACCGAATTAGAACAAAATCTATTCAGCTCTAAGTTACATTGATACACATCGATTGCATCATCGACCATTTTGATCTGACCATTAGTTTTTTAGAAAACGTTAACGAAAAATTTGATCACATACGTACGTACGTACGTACGTACGTACATACGCACACACACACACACACACGAACAATTTGTTAAAAATAGCCTAAAATTACTCCAATGACCTTGAAACATGGAGATCTGCTAAAAAATCGATTTTCCATTTTAGGGGCAAATACAATAACTTCCCTATAAATCGGGAAGTTAATAATCTGAATTAATAATACTGTTCGACCAATTTCGACTTTTCTTCGATTCTGTAAACTTCAAAAAACATTTCCTATAAATTTCGACGTGCTGGATACGAATCTGCAAACCTTTTTTTCCAGAACGTCCAATTTTTGAAGAAATCAATATTGAACAAAATGACAAATATTCAACTTTTGAAGTATTTTGTGCTTTTACAGTAATAGTTATTGAGTTGCTCTTGAAGCGAAATGATTCTGTGGACTCTCCCGAATAAAATGATATAAATGATTATTAGATTATAAACATCGAAATATGTTTAAATAATGATTAAAGTGAAAAGGACAGCTAAAACGCACCCGTTTTTGCATATATTTTTCAGTTTATTTCAAAAAGTAAGGGTTTAAGAGTAAATCTGACCATACCACGCGATAGAGCAAACCTTTCTGCTAAGAAAAGCATTAGGCGAATTTAAGAAATCTTTATTTTCAACATAGAAACGAAATAGTTTGGCGAAATGCGCGGCGGCGACAGTGGTACTCTATGACGGCGAAAAATTTTGGGTGGACAATCGAATATATTGGGTGGACAAACGTTCACGATTCATAAACAATCGTTTTGCAATGGAAAACCCAGGCAAAGTATTCGTGGACTTCTGATATCTCGAGTTTTTGATTTCGCCATAACCTTTTTTTGGAGGGTGGACAAACGAAAATTTTGGGTGGACAATCAAGTATTTAGGGTGGACAATCGAGTATTTTGGGTGGTCAATCGAATATATTGGGTGGACAAACGTTTACGATTCTTAAACAATCGTTTTGCAATGGGAAACCCAGGCAATGTATTCGTGGACTTCTGATATCTCGAGTTTTTTATTTGGTTATAACTTTTTTTTGAAGGGTGGACAAACGAAAATTTTGGGTGGACAATCCAGTATTTTGAGTGGACAATCGAATATATTGGGTGGACAAACGTTTACGATTCATAAACAAACGTTTCGCAATGAGAAACCCTTGGAAAGCGTTCATGGAGTTCTGATATCTCGAGTTTTTGATTTCGCCATAACTTTTTTTTGAAGGGTGGACAAACGAAAATTTTGGGTGGACAAATCTGGACATATCGTGGACAAACGAATCCAATTTGAAAAACATCAAAAAATTTTCATGGGGGTGCTGATGTTTCGAAATTTTGATTTGGTCATAACTTTTTTTTGGAGGGTGGACAAACGAAAATTTTTGTTGGACAAATCTGGACAAATCGTGGACAAACGAATGAGATTAGTTTTTTTATGAAAATTCGCATTTAGGGGTGCCAACTTCACAGACCTCGCGAGGATCCGCATTCGAAGATAAACCTGCAGATCGCGAGATACGTTCGCGCCAACGCGCTGTTTTGCGAGGGGAACGCTTTCGACGCGGGAGAACGCAAAATACGACGCGTGGCGTATCCGACGGCGGATACCGACGCGGCGACCGCGGCCTTCGTAAACGGTCGGAGTCGCGAGTGCGAGCAATACGTTAAGATGATTTTCGACGAAGTGATGCGTAACGTATCGGAGCTGGAGGATCGTTTGATGAGTAGAATCGACGCGGTCCCGACGACTGTGCGCTATGACGACGAACGCGACCGAATCGAGCTGGCGGAGAGAATGAAACGCGCGATACAAGCTGCTATGGACCTGCACAAGGCCGCGCTGGAAGGAAGGATAAATCCCTTCGTCGAGAAGAAGATCTGACATTTGGCGGAGAACCTCCAGAAGCGCCGCCTCGCCTAATTATGACGCGACATCCCTAAGAAGAAGAAGAAGAGGACGAAGAACAGAAATCTACGTGCGCGAATTGCTGCATTCGAGCGTTGCAAATGTTTATGCAATTGCTTTCTTTGTTCCCTCTTGCGGCCGTGAAAGAATCGAACGCGAAATAATGAGCGCGGAGAAACAACGACTGGTGGACTAATTGCACGCTCCCGCGAGACGAAACTTTCGGCGGGGAGACGCGTCGCGATTCGCGGCTACGACGATCTCTGGCAGGCGGATTTGGTGGAGATTGGGGCTGTGGACAAGCTCGAATATTCGAGCAGCTCGAAATTCGAACCGAGCCGGGACTCGGTTTCGATCCGATCCGAGTACTCGAATGAAGTGAGCTGCTCGAAAAAACCGAGCGGCTCGAAAAAAGCAAGCGGCTCGAAAAAAGCAAGCGGCTCGAAAAAGGCGAGCGGCTCGCATTGGAAGCGAGCAGCTCGAAAAAGGCGAGCCGCTCGAAAGAAGCGAGCGGCTCGGAAAGAACCGAGTAGCTCGAATTATTTCAAGCGGCTTGAAATGTTGGAACCGTTCAGATCAGGATCAGTTCAGTTCAGACTTCAGACGGTCCGAATTCCGAATATCCGAATAGGTCGTACATCTTTCTTAGCATTATTTATTAAGAACATTACTTTCTTATGCATTTATGTATTTTTTCACCTTCTTTTTTCACTTTCTTGTTTTTCTTGTACGTTTTTTATGTTTTAGCATTTTATTTCTTTTGTGTTAATATTAGTAAAACTGATAATTGCAACGAACAAAGTAAATAGATTTTACCTATTACATAATTTTGAATTAGTTGTAAATGTTCAGTAAACTTGTTTATAAGCAAGTAATGTTCTTAATAAATAATGCTAAGAAAGATGTACGACCTTTTCGGATATTCGGAATTCGGACCGTCTGAAGTCTGAACTGAACTGATCCCGATCTGAACCGTTCCAACGTTTCAAGCCGCTCGAAATAATTCGAGCTACTGCGTTCTTTCCGAGCTGCTCGCTTTTTTCGAGCTGCTCGCTTCCAATGCGAGCCGCTCGCTTTTTTCGAGCCGCTCGGTTTTTTCGAGCAGCTCACTTCAATCGAGTACTCGGATCAAATAAGCGATCCGATCCGAGTAAAACTTGGCTCGCTTTTTTCGAGTTTTCCACAGCTCTAGTAGATGCGCGCGTACGTGAAATACAATCGCGGCTACCAATAAATTCTCACGATCATCGACGCGTTCATCAAGTACGCATGGGCTGTGCCTCTCAAGGCCAAGGGTGCGGGCGACGTCACCAAAGCGTTCTCGTCCGTACTGCGTACTTATTACTCCACCTATAGCGTGATGAAGGCGTCGATAGTCGAATGATTCAATCGCACCCTGAAAACCAACATGTGGAAACGATTCTCGATGGACGCGTCGTACCGCTGGCTGAACATGCTGCCGACGCTCCTGCGAGACTAAAATCATCGAAGGCATCGCACCATCGGCATGCGACCCGTTGACGTAACCAAGTCCGACCAACGCTACTCAGCTGCTGTTTACCGTCCGCGACGACGCGGTTCGCTCTTCGGTTCGACGACGCCGACGAGGAGCGAAATTCGCGTTCGGCGATAAAATGCGCGTGAGCAAATTCAAAACCGTGTTCGAAAAGGGATACACGCCAAACTGGTCGACCGAAGTGTTCGAGATCGTCGCGGTGCAACCTACGCGACCCGTGACTTACCTGCTTCGCGATTCCGCCAACGTGCTCGGCGCTGGCGGATTCTACGAGTACGAACTGAACGCGGTCGCTAATCCGGACGTGTACTTGGTCGAGAAAATCCTGCGTCGCAAAGGAAACAAGGCGCTCGTCAAGTGGTTGGGGTTCGATTCGTCGAGCAATTCGTGGATCGACGAGAAAGACATTTTATAACTATCATTATATATCTAAAAATAAACAAAATATCGCTAAAAATAAACAAAAACGATTTCGTTTTACATTTTCTTCTTCTTTGTTACTATTTTCTCCTTACATACAATACACACACACACACACGCACATTCTTAAATATAGATATTTATATAAGTTACTATATACAATACTACATACTATATATGCATTTCTATATACAATTTTATACATACTCCTCCACCGTCTCCATGTACTCGGAAATGCAATAGTGGCCCCACGGAAGTGTGTGTACTCGATCGGGTAGAACGAATCTTTTGTCGTCGTACGGACTGAGAGCGAGTTTTTCTTCGCTTATCGAATAGACGTCGTGCAATTTCGATCGAATTAAATTTTGACGAATGTGCTTTTTCGAATCGTCAAACACGCACAGGTACAGGTCGCTGTACTCGCTCAACATCTCGACGCGAAAGCTGTCTCCACCGTTAATCGCGTGCGCGTAATCCGATTCTGAAACGTGACTGTCGTTCAACCGATTGTAGAACGCTTCGCGAGACGGTAATCGCGTCTCGTTTAGTTTATCGTACGCCGTCACGTAATCGTACGGAAAGACACCCTTTCTGGTAAGGAGACTGAATTGATCCTCCGAATAGTTTCGAAATTCTTTCGCAGGATCGTCAGTTCTTCCTTGCCCAGATCGGACGACAGTTTATCCAGACTCGAGGCTAAAAATTTATACGAGTCGATAAATCTGAATTTCACTTCCTTCTTCCCGTCAATGCCCGTCCCCTTGACATTCTTCGTGAAAGAGATGTACTTTTCTTTCGTTAACGGAAGCAAATCTACCTTTCCCTGGAACGCTGTAGCCAATTCTTTTATCTCAAAGTGCGCGTCGTAACCCGATAGATTGTGAAACACGACCGGAACAGTAAATGAATCTTGGTAATTTAGATTACAAGTCGAATGATCGCCTCTGTATCTACTGGTCACGTGGCAGTGATCGCGCACTTTTACGTCGGCTTCGAGGAAAGGTTTTCCGCAAACGTGGCACTCTGTTACGTTATAAAAATTATAGCGTTGTGCGATAAACATCGCTTCGATTGGTATTATCGTTTTAAATATACCATCTACGGTACCGGCCAATTTCCGCATCTCTTTCACGAACCTGGGCGCAGTCGGAGTCACCGCGGTACGTATGATACGCGCAAAGCGATTCGTCGTACGCGCACTTCACGTAGTATCCCGTAATATCCCAGTAGTTTTGTTGTTCCGGCTGCACGTCCTCCAGCAGGCACTCGAAGTCTGAGTACACTATGAACGGTACGCGTTCCTTGCGGAGGTGGTTCTTAAATTGCAGCCACTTGTTCTGCTCGGAAGGAAGCTCGACGGCGCAATCGTTTAGTCGCGCGCAATCGACGTTGTGCGCGTCCAGTTTCTCTTTCGGGTGAAAATAATGTAGACATCTGGAAACGACATACACTTTTAGCATTCACGCAATCCTACTGACATAATCGAAAACATTATTTTCAATCATACCTTTCGCAAATGAATACTTGATGTTCATGTCGTCCAACTGGTGCAGAAACCAGTCTGGACAGATTGCGGATACAGGCGAAATGATTCCTCCGCTCGTCCTGCGGATCCTGTACCAGCAGCAAATTCGCGTGCCGCTCCCTCTTCGACGTGGTCAAATAGACTGGGACGCATTTTTCCTCCTGCCACTGGTACACGTTTACGGATACGTCATTGCAGTCTTCAAATTTCTTTATCTGATTCAGAGTCATAGGAAGACTCACACAGTCCGTACGAAATACCCGCGAATAATGGGGATACGATGCTAGTCTGTCACCATTCACAGGCATCCGATAAAGGCTCGCGACGACCGACCACAGGAAACACGCGTCGTCGTTGCACTTCACATTTACCACGGCTCGCTTCGTTTGTACGGCGCGCGGCAATGGCACGTTGCATCCAGCGCAAAGCGGATTGTACTTGTTGATGTTCAACATTAAATTGTGAACGTTGACGAGCGTCCAACCGCTATCACGCTCCTGAAAATCCTCCATCGCCGCAAGCAGAGGTTCCACCACGCGATTCACGTACCGTTCACGCAAATTCGACGTCTCAAACAGTACGTGATTTCTTGTAGTGAAACTTTTCACGTCCGTTTCGTCTTTTAGTGAATACTCTGCGTTCAGGATCGTATTCACCGCCACGCTGGAGTGTGCGGTGATCGAGTCCGTTAGATATGAAAGCACCAACCGACGAGCGTCTTTGAAGAATCGATGAGGATCGAGATGTTTCACGTTCACCACCATTCCCGTTGCGATGCGATTTTGAAGCGCCGATCCCACGTCTTCCCATACGACACTCGGCCCGCTCGAACGTCCCACAAGACCGTGTCCCATTTGCGAGAATTTTGCACGCACTACAGCTCGTAAGGTTTTGATGTGAGCGATAACGGCGGTGATGCGTTGTTTCCTGCCGATCTACAATCGTTGTCCTCCGTGTAAATATTCCTGTATGAGGCGCAAACATTCGTCGCACTGTTCCATCCTGTTCCGGTATTCCGCGGACGTACGCAGTAACGCCGACATCTTCGTCAGCGTTTTCAACATGTTCATTGAAAGATCCATTGTTTTCTTCTTGACGTACACAATGTTGTACAACTATCGCCTCAAAATCCGTTTCACAATTGTTCGCTCCTCACTGGTGATCGCTTATTAATACCTCCCAACAAGGTCACGCGCTTTCCTCGCGTTGTGCAATTCGTTGCAAGTATACGTGCACTTTGCCGAAGAGACGCACTTCGCGGAAATTTCTCGAATCTCTGACCAGGGCAGGAGTATGACGTCGCGTTGTGCAATGCGGCGCAAGGGTGCGCGCACGTGGCCATCGCGCTGCGTTAGAAAAGGATAGCGAGATATGCGGACGAGCGTGCGTTAGAAAAGGATGGCGCGATATGCGGGCGAGCGAGCGAGAGCGAGCGTGCGTTAGAAAAGGACGCCGCGATGAGTCCTCCCCCACCCCGCTTCACACCCACGCCATAATTGCGTTATGGGTCCGCACCCCGCGCCCACCGCAGGCCCCCGCCCCGCGCTCCCCTCGAGCACCATGGCTTGGAATCCCCATAGTATAGCTACTCATGATGCCATGAAAAAATACTTTGACTTTAAAATTCAAGAGCAAGCTCACTTTTACGGCAAGTTTTATGACAAATCTTCACCGATTCAAGGGTGTAGAATCACGGTATAATAATTTTGAAACAGCTTACAGATGTTAGAACGAAGTTATAACATTGCGTTATAAGAAGCTTTCATTGACCTATACTACTAAACGACAGCATTGGAATTGGAACACTATGTCGTGATATAAGGAGATCAGGATAGTCTATGACCAGGCACATGTTATTGGTTATTGGTCATACCATTGGAATGACCAAAATGTATTCAATAAATTTTGTTGAATTTAATAAATATTTTATAACTACATATATTGATAACAAAACCGTTTAATAACTTCTAAATTAAGACCAGCGTAGACGCAGTTAAATTAACGAAGAAATTGCTACTTTGAACTCATTTTGAATGAATTGATAAATGGATTTAATATATATCTGTACAGCACGAACTCTGATTATTGAATATACAGATTTTCTATGTTACGTAGTTTACATAACTAACCCTTACTCCGTAAACGTTTCAATAGTTACCTCAAACCGTATACCAGGGTTACTGATTTATGATACGTTTTTGAATGAATAGAAACCTTTGAAAACCTTAAGTTGAGATTAGAATAAAAGATTTAGGTAATAGTTTGTTTTTGTATATTATTATTGCAAATGAAGAAAGTCAGAAAATACATTTTTGGAATTTACTAATGCATGGATGAACCTGGTTTACGGAGTAAGGGTTAATAGGTGTGATAGGGTACCCGAAACTTCGGGATTGGGTCGGGTTTTTCGCGGGTTCGGGGCGGGACCAAAAAGTTGTGATACTCGGGTACCCGGAAATTTTGGGTACTCGAAGTTGAAATCAGGTCGAGTCGAGAATCTGAATATTATGACGCGGGTTGGATGATTCTTTAATCAGATTTCACTCTTTCTTCATTCTTTATTGGATTGAATTGTATTCACAATTTTGCTGTTATTGTCGGTGACACAAAATCAGGTATAAATAGGCGTACAAAATCAGATTAAGGAACCACTCGACCCAACCATTACCCGCCTCGACTTTGACTTCAGGTACCTGAAAATTTCGTGTACCTGGGTACCATAAACATTCGGGTCCCGACCCGACCCGAGTCATCAAAAGCCGAACCGAGGCTTGGGTTCCCGAAATTTTCTGGTACTTGCCCACCCCTAAGGGTTAATACATTTTTTAATTTATAATGCTTTTTAGCGAGCGGTTTTCACATTTGCAAAGGAACAACTATCCCAAATATATATAATTTAAACTTCTCGCAATAACTACACACGTTTCTAAACCTTAGTTCGAGATTCATTACAGTGACAACAATATGAACCTTACTAGTTTCAATAATTTTTAAGAATTTTCTATCATTTACTTACATTCTTTTAACAGTTTCAAAAGAATCCAACCTATGCTTTTCCTGTAACGTTATTCATGTCTTTTATTAGCCTTTCTATATTAAAATCGAAAGATTATGCAGAATCTGCTTTTAAAATGTAAAAGACAATTCTCTGTTGCATCGATTAGCATAATTAAAATCCAATTCAAGTCAAATTTAGCATCTCAGAAATAAAAGGATCAAAAACTCACTCAGAAAGGAACGTATCCGTACAGACGAAAAAAGGTCCTGAAAGTTATTATTACGGTTAATATCAACGTTATCCGCTTATTCTTCGCATTAAATAACGACGTGAAGGATCTCGTATTACGGCGGAAGTTGATAAAAACATTAAACTGCGGTTGTTGCAGCGACAGCGCATTACCCTTCTACGCATTTTTTAACGCGTTTAAAATTTATTGCCACCAAGGAAGCCATCACTTTCAACTTTGAATACGCCCCGCGTGTGAAAAGAGGTTTACGCGGCCCGGGAAATTATGATGAAATTGAAATTGAAAATGAAATTTTAATCCCGTGATAGAGTTACGGTGACAGCAACGGTCAAAGCTCGCCATAATTATTTCGCCGATTCGGCGGCGTTCGTTGGTCGTGAAAATTCAAAAACGGGACGCAAGGACTTCAATTATGAGATGCTGGCGTGTGACGACTATTAAAAATATTTACTTTGAAAGCTAATTTCATTTTTATAACGATGATGCTCGTTAATACGTATCGAGTTTCGCTCGAATTTCCAATCTGTTGACTCTCCAGTGACACATGATGTGTTACGTTGCACCACGATTTTCTATGCCGGCAAATATTTCAAAAACTAGAAAGCTAATCAAACTTGCTCAATTTTCATTTTTATGATTGGTGGGGAAGATTTGTTATTCCGAAGCGGGAGACGAAATACACAAAATACAGAATGGGAAGGTAAAATTGTAAAATTTTGATACAAATATTTTCAGATTTTAGCTACATTGTTTTTTTTTTTTTTAGTTACAAGTACGTAATGAACACTTTAAACATTTCATCAGGTGTTATTCAATTCTATGGGACGATCGAAATATTTTAGGCCCTATTCTGTATATTGTACTTGTTCTACTTGTAAAGGACTTCTTACCTTCTTGTGTAAAATAAGCCCAGATAGCACCATACGTCCCAAGGACGTCCGTTTTATGTCCAGTTTACGTCCGAACGTCCTATGTCCATTTTGGACATTCCTAGGACATTCCTAAGACTTAAATATCGGATGTTTCAGGAACGTCCGTTTGAAATGTTCTGTGGATGTTCAGAGAACTTAAATTTCGGATGTTTCAGGAACGTCCGTTTTAAAAGTTTTATCGATGTTCGGAAGACTTAAATTTCGGATGTTCTAGAAACGTTCCTCTAAAGAGTGCTATGAATATGCGTAAGAAATGCACAATATAACCTCAACGTTGCAATTAAATGTTGGTGTATTATTTATTTCTCTGCATATTCGTAAGATTTTCGATTCGGGTGTTTTAAAAACGTTCCTCTAAACTCTAAAGAGTGCTATAAATATGCGTAAGAAATACGCAATATAACCTCAACGTTGTAATAAAAGTTTGGTGTATTATTGAAGTGAAACTTCTTTGCTGAGGGGGTAACAATTTTCGAGCGTTACGAAAATTCCGATCGCATGAGATCATCCAAATATCTGGATAACTAAACATCGTACAAAAAAATGTTCCAAATAAACTTTGAAGGATTTCGAAGGGGCTATTCATCTGTATAGAAAATAGCCCTCCCCGCCGCCCCTGGGGGCCTGGGGGTGGGTACAGGGCAACTTTGAAATACATTCGTGTGTACAATTCTTGTTAATTTCATGGACATGTCAATATCATATTTTATATTCAAGCTTCTTATGCTTAATTAAATTTTTTACTATACAGGGTGTTTCATTTAACTTGAGACTTTCAAATACCTGGAGAACCGAACATCGTACAAAAAAATGTTCCAAATTAACTTTGAAGGATTTCGAAGGGACTATTCACCTGTATAGAAAATAGCCGGCCCCGCGGCCCCTGGGGGTGGGGTAAGGGCAACTTAGAAATACATTCATGTGTACAATTCTTATTAATTTCATAAACAGGCCAATATCACATGTTTATATTTTCAAGCTACTTCTGTTTACACTGTTGTTTTTACGTATGGAGGAATGGCGATCACGGTTGCCTGGCGTTTGTTCGCTCGTGTTTGTTTACGCTCGTTCGCTAGGACACACACTTACGAATTGCGAAGAAACGATGGGTATTAAGAAGGTAAATAGAACATCCGCGAAAGATCAATTAACGCGAACGTGTTGAACCGAACCGCGTTATTTCGAGGTTTCTTTTATTTAAAGTATCTACAACTTATTTATTCGCGTGGAAAAGAGTTTTGCTAGGAAAACGATTTTTATGGTTTGTTTACATTCAATTACATAATATTTATAAGGTATAAATATATTATGATTTATTTTTAACTTTTAAAATGAATCTTTAGTTTGTTATTAAGATATAAATGAAAGATAATTGATATTTTATAATAAAACAATTCTCTTGAAACTGTATTGTTTTATTATCACAAATGAATTGCTAACAACGTTTTCTTAATTAATTGTATGTATAGTCACCCTGCTCCATGGTATAAGTATACTAAAGGATAAATACAGTAAAGTATTTTAATATTTTTCGAACACCCTTCAGGTTGGTCAAACTACCCCGGCCATGGGGTTAGTTGACCAACTTGGAAGGTGTTAGAAAAATATTAAAATACTTTTGTTGCATTTGTTTTAGATTCACTTTAAAAATTTCATCAGATAGGTGAATATATGTCTTATCCAATATAATAATTGTTATGACGATATTTCACTTAGATAATTTATTAAAAATCAAATACTAAAAAATTAGCCAACCAGCCCCGGTCTCGCCTACGTAGCGTAGCATGCTATATGCTAGTTGTAACGGCCGGAAGAGGAAACAGCAGGGGAGAGGTAGAAATGACGCAGCAGTGATACTACGGAATTCTCGTAACGCTGCTTGTGCTTGTCTACTCCTCAGTTTTCGTAACAGCTAACGACTGACGCTACCATATTTCTTTTATTTTATTGAAAGTATCTACAATTTATTTATTCCTGTGGAAAAGAGTTATTTCTTTGTGTTTTTCTAGGAATTTAGGACGTATCAAATCACAAACGTTTGTGTCGTATTTTAGTTATCATAAACCAATTGTCACTATGATAAACAATGATAATTCTGCTGATACTAATAATTCATAAAAAATGAGAAACTAATTACTATAATTGATTCATGTTTTTGTCAAATTAAATAACGAATTCCGTCTAAAATATATTTGAAAACATTAACTTTATCCTTACTATTCTGTACTAATAATTTATCTATATTCATAAGCAAGAAGTTTCACTTCTGTCGCGCGTGGTCTCCACGCACACAATTTTTTATTTTTCTGGATGTTCGTAAGATTTTCATTTCGGATGTTTTAGACATGTCCTCTAAAGAGTACTATGAATATGCGTAAGAAATACACAATATAACCACAAATTTTAGTGTATTATTTATTTCTGGTATAGGGTGAAGGCATTAAAGGTCGACAATCCTTTAATAGTCGGCTACTCTTATTTTGTTCAGCTTAAAAAAACGAACATTTAAGTAGAAAGTGTGTTAAATAATAATTTTATATTGAATTTTAAGTCTCTGAACATTAAAATATGTACATACAACAAAACGAGGTTTTCAAAACTAAAGGAAAATAAATGCTTCTGAATTCTGAAATGATTCGTAAATAATTCTAAACGACTAAATTTATTCAAAACGACGCTCATATACATATAAAAACTTGCTTTTATATATCACACAAAGGTAGCCAAATAAAAATTTTGTTTATCTAATCATTTGAGTTTGCAGTTTGAGGTTATAGATAGGATCATCGAAGTTAATAAGAAAGATGCTCGATCCAAGATTCCGAGGAACGATCGGTAACCGCCGAATATTCCGGGTAACATAACCTTGTAAGGTTTAGTATTGTGGAGCAAATAATATTTCTTTCTGTCCGGGTTGTGAAAGATAATAAATAAATAAGATCTACTCTCCGTTCACCGAGACGAGTCACAAATGTTACCAACATCATGGCATTTAAACAAGACAGGGTCGTATACATACTGCTCTTTATGTGGATATAATGGCACCCCAATTTTTGCCGTAATTCTATTCCTTTAATTTTACTACAATATTATTTATTTAAAATATAAATATAAATAAACAAAACTAGTTCTAAACAATAATTTTCTATTCTGAATTTTATTGCATGTATAATTCCAAATTACTATTATTATCATCATTAATATTTGTAATTAAGCGTTCTACAGTTCTTTAGATCACAGAATCTAATTCTTAGAATTTATTTTGTACTTTATTAATATATTGTATGCAATTTTTTCAATTCCCCTCGGTTATTTCGTTTATGCCTTCATAAAATAATGGTAAGGAAAAGTCTAAGGATCGTTATATGTATTTTAGCTTCGCCATTTCGCCTAATGCATAAGCATTATTATTTCTTTGTACGTGCTTTACAATATACAATTTTTTATCATGTCATTTAAAAAGACAATACCCTTTGGGAATTTTTTCGATTTTTCGCAAATGGCAGGGAGCATTACAACTACTGATTTTTTCTCAAGCTTATCAAGAGTTTCGTGAAACCACTTTTTAAACGTTTTAGAAATACAGTCATGTCTCAAAAAAAGTTCAAGCTTTTGATTTGGAGAGTGTATTACATGTTTATATTTTTATATTGCAAGATATCAGTAGGTTTAAAAGCGTGTAGAATGAATGAATGAATAAATGGGAGTTCACATCTTCGCATCATAGTACGCACGGAGTAAATGACAGAAGTCAGAACGAGAGCGCTTGTCGTATTCTGTCCTTTTTTTTTTATAAACAAAGAAAGGCGAACGAAATTTATATAGCTTGTCGCCGTCGTATAATCCCCTGTCCGCGGTGCCGTCTCGAAAAACGCAGCAGAAGTCAAAGCGGATGGAATAGAGGTCATCTCTCGAAAAGAGTTCGATTCCGGTCCCGGAGGCCGCACAATTTTCGAGACAAGATTGTAATACAAAGTACTCGCGTGTTCATCACGAAAGTAAGACTTTCAAGACTTCAAGACACGTCAGACCAAGTTGTTTCTTTTTTTTAAGTGTAATATTTGTATAAATATGTCCTCTGCGAGTTCTTCCCAAAATAATAATATGTCGCCTATTAAGCACCGTATTAAACAAAGTTATTTTAGTGCGAATGAAAAAAAACACGATTTTAAATATTTACAAAATAGAATCCGAAAACCCTGACCTTAGTACAGTAGAAACAACTGCAAGTATCGCAGGAATTTCTGCACGGTAAAAATCACAATTTTAATAAAGAATAGTAATTAAAATAGTATTATTGTACAATAAACAATGATTGAATTTTTTTAATATGGTTTTTTAGATCAGTATTTAGAATACTTAATGAACATGCATTAAGAAGACGAATGTCATCTCCAAAGAGAACGAAGTCTCGTCAGAAATTATGCGATAAAATAGACGATTTTGACAGAAATGCAATAAGGCGCATAATTCACCAATTTTTCCATTCCGGCGAACTCCTCACAATAGATAAAGTTCTGAAAGTAATAAATGACGATATTACTTTGCCTCACTTTAAAAGAGGTACATTTTCCAAATTATTAAAAGCAATGAATTTTAAATATGAATCAAGGAAGCGCAATAACTTTTTAAATGACAAGGAAGAAATAGTTATATGGCGGCGAAATTACTTGAGGAAAATAAAACAATATAGAGAAGCTAATCGGCGAATATACTATTTAGATGAAACATGGATTAATGCGGGTCATACTAAAAATAAGGTATGGAAAGATCTAAATGTAACTTCGTCTCGAAATGCCTTTTTAAATGGCCTTACTACTGGATTGAAAAATCCTGTTGGTAAAGGTAAACGACTTATCATTACGCATATTGGCAGTGATAATGGTTTTGTTAGCGACGCTTTATTGGCTTTTGAGTCTAAAAAGACTAATAATTATCACGAAGAAATGAATTCTGAAACATTTGAAAAGTGGTTCAACGATACCCTCAATAAAGTTGAAGAAAATTCAGTAATAGTGATGGACAACGCCTCCTATCATTCTCGAAAAATTGATAAAATTCCGAACACTACGTGGAGAAAAGCGGACATTCAGCAGTAGCTAATTTCAAAAGGTGTTGACTTTTCAAACGATATGATCAAAATTGAATTATTACACATTGTAAAACATGTACAAACAAATAATAAGTATGCAGTGGATGAAATGGCAAAGAAAAAAAATATAACTGTCCTTAGACTTCCACCTTACCACTGTGAGCTAACCCCCAATAGAAATGATATGGGCTCAACTGAAAAATTATGTTGCTACGAAAAATGTAACATTTAAATTTAATGATATGAAAAAATTATTTCAAGATGGAATAAACGAAATAACAGAAGAAAATTGGAAGAAATGTGTGCAACACGTGATTAATAAGGTAGAAAATAAATTTTGGGAATTAGATAATATAATTGAAAGTACTATAGAATCATTCATAATAAATGTTAATGATGGCAGTGACAGTAATTTAGAATCACGCACAGAATCTGATTCAGAATAAAAAAGTATTATTTAGAAATGGTTTTGTTTATTTATATTTATATTCCTTCTAAATAATATTAATATACCCACTTGGAAAACAGTGACTACGCCCCTGTTTTTCTTGTATTAGACGCCATAAAGTTGGTAACATTTGTGACTCGTCTCGGTGAACGTAGTGTATATTTTTATTTTGTAATATCCAAGAATGTGAATTTAGCATGGATCGAAAGATCTGGCTTGCCGTCCGATAGTCCTGTCTAAAGAAAATGATTCATTTAGTCATTTTAAACGTTCACAAAAAGTACGGAGAATATTACTTTCTCACATACGAAAAATGTTCTGAGAATGTCGACACAGTACATCCTGAGGACGTTCCACTTTGTAACTAGCACCTTACTAGAACATTTAAAGAACTTCATGTGGACGTATAGGGGACATATGGACCTTAACGGGACGTTCTCCGAATGTACAGAACGTCCAGAGCGGATATTCTATGGATGTACATAAAACGTGTGTGTGCTCCTTGCTTGGATTATGCACAATTTTTTCTAGACGAATTATTCAACTTTGAAACAAAAATTGTCCTTTTTCACTCTAATTTAAGCAATAAAAATGTGAAGATGTAGAGTGTGGATTATCAGACAGCTGTAGAAATAATTTTCCAGTTTCGGAGGTTGAATATAAAGGCGAGGCAGTCTCTCGATGTCGAAGTTTCCGCCGCTGTCTCGTGTTTCACTTCGATTCACCCTTCACGGTGTACCACGTTCCAATTCAGAGACAGATCCGTCAAGTTCCCCTATTCGTCTCTAACACAACGCCAACGGGAGAAATATTTTACTACTTCAATTCTGGGAATACATTATCGAACCACGATTTGAATCCGAGACAGCGTGAGATCAGTTTCCCTTCTAAGTGGATAGGCGGTGAAAAATTGAAAAGAGAAAATTTATTTGACGAGATCAAAGTGTCAAATTAATACGATGAACACCAAAAGCATTTACAATTCTTTTTCTTTTCGAAATAGAAGGGCACCGTTTCAAGATTATAACGATTACTATTAATTTCCCTAATAAATATTTTGTACTTACTTGTGCTGTATTTTTTTACAAAATATACCGAGTGCTTAAATTATGCTGCGAAACAAAGCATAAAAATAATAAAAATTTATTGATGCTGCGAGTACTGAGTGGTCCAATGTGACGAGTTTTGTAAAACTGTAACATACACTACCCTCCATAAATACAGGGTGTTTGGGATAGTATATGCAAGCTTTGAAGGGGTGATAGATCACGTAAAAACAAACAAAAAACTTCTATATGACTTGGGTCCAAAACTCAACCATTTTTGAAAAAAACTGTCATAAACATTTAAGCTATAAATCGCTATAATTCAAAATAAGAACGTTTTTCGTAAGCAATTTCTTCGCTAAAATAAAGATTAAGATCTTGTTAATCCAATAAGTACAGTAACTGTGATATTGTTACCTCGTATCGCAAAAAAATGGTATTTTTCTAACCCCCTAAATTACCCTTTAAAATCGCGATAATTTAAGGGGTTAGAAAAATATTATTTTTTCGCGGTACAAGGTAACAATATCACAGTTACTGTACTTATTGGATGAACAACATCGTAATCTTTATTTTAGCGAAGAAAATTGCTTACGAAAAACGTTTCTATTTTGAATTATAGCGGTTTATAGCTTAAATGTTTATGACAGTTGTTTTCAAAAATGGTTGAGTTTTGGACCCAAGTCATATAGAAGTTTTTTGTTTGTTTTTACGTGATCTATCACCCATCGAAAGCTTGCCTATACTATCCCAAACACCCTGTATATGGATAGTATTTTAAGTGTAACAGTTACCCTAATAAGTTGTAAAATCCCAAATGAATTCTACCAAATTTTCTGTATCCATTTTGCAGTACATTAGAGAATACGTTTTATCAATAATACATAGAATAACTCACTCACAATAATAAGAAATAACTAAATCTTCTCTTCTTCCGCATTCCAACCAGTGTATAGTACCTACAAAGGAAACTCCCGCATCTCAGCAGAGAGGATTATAATTTACCTTGTTCCATTTCGCGTGACTTCGCATTTCGCATGTTTCATATTCCTGTTTAACCCAAACACAACCCATGCTGGGAAAGGGTGGTGAACCTGACCCTTGAAAAAAACCAGGGCAAAATCCTCGGACGAATGGTCACGGTCGGCAGGCTATCGATCAATCGTTTTCTTTTATACATATCATCCATCGCGAACAAACGACTCGTCATCTTGCGTGGTTATTCTGTCACCTTGTTATTAATTACAACAAGCAAATGTGCTCTTCAATTTCATAACATACGTTCGTTTTGAAAGTAAAAGAGAAACAGTAATTTTCAGTAAAAAAGAAGTTTAAAAATTTAAGGATAATAGAAATTGGGAACCCACATGTTACGAAAGAAAAGAATTCGACTCGATTGTCAGGTGAAGTTAGGAAATTTCAAGTTTTAAAATTTAGGAAAGTTCAAATTACGTTAACCTTGTATTATCATTATAAAGTCTTTATTAAATAATGGTGTGTCTACACTTAGCCAACGAGCGCGCTTATGTGTACAAGTGTTTTGCTTATACATGGGCGAACAAGCACAAACGAACGTGGTGAACGGTAACACAGTATAGGAATAATCAGTAGCCTCACTCCGTGTCGATCTCATTGTTGTCAGCATAAGCGGTCACGTGGTGTGCCGCCATTAACCTGATTGTTGAGCGGCGGTAATTTTAAATGGTGAAAAAGCAGACAACTATAAGAATTATTTTTAAATTCTGTAAAGTATCACATTTTTTTAGTAAAAGATTATAAAATTGTAAATACATATAATATTAAAGCCATACAATTATATAATAATTATTGCAAAATGAAATCTCATTTGAAGGTAATATATTTATGCAAATATGGAATGTGTAACAATAATTCACGCCCGCCTTTGCATCTTTACAATCGTTCGCACTCGTTTGCTAGATGTAAACAGGCCTTAATAAATAAAGAAAAAAATATAGTTAGTACGAAGAGAGAATCGCAAAAAGCGAGGTTCAGTTATTGGCTGCTGTACTTAATCTTTGTGCATGTGTATGTGTGTAATAATAACGACGTGAAGTTAAAGGATGGCTAACATAATCTGCTTAAATTTCCTAATTCCTCCCTAAGACAAACACAACAGGAATTTGTATTCAAATCCGTCAGCTACAATAGCACCGACATTGTCTGCCCGCTTCAAATGTAATTCCTTTTCGAACACGACACAGTCTCGTGTCCGAATCGATTATTGGCATGTCCTGGTCGATTGCCATTATCGTAGGCAATTCGAATGTAACGGATAGGATTAATCGGAAAGATCGAACGAGGGAACCGATGACGTTTTGCCAGGTCAGTGACAGCGTCCGATCGAATGAAAAGCCGGTGATTGTTTTTTATCTTTTTTTACCTGTTATGGTCGAAAGGATGGTGTGTAGAACATTTCGACCGAACAAAAAAAGGAAACGCGAAATTGATGTCGGAGAATGGTGCTCTCGGATTTAGGAACTGAAGCGAGTGATACCGGAAAATTATGGAGCAAAATTAACAGAAATATTTAAACTAAGAAGCTTACGTTATATCATAATCTACAAATACTAAAAACTTGAGAACAATTATTTACTTTAGCGATTCTTTACCGATTTTTACGACCTACAAATATGTTACCAATGTCAAAATTTGAAATAACTTCAAAGTCGAGGTGTAGGTTCGAGCTATAATGCAAAAATATTTTTTAATTTCTTGTTTTAATTTTAAGGTCAACAAGGCAACATATCGAATTCTCACGCCCTGATTTTGATGAAACTTATGTGAGAACTAGTTCACATAAAAATATTCAACACATTCATTCATCTTGACACACTCTATCAGAATGTAAATAAAAAACTATACTGTTCCATAAAGAAACAAGGAACGGATCTTCATGTCTTCTTGACGTCTCCACCTATGAAAACATGAATAATATCAAATTATGAACCCGTCGATACCAAGTAAGTTTGGTCTGACGTATTTTCTTCTATCTCCAAAAGCAAGCGAGTATTCAGGGTATCCCAAAGAAAGTGTAAGAGCCGAAAAGTGGTGATTCTAAAAAGTTTTTCCCTTAGCGAAAATGTTCGTTGCGGCTTTGTTAACAAATTACAGTATTCTCTCTATATACAGGGTGGGGCAATAACTATTAGCGCCTCAGATATCTCGGAAACTATAAGTTTCATAGAAATATTTGTTGAAATAAAATTGCAGAATACGAAGGTGGCCATCCGGTGGTGATAATAGTTTTTTTGCAGGTGGAGGTACTTTGGACATTTGAAGGTCACCTCCATTTTTTAAAATGGATCGGTATGTTTTGCTTCCGTATCATGATAGAGGATCTTAAAACGAGTTCAACGACCTATTGTATGCCCGGTGCAGCGGGGACGCAATTGCTGCAGTACGAGTACTCGCGCAGGATTACCCGCGAATTCGGACGCCAGACCCGGCAACGTTAAGTCGCGTGGCATCACGCTTCTATTCCACGGGGTCTATACTGCCCCGTGGTAACGAAATAGGCAGACCGAGAACGAGCCGGAGCGTGGCAACCACCGATGAGGTGTTGGAGGCAATTGAGGAAGACGCCACCGTCAGTGTGCGCGACTTGAGCCGCCGCCTAAAGTAAGTCACAATACAAGATAAATGCAATAATTATTGTATAAGAAAACCCTTTTACCTAATAGTTAATGTTTGTGCATTTTGTTCTAGTGTCTGCCACATGACGGTGCACCGCATTTTAAGGGAGCATCTGTTGCATCCGTACAGGTATGTGTGGGTGCAAAATCTACACCCACAGGATTACATCCAGCGGCGTCAATATTCCAGGTGGCTGTTAGGCGAAGTTGCACGGAATCCGTCGTTCTGCACATACATTTTGTGGACGGATGAAGGCCTCTTCACCAGGGAGGGGTGCTTCAACTCCCACAATTTGCATGTGTGGAACGACGAGAATCTGTTAGCGCTTCGTCCACGCGATTATTAAGTCCGCTGGTCAATAAACGTTTGGGCCGGCATTTGTGGCGATTTTATCGTTGGGCCGTACATCATGCCCGACAGGCTGGACGGCACAGCATACAAATCATTTTTAGAACATGTTCTGCCGGATCTCATGGATGATATTCCATATGAGATTCGACAGAACATATTCTACCAACATGATGGCTGTGCGGCACATTATGCCACAAATGTCCGCGCCTATTTGACCGAAACGTTTGGCGATCGGTGGATTGGCCGCGGCGGTCCTGTCGCGTGGCCTCCACGGTCACCTGACGTGAATCCGCTGGATTTTTTCTTGTGGGGCTTCCTTAAGGTAATTCCGTTATTCCTATTACTTTTTACTTACCTTTGTTTTAAGTATTATTTTTTTACTTGCGTTTTACATTTATTGTACAATAATCGTTTCAGAATGAAGTGTACCGTCAACCAGTGAACACCCTTGAAGAAGCCGTTGCACGCATACACGGTGCAATTGTGGCGATTACACCGGCGGTGCTCCAACGCGTGCAGCGACAGATTATTCTGCGTGCGCAAACGTGCGTCGACAATGACGGTGGCTGCGTGGAGCACATCCTCAACTAATAACAATCGGCCCCTTTCGGGGCCACCAATTTTTATAACGTAGGAACAATTTGTTCCACTAAACAAAAATGAAGTGGTCGTGCTAAGCGACTAGTATTAGTATTCCTGCAATAAAGTGAATACATTCGTTATTTGGTGCGGTAACCCGGATGCACCTGATTTTGGGACCCTTCACTCTGGGTGGTGTCGCATACCTGCGATCAGCTGTGGACTAGACGCTTTCCTACCACAAACCATTTCGTCCGTCGATGACCAGGATCGGTACAGTGACCCAGTG